>OZ024801.1:18962466-19262466 GCA_964017045.1 Omphiscola glabra
GTGACGCGATGTGCCGGCCGGGTCTACTTGTGGAGTTTAGCGGTGACGCGATGTGACGGCCGGGTCTACTTGTGGTGTTTATGGGTGACGCGATGTGACGGCCGGGTCTACTTGTGGTGTTTATGGGTGACGCGATGTGACGGCCGGGTCTACTTGTGGTGTTTATGGGTGACGCGATGCTCAATATTTGTGTTTTAATACCTTTTTGGCCTAATTATTAGAACAAATTAGGTTTAGTATGTGCAGTGATTTGTTACTGTTTTAGCCAAATTTAATGTACATTTATTTGATGTAACTAAAGCTGTCGATTGTTGATTCAGTATCAGCCAAAAAGGTCATTGCTACCAAGCGTCGTTTTTTTTCAAAGCTAGCGCAAAACTGGCTTTGGTGACATACGACTGAAACCACCGTGGAGGGTGACATATTACATTTTTAATGTAAATTATCGATCAATATGTATTTCATACGTCAGAAATTACGTCATAATTCGGTAATTCACTCTCCGACTACTGTAGCCTCATGTATTATGTTGCTTTCTAAATCGCACTGAAAACCAGGGCCGGATTAACCTCTAGGCAAACAAGGCACATGCCTTGGGCACCAAGCGTTTGGGGGCACCACAAGTCCTCAAGAAATATTTGTTTTGGAACAAATATAAGTCCAGAAATAACTGAAAATTGAGCAATTGCTATGAAAATGAAGAAATACATTATAATAAAAATTCACATTCAAGTTTGGTACACTTTATTAACTATTAATTTTAATACAGAAATACTTTATTGTAGGTTTTATTTAAGGGATAGTAGTACAAACTACAAACATATTTGTTAACAACTGTTTTCTTTGCATAATATTGAACATACCAGCGGTCACGGTCAGTGAAAGATCAGGGTCCCATGTGGGTGTGTGCCTTGGGCACTAAAATGGCTTAAGTCGGCCCTGCTGAAAGCTAAGTCTCTGTTTTGTGTGTGTGGAATACTTGATGGGCCCCAGTCTCACTCAAACTATACCTTCTGCGGCATCCGGATAATTTGAGTTGAGACCACTGGGCTAGCGTCTAACAGATATCAATTGTGAGTCTCTGGACTTGAGTCCACCAGTTATCAATTAAAAGCCATTGGACTAGAGTCTGAAATCAGATGGAAGCCGTTGGGTTGGAGTCTATCAGAGATCAATTGAGAGCCGCTAGGGTCAGTTAAGAAACACCAGGATTTGATTCCAACAAAGAACAAATAAGAGCCGCCGGACTGGAGACTTTTAACATTGCGTGATCTTCTACCATCACAATAAGAGCCCTTCAAGGGGTGGTACTTACGACAATATGGCCCCGAGTTAACGCCCCTTTGCTTGCCAATTTTGAAAAAAAACACAATTTGCGCTCGAGCTGTCTGAAAGTATGTCAAAAAATAAATATTTAACTAAACAACCCATAAAGACAATGTTTATGGAATAAATCCTTATATGCGTCTTTGTTTGCATTTATGTAACTGCAAGTAATTGATTATTTATGTAACTGCACGTAATTGATCATTTATTAAGAAGCGGTTATGTAAATGGGTAAACTTCTGGCGAAAACACGTTTCATGCTGCCTTAATTTTTCCCTCAAAAATACATTTGATTTTTACTGCATGCCCAAGCTACACAATTAATCTCCACACCAAAACACACAACTTTGTTTTAATTAACATTCACCCCCCCCCCCCCCCCCACTCTCCCTTTTTTGAAAAAACAGCAAAAACGAACTTCTGGAAGTTTTTGGTTGGGACGGGACTCAAAATTTGACAGAATGTGTTGCTATCGACAACTAGTCTAAGTGACAATTTTCAGCCCGATGTAATGACGGGAAGTGAGTCTATTAGCCGTACGAAGATTTTGCCAGACAAGAAACACGAAGAAAAGCGCAGTTAGTATAAAGAATTTAGTCGGAATAACATCTTTTTTTTAAAGGAAAAAAACAGCTTAATCCGACCCATAAAGATAAGTCTAAGGCAATTAGGGTCATTGGGTTGCGTGAAAGCCAGTATAGGAATTGCTTATTCCTATCAAAGACTGGAACAAGCTTCCAAAAAGAACAGTTGAGGCGACAACACTTGACTCATTTGCGTCTATTGCCTCAGGCCTTCCAACCCCTAGTGCATGATACCCTCAAACGGTTACTCTTGTGACCAGTGAAATATCCTCATTAACACCAGGCACAGAGACATTGCAAATCCCACCTACATTCATAGGAGCCATAATGATCAATAAATTGATCGTGGGCCCTTAATATATAGAAGAAGAAGACCAGGTCGAACAGGCTCTTGCTTTTAAGACTTTCTAAATGCAGTTCCCGCCAAATCTTTAATGATACACTTTAAGGAAAATGGTTGGCCTCGTGAGGTGAAAGAAAAAAAAAATATATATATTCATTTCTATGAAGTTCTGAGTATGATCAGAGATTGTCCGGCTTTTTGTTGAGATTTCATTTCTGTGTCGCATTTGAGATATGAATTTGGCTTCACTTCAGAATCATCACTTTCTGTTAGACGTTGTTGAAAGTCTGAGAGGCTAATTCTCATCTGCCGTTTTCACAACTGGCCTTCATATTCGTTGAACCAATGTGAATGAGGTTTCAATGAGGTTTCAATGAGGTCTCAATGAGGTTTCAATGAGGTTCCAATGAGGTTTCAATGACGTGGGAAGTTAAAAAGAGTTTAAATATATTTTGTTAAGCCATAATTTTTTTTTAGACTCATCACTTATTTCCCCTTATTGACTTCAAGAACTTGAATTATTTCTCCTTTTAAAGTCTGGTTCACTCATTTAGTAAAGCACTGGATAAGTATAGGTTCATTTCCCAGAGGCAAGAACATTATCCACGCCAGTCAAAAATGTCTCCTTTTATATCTTCCGGTTTTCTTTTAAATCGCATTTAAATGCTCAAATATCTGGTGTCCGGGTGAAAAATAGCGCGGCAGTGTGAATAAAATATCTCCACTTTTTATTTTTTTTTACTCTTAATGAATCCAAAAGGTTAGAGCTTTACCGAGAGAGTATTTTCATGAATATTCTCTCATTTAAACATGAAAGGTAAGCTCCCGAAATGTAACATCTTTGCGGGGCTGCAACAAAATCTACTGAATCAGTTTCCAAAATATTATATTAAGACTCATTTTATGGGGCAGCTTTTAAAGTTAAAAAAAAAAAATGTTGGAATGGGATCATCCCTTTGAGCGGCTTTTTTTCAATCAAGATCACATGCTCTGACGCCTAATGATCATAGCCAAGTCATGACTGACCCCTAATGATGACAGCCAAGTCATAGACTGACCCCTAATGATGATAGCCAAGTCGTGACTGATCCCAAATGATGACAGCCAACTCATAGACTGACCCCCTAATGATGACAGCCAAATCATAGACTGACCCCTAATTTTGTCATAGACTGACCCCTAATGATGACAGCCAACTCATAGACTGACCCCCTAATGATGACAGCCAAATCATAGACTGACCCCTAATGATGACAGCCAAGTCATAGACTGAACCCTAATGATGATAGCCAAGCGCCTACACGTAAATGACATTCAATTCACGTCCATTAAAGGGAATCAATCTTGCTTTGCTATCCACTTTAAATATCTTTCTGTTGATATCTACAAGTAATCTTAAATAATTTCTCATGGATCGCCCCCCCCCTCCGATATTTGCTTACATTTCTAAGTATCCTTACAAAGCAAGAGCAGCAGAAGGATTCAATGTGAGTAAATGAGATTGACATGGAAGTAAAAAGTGGTCACAAATCAGTCTTATTATGGGCTAAACCATTTCTCAGCAATCGTGATGATTTTAAAAAATAATATTAATTCATTTTATTTGGGGGGGGGGGGGTTGTGGTGGCTGGGGTTAGTGAGCATTCATGTCTCAAACTGAATTGGGGTAGCCATTTTTGGTTCAAGAAACAGTTTGGTTGAGTTGCTATTATCATGTTAGGTACGCGTTGCTACTGCTGTAGTCAGTGTCTTGACCCAATCTTACTTCAGCGCAGAGGTAAAGCGTCAACCACTCCCTCCCCCCTCCTTTTGTGTTTAGATGTGGACGTCGCCGATTAAATTTGTAACGTTTTACCCACCCCTCTCTTGATTGGGAAAATGTTGTTTACGTTCGAATACGTTCTATTTTGTTCTAGAAAGTGGTATCGAGTGATGCAATTTCTAGAACTTCTTTTCTAGAGGGTTACGAATTACTCCCTACGAATGAGTCGGTAGCTATCCCAGTCGGGAGAGATTTTTGCTATTTTTCTAGTCATGTTCACTACGTAATACACTTACATAATTGTACTCCTTACGTGTGTGTAAAATAAAATGTGTATATTTCGAGGATTGTACTTTGTCACTTGCTCTGCTTGTTGATATAGTTTTGTCTCTGCATAGTTGATCTTATATTCTTTATAGATATTTAATTGTGTAAATAAATTGAATAGTGTTATTATCCCGGACTTTGTTGTCGTTTTTCTTTTGGTGTACTGGTTTTTATGTCCTTTGTTATGCATTCTTCATATAAGAAGCCAAAATAAAATCAGATTAAATTTACAACAACAGTAAAAAATATATATATATCGGTACGTTACAATACAATCATGTTAAGAGTAACCATGCCAGATGTGAAGAAAAAAATGGATAGCTTCAAATGCTATGCAAACATGGACATATCAATGTTCTCAGTGAAGCTATGATACATTGGGTTCTTGGGTTAGTCAATATTTATAAAATACTAAAATGTAAATTTTAAATCCTTTATAAAGTCCACTTGTCTTTGTTGAACAGGATACCGAAAGCGAGCTGTACAATCAGCTTCGGTATTTAAACGAATTTGCAACGTCCAAATACAAAAATGGATCACACGACAGCATGCTTTATACATATCAAATTATACTATGGATCACGTGACAACAGGATTTATACAGATCGTATCATACAATGCGAACAGAAAATATTTATCGAAAATTGTTGTATTTGACTAACTATAATATAAAGTGTTTATTCATTATTGTGAAAAGAAAAGATTTTATTACATATCCCGAACATATTAACTTTCTATGTGTTTAATATGCCATATTGAAAAGTTGCTAGGAAGAAACCACGTCTCTAGGGGAACATAGAAGGCAATATACACCATTATCTTAAGACCAGTTGTAACTTACGCAAGTGAAACTTGGTCCTTTACCAGGAAAGCAGAGAACCTGCCCAATAAATGGGAGATGAAAATCCTCAGGAAAATATAAGGCCCGCTGATAGAAGTGATGTTTGGAGAATTCGTACAAACAAAAAACTGAATCAAATTTACTAAGAATATTTTTTTTGGGTTAAATTCAGAATGCACTCGTCAGGACATATTGATAGGATGCCAGATTGTAGAGAAGCAAAAGTGATTTACAGGCAGAAACATAGGGGCAGACGGCTGACCAGTCGACCAACACTGAAATGGATTTACTATGTAGGGAAGGACCTAAACCAGCTGGGGGTTCACGCATGTAGACGGAAAGCCATGGATCGATCCGAATGGAAGGATGTGGTAGAGCAGGCCAGCGACCTACATGGGCTGTCGCGCCACCGATGATGATGTCTGAATGGAAGGATGTTGTAGAGCAGGCCAGGGACCTACATGGAATGGGCTGTAGCCACAATGAAGATGATGTGACTAATATGTATGATTAATATGTATGATAACTGTATATGATAACTATATTGATATTTGTATGATATATAATAACCCAAATGCATATCTCACTATAAGAAATCACAATAAAGTTCAAGTAGAGTTGCTTTTACTCAGGTGCGGTATACGGGGTTCCCTTTAAATATTAAGCCGA
Source organism: Omphiscola glabra (assembly GCA_964017045.1). NCBI lineage: Eukaryota > Metazoa > Mollusca > Gastropoda > Lymnaeidae > Omphiscola > Omphiscola glabra. The sequence continues at coordinate 18,968,319 of OZ024801.1, forward strand.
ATCAGCAGTTATTTAAAGTTTTTTAAAAGTTATTTTAATAAGGTTTTCAAATATTAGAAGCATTCATCCATGCCATCAAATAGTCTCCCGGAGACACAAGCTGAATTAGAAACAATTTTTTTATAAACTATCTGACGGATTGATGGAGAGATGAGTTTGAAGACCTTTCAGTTTTTGCTGAGACAGAAGCAGCTGCATCTACTACTATAGCTACATGGTAGAGGTGTCTTCCTAATTTAATCAAAATCAGTGACATCAAGACAAACACAAAGTATATAATTACAAATAATTTACTTCTTTTACCAAAACTGATAGAAATCCTATGACTAAAACCTAATATATTTCTCTCAGCCTCCAGAAATCGTCTGAGAACAAAACCCATCAACCGGATCGTTGTTCTACTTTAGTCGGGACAGAATCAAATTCTATGTGAAACCTAACACCCGTCTTCATTTGTTCTCGTTCTTGTCTTCGTGCTCCAACGGGAACATCTCAGAATTTGTTGGTTGAGGCAATGTTTGTTTGCGGTTTAATTTGCCGGCGCCATTATGAGACGTCGTGCCATTGTTTCGCCAGCGCATTAGCGCATTGAGTTCAAACTCTGTCCTCAATCGCTGGCATTGTACGATTTTAAAAATAATGATAATTAATATCGATTTTCATTATCCTCTAACAAAGTTTTCTTAAAGTTACCATCTGAGGTTTTGTGACGACGGGAATGTCAAAATGTTGGTGAAAAGAACAATAGATATAGTTTGCCAAGTAATGTAGGGGAATGTAAAAATGTACAAATCGACGGGAATGTAAAAATGTTGGTGAAAAGAACAATAGATATAGTCTGCCAGGTAATGTTGGTGAAAAAAACAATAGATATAGTCTGCCAAGTATTGTTGGTGAAAAGATCAATAGATATAGTCTGCCAGGTACTTTTTGTGAAAAGAACAATAGATATAGTCTACCAGGTAATGTTGGTGAAAAGATCAATATATATAGTCTGCCAGGTACTTTTTGTGAAAAGAACAATAGATATAGTCTGCCAGGTAATGTTGGTGAAAAGATCAATAGATATAGTCTGCCAGGTAATTTTTGTGAAAAGAACAATAGATATAGTCTGCCAGGTAATGTTGGTGAAAAGATCAATAGATATAGTCTACCAGGTAATGTTGGTGAAAAGATCAATAGATATAGTCTGCTAGGTAATGTTGGTGAAAAGAACAATAGATATAGTCTGCCAGGTAATGTTGGTGAAAAGAACAATAGATATAGTCTGCCAGGTAATGTTGGTGAAAAGATCAATAGATATAGTCTGCCAGGTAATTTTTGTGAAAAGAACAATAGATATAGTCTGCCAGGTAATGTTGGTGAAAAGATCAATAGATATAGTCTACCAGGTAATGTTGGTGAAAAGATCAATAGATATAGTCTGCTAGGTAATGCTGGTGAAAAGATCAATAGATATAGTCTGCCAGGTACTTTTTGTGAAAAGAACAATAGATATAGTCTGCCAGTTAATGTTGGTGAAAAGATCAATAGATATAGTCTGCTAGGTAATGTTGGTGAAAAGAACAATAGATATAGTCTGCCAGGTAATGTTGGTGAAGAGATCAATAGATATAGTTTGCCAGGTAATGTTGGTGAAAAGATCAATAGATATAGTCTGCTAGGTAATGTTGGTGAAAAGAACAATAGATATAGTCTGCCAGGTAATGTTGGTGAAAAGAACAATAGATATAGTCTGCCAGGTAATGTTGGTGAAAAGATCAATAGATATAGTCTGCCAGGTAATTTTTGTGAAAAGAACAATAGATATAGTCTGCGAGGTAATGTTGGTGAAAAGATCAATAGATATAGTCTACCAGGTAATGTTGGTGAAAAGATCAATAGATATAGTCTGCTAGGTAATGCTGGTGAAAAGATCAATAGATATAGTCTGCCAGGTACTTTTTGTGAAAAGAACAATAGATATAGTCTGCCAGTTAATGTTGGTGAAAAGATCAATAGATATAGTCTGCTAGGTAATGTTGGTGAAAAGAACAATAGATATAGTCTGCCAGGTAATGTTGGTGAAGAGATCAATAGATATAGTCTGCCAGGTAATGTTGGTGAAAAGATCAATAGATATAGTCTGCTAGGTAATGTTGGTGAAAAGAACAATAGATATAGTCTGCCAGGTAATGTTGGTGAAAAGAACAATAGATATAGTCTGCCAGGTAATGTTGGTGAAAAGATCAATAGATATAGTCTGCCAGGTAATGTTGGTGAAAAGATCAATAGATATAGTCTGCCAACATTATCCAAATGCCGGGTCGCTCTTCGAGACCCGTCACTAGTTTGCAAAAGAAAAATTAACAGGTCGCGGGAAAAAACACTAACTAGTTATTTTAGGTTAGGTTTTAAGACTATTCCATAAATGACGTCACGCTGTTTTTTGCCTATTTCACCTCATTTATAAATGATTAGGTGCCTTTTTATTTCAATTTTTTTTTTAAAACTGTATGGGCATTGAAATCTATTTTATGTTAGCTATCTGTCAGATTTTAGTGGTTACGAATAACAATAACAGGGCCACCAAAAAAAAAATATGTTTAAAAATCGAGAAATGCTGAGATAGGAGATTGTAAGCTGGTTACATAAAAAATTCTGAACAATTTCTGTGAAAACGTGTAAAACCATTTCCCGCTATACTCTCTATGCAAGCTTCTTTGCACAGGGACTGGAAAATGTCTGTGATTCAGAAGTACTAAGACAAGCTGGTTTTCTCAACGCGCGCACACACACAAACTCATTCTCTTAAAAAAGATAACCCAGGTGTGCTGGAGATACTGTGAGGTTGCCAGACGACAGACTTCACAAGCAATTAAAGTACAGCGAACTATCCCAAGGGCAGCACTCTGTTGGAGGAGGAAAAAAAACAACAAAGCTTTAATGATAGCCCATGTGAAGATGGTTTTTCTGTGTAAATTACCCAAGACTTAAAATTGTCCCTCAATTCCGTGGACGCGACCTGAGCTCTTCGTAAACACTTGCCTTTGATCGTACAATCTGACGCGCCGGACTCAACTGTTTGAGGACATTCCTCGAAGAGTTTAAGTGCCGTCGACGCCCAAAGAAAACGCACAGCGGGAGAAAATCGATTAGTACCGCCAACACCATTTAGACCCTGCAGCACAAGCGTCGTAAGTTTGGATGTACTTTCTAGGTAACGAAATAGCACTGATTGATCATCGCAATGGGAATGAAAGGGAAAAAAACAACAACAAATAAACAAAAGCTAAGCGATTCTAGAACATATCTTCCTCATTATTGACCAGTAAAAAAAAACCGTCTTGTGTGGGATATCATACGTACCTGAAATCAGAAATCAAAAAATGAAATATTTGATTTTCATCAGTTGCTGCAATATAGAGGGTTATGCAGACAATGTGACTGTCAAGAGCTCCCACCAATATTATTTGAACATAAGATCTTATTTTTTTAAAACAATAGTCAACGCCGACTGCATTAAGATTCAATACAAATCATATCTACAGACACGCCATCATGTATGTACATCGTGGTGAGCCCAGCCATAAGTTGGGGTACTACGCTATAAAAACTTCTTATAATAATAATAATAATTACAGTATTGATATCTTGCCATATCATGCCCAGGGGAAAAAAAACCTTCGTACTTGAACTAAAACTATGTTTGATCGCACAGCCAGCGTCTTTAAATAGTTTTACCCCAAACCTAGTATCATTCTAATAGTACAGTTCCCTTAGGACTGATTCCAAGAGTTTTGCCTCTACGTGGCGGACAGACTAGTACGGTAGAGCAGACTACCCGAAGCTAAAAAACTCACGTCGTTACGTCTGTTCCCCAGGGCGAAGGTGAGAGATTACCACGGTAGTCCTTCACCGGGGAAAGGTAAGAAAAGAAAGTCCAGCCTTTATTCATTTTATATGGCTAGTACGAACAACATTGACAACACTGGGGGGACCTCGAATCCCTCCCTCCCCTGCAGGTCGGTGACGGGGCTCAGGCCGACTGCAGGCGCTAGTGCTACTGGGGGCACTAGGCAAGGTGCCGCTGGTCACCTCCCCACTACCTTAGTAGTTATGCAGCTTAACTGCAACGGGGTCAGGGGGAAAATCCCAGAAATCACCAACCTACTCCACACTCGGGAAGTGGACGTAGCTCTATTACAGGAAACCTTACTGAAAAAGCACCCATTGCACATTACGGGCTTTTCAGTATACCGCTGCAATTGCGTAAATTGCCGAGGGCTGGTAACACTTGTGCGAAACCCCCTCACAGCGGAGCTGGTAGAGAGCAGAAACGTTGGTGGCACTGATACCCTGACCCTGAGAGTAGGTTTAGGAGGTAAGTTCTTTACCATTAGTAATATTTATAATACTCCTAGAAACACTTTATGCCTTCCACTACAAGGCATTACTCACTTCCAGAATAGAATTATAGCTGGGGATTTCAATGCCCATATGGGGGATATGGGCTATCCCGACACTAACGCCTCAGGGCGATATTTAGAGGAGGTCGAGCTCACGACCAACCTCATCAGATTGCAAAACAGTGACAGTGTTCCTACACTGCTCCACACAGGCAACAGTGCCATGTCACGGCCCGACATAACACTGGTCTCTGCCGAGCTCGAGGCAAAGATCCAGTGGGAAGTATTAGATGAGGTAGGCAGTGACCATCGACCGACCCTCATTACTTTAGATCTTGTGCTGACAAAGCCAAGGTTTGCTAGGAGGCACTGGCTGTTTGGCAAAGCCAAATGGACCCTGTTCCGAGAAAGAACAGAAAGCACGATCGTGGAGTCAGCTGGGACTCCCGATGCCTCTGAAAGCACCGACGCTGCATACAGCAACTTTGTGAGTGCAATACTCGCAGTGGCAAGAAAAACAGTCCCTAGAACAAACGGGACCCGCAAGTTCCTCCCCTTTTGGAATAAGAGTTTGGCTGAAATGGTTCGTGAACGAAAGAAAGCACGGGCCAAAGCTGGAAAGTTAAAGACGGCTGCTGCTCGTGCAGCTTACAACAAACTGACAGCCGAGGTCCGTAAGGAGGTTGACAGGGCAAAGAAAGAAAAATGGGTTGGTACATGTGGAAAACTCGACCTGAAAGACGGAAAAAAGGTCTGGCGATTGATGGACTCTCTATCCTGCATGGGAAAGGTACGTAACCTGCGTCCTCTGCAAACGACTACTGGCACGGCTACCACAGATGCCAAGAGTGCCGAGGCATTGAATAAGCATTTTGCAAGGATTAACAGGAAGCAGAAAGAGACCAGAGAGAGCCTGAACCTTAACCGTCTTCGGAAACATGGAGAAGAGGCCCAACGGTGGGGACCGCATGACGAGATATTCACAGCCCCTTACACTATGGTTGAGTTGCAAACCGCCATTGACAAGTGCGACGCCGCCAAGGCACCAGGTCCGGATAAGATCTGTAATGAAATGATAAAAAACCTTGGCCCGATAGCGAAGACAAAGCTATTGTCAATCATAAACAGATCATGGGTAACTGGAATCCTACCCAGAGATTGGCTTAGCGCTACCATCGTCCCTATTCCCAAAGAAGGGAAAAATCTCAATCACCCTAACGGCTATCGTCCGATCTCCCTAACATCGTGTCTAGGGAAGGTAGCCGAGAGAATGGTTAATCAAAGGCTGTACTGGTACCTGGAGAGTACCGACAGCCTGAGTCCAATACAGGCGGGCTTCCGCAAGGGAATGCAGCCTGTAGACCAAGTGCTCCGTCTTCTCCAGTCCATAACAGATGGGCTCCAGAAAAAATCACATACAGTGGCTGTATTTTTCGACCTCCGGCAAGCATACGACCGAGTCTGGAGGTCCGGTCTATTATTGAAATTGCAAAAGATGGGGGTAACTGCCAATATGTACAGGTGGATTGCCGGTTTTCTCACAAACCGGACAATAAGCACGAAATTCGGCAGTGAAACCTCCAGGAAAAGAACCCTTGAGGAGGGGCTCCCACAAGGGTCAGCCCTCAGTTGCACACTTTTCCTGGCATACATTAATGACTTGCCACAAAATTTGGTAACCAATGCCGCGATGTATGTTGATGATTTGGTTATCTGGAGCACCGGTAAGGATGTCCACCGCCTGCAAACGCTATTACAGCAAGACCTTTCGTCTATCAACAGGTTCATGCAGCGGTGGCATCTGGAAATCAACACCGAGAAGACGGTCTATTCGCTATTTACCAATGGGCGAACCATTCTCAAACAGGAGATTGAGCTGAAGGTGGGGGATGTAGCGCTCAAATGGGACAAGCAACCGGTTTACCTGGGAGTCAAATTGGATCAAAAGGTGCAAATGCATAATTTTGTACAAGACCTCTGCTCCCAGGCGACCGCCAAGCTCAATCTGGTGAAAAAGTTAGCTTGCACAAGTTGGGGCGCGGGCGCAAGTACGCTTAGAGCACTACTCCTAAGCAGTGTAAGGTCGGTAATGGATTACAGCATGCCGGTCCAATCCTTTGCAAGCAAAACTGCATTGGAGAAGTTGGGTCGAATCCAGAATCAGGCTCTGAGATTCATCTGTGGTGCATTCAGGACCACACCCACAGCTGCTGTAGAAGTCTTGGCCAATGTGGAACCGCTAGAAATTAGGAGGGAGAAGGCTATTTTAAGTACCGTAGAGAGGTACCGACGGCTGACAGAAAGAGAACCGTCGTATCAAATGCAGAATAACTGGGCTGCGGGCAGAAGACTAAAAAGATCCTCATTCATGCACCAGGTCGTGGAGCTTGAGAGGACCGTCGATCTGCCCCAGAATAGAGAAAGGCTGACCCGAATCCCAGTTAATCCGCCGTACGCGGAACCCTCACGTCCTTCCATACACTTGGCCTTGACAGACACGGCAGTGACAAAAAGGAGCCCTGAGCATGTTCAGAGAGCGGCCGCCCTTGAGACCATGGATTTGTACTCCGAAGTACCTGTAAAAGTGTTCACAGACGGATCGGCCAATCTGAGAGAAAGCACTGCTGGGTATGGTGCGCTCATACTATACCCAGCGGGGGGGGCCAGAAAGTCAAGAACTCTCCGGACCCTGTGGGACTACAGCATCAAACTTTGATGCGGAGCTTGAGGCTATACACAGGGCACTGGAGAGTGTGTATCACACACTGAGAGAGAACGAGCTTGCGGGGCTCGACGTGATCGTGTTCTCGGACTCAAGATCTGCTCTCGAGATCTTGGGAAAGAGACAGGGTAGCACTCACATGGTTGACGTCATCTTAGATGACGTATGCAAACTCGGCGAACTAGGAGGCACGGTGACAGTGCAATGGATCCCTGGCCACGTCAACATCAGTGGCAACGAGAAAGCGGACACTCTTGCGAAGACCGGGGCCGCCCAGCCTCAGCCAGAAACACCAATGACTGGATTGGGAATAAAGAACTGGCTGGCGGACCATTTTAGGAAAAAGTGGTACAGGCAGTGGGCGGACAATACGACCGCAAGAGGCGTCTATTCCAACATGCAAACTCCTAGCAAACAAGACCCATGGTGGGGGTTAGGCCGAAAGCAGCAGAGTTTAGTGACGCAAATGCGCACCGAGCATTGCCCCATAGGCACGTATTTCTGGCGTCTAGACAACAATCGGGATCCCACCTGACGGCATTGCAACCTGGTCCCGGAAACGCTGGCGCATCTGTTGACCGAATGTCCCTCACTGGAGCTTCCGGGGGAGGCCAGGGCGGAGGGGGAACCCTATGTGAGGAAAATGTTGTATGGCACAGCTCAGCAGATGGAGTTGATTGCCAATTTACTAGCCGGGGCCTTAAGAGATTAATCTCAGGCCCTCACCAGAATATGTGTGTTAGTTAGTTCCCTTAGGACAGTGGTTCTCAAACTTTGGGGGACGACGATCGTTCCCAGGAGTCGCCTAAGACCATCGGAAAACACATATACTCTAAAGTTATGAGGTAGCAATGAAAAAAACGTGTAGTTGGGGGTCGCCACAATATGAGGAATTGTACTAAAATGTCGCGCCATTAGGAAGGCTGAGAACCACTGCCTTAAGATATGGTCACCGTGAAAGGGAAATACTTCTTTATATATAATATAACATCGTCTTGACTTTCTGCAGCACAGCCTTACATTTCTGTAGAACATATTAATATCTACAAGTGTGGTTGTTAATGGCGGTTTTCTTCTGCGGGCCAGTGTTTAGTTTTGACAACCAGGGATCGAGTCCTGCAGGTAGGCATGGCGGTCATTTACGTTTTTTGCTAAGATAAAAATACATTTGATTTTGGAGTGGGGGGCCTGGGGGTGTGGGGGGTTTAAGGATGAAATGTTGGATTCGTTTCTAAACAGCACATTTCATGGGGTAAATGAAGACTTTCCAATAGGAAACTATTTGGGGTTAAATGAAGGCTTTCCAATAAGTAACTATATGTGGTTAAATGACGGTTTTCTAATAAGGAACTATACGGTGAAGAACAAAACTTTATTGGATTAGTTCCTAATCCACACATTTCATGGGGTAAATGAAGGCTTTCCAATAAGGAACTATACGGATATGCACCAAACTCTAATAGAATCCTTTTTTATTTTTTTTTAAATTGTAAATAATACAAGTAATCACAGTTTCATTTCATTAAAAAAAATCCAAGAAACGAGCTTCTAGTTAATGACTAATTAAAACATGTCAGTTGTGTGTCAAATGTTGGTGGACATGTCAGTTTTGTGTCACATGTTGGTGGACATGTCAGTTGTGTGCCAAATGTTGGTGGACATGTCAGTTTTGTGTCAAATGTTGGTGGACATGTCAGTTGTGTCAAATGTTGGTGGACATGTCAGTTTTGTGTCAGATGTTTGTGGACATGTTAGTTTTGTGTCAGATGTTGGTGGACATGTCAGTTTTGTGTCAAATGCTGGTGGACATGTCAATTTTGTGTCAAATGCTGGTGGACATGTCAGTTTTGTGTCAAATTCAGGTGGACATGTCAGGTTTGGTCAAATGCTGGTGGACATGTCAGTTTTGATCAAATGCTGGTGGACATGTCAGTTTTGTGTCAAATGCTGGTGGACATGTCAGTTTTGGTCAAATGCTTGTGGACATGTCAGTTTTGGTCAAATGCTGGTGGACATGTCAGTTTTGTGCCAAATGCTGGTGGACATGTCAGTTTTGTGCCAAATGCTGGTGGACATGTCAGTTTTGTGTCATATATTGGTGTACGCTGATATACGCGACAGTAAAATTTAGCTTTTATGACTTAACAAAATGTTACCAGCATCGACCAATCGGAAACAAGTAAAACATCACGTGACATCCTATACTAAAAGCGCGCGAAGGAAAGCGAGGATTGACCTTGAATTGATCTGAAGCTGCAGATGCTCGATTGTAATCACAGAATCCGTCACACTTGAGGAAATGAGTTAATCTCTTGCAGTTTTGAACCTTGCAGACTAGAAAATGTTGGGCTTTAAGTGAGGGTGGGGCTCAAAAATTAATGTCTGCATGTTAAATAAACGCTTCACTTCAAAGACATTCAATTTCATTTTTTTCCCCTCAGAGATTTAAATAAGGCTCCGGAAATTTCTGAAATTAAGTATTAATGTAAAATCGACTTTAATGTGCAAAAATTTTCATTTCACTGAAGTCTTAAGCCTCTTACCCTAAGCCGAGTGTTTAACACAGGATTTGTTGTCTAATGGGTTTATCGGTTGCTTTGTAAACCCCGATCGAAATATGTTAATGAGATCTACGCCCTATATTTTTGTTTTTTGTTTGAAATGGACAAAGTGGAGTAAGTCATGTCTCCGAACTGTACTCTATATTTGTAGAATAGATAGAAGTTGATTCTGAACTTGACATTGTCTTTGTAGAATGGACATATGATTTTGAAATTTACTCTGTATTTTTAGAATGTGTAATAAATGAAGGAAGCCTTATGAATGAAATAATGGCACACGGTCTGCATAGGTTTGAAATGATGTCACAGGGTATGCATAGGTTTATAATGATGGCACACGGTCTGCATAGATTTGAAATGATGGCACTCGGTCTGCATAGGTTTGAAATGATGTCACAAGGTCTGCATAGGTTTGAAATGATGTCACAGGGTATGCATAGGTTTGAAATGATGGCACACGTTCTGCATAGGTTTGAAATGATGGCACACGGTCTGCATAGGTTTGAAATGATGTCACAAGGTCTGCATAGGTTTGAAATGATGGCACACGTTATGCATAGGTTTGAAATGATGGCACACGGTCTGCATAGGTTTGAAATGATGGCACACGGTCTGCATAGGTTTGAAATGATGGCACGCGGTCTGCATAGGTTTGAAATGATGGCACACGGTCTGCATAGGTTTGAAATGATGAATTTAAGCTATCACCAAAGACATGTATTTGAAGTGATGAAGAACTGCCATGAACTAAAGCTGTCAGCGCAAAACATGTATTTGAAGTAACATATATTTATATAACAGCCCATAATGCAACTAAATCTGGGACACGTTTCGGGAACATTCTTTTAAGATAATTGGTAGGGGTGGGGAGCGATTAAGGCAAGAACTTTTAAATGGTCGACTCAAAGATAAGTTTGTTTATTTGATAATCTGTACCATGGAACCAAGGATATTTTCAATAGTGTGACTAAAGAAGTTCTAAACTAGTTGAAATCACGCTCTGGTCAGAGGATGGCATCAAGTATTTGATAGAGTTTTTAAAAATATAAAATACAAAATTAGCGGCCAAGAGAGGCGTCCCAGAAAAACTCACAGATACCAGGAAGAGGACGAGCATCCGGTTTCAAATGTTTATTTACATTGCAGCTGTCTTCCCCGGGGGCAGGTCCTCATTTCCTGTCATCCTGTCATAACGTTGGGGAAAAAAAGGGGGGGTATTCTTTAAATGCGATGATGATACGTCTGGTTGTCTGAGCGTTACAAGATTAACCCTTAACCGCCCACGGAGTAGTGGATCATGGAGCACAACTAGATACGAGGAGAAGCTAGTTGATATCAGCCTTGGAGCACGAAGCGGCGTGTCATCGGATTTTTTCTTCTTTACGCCTTAACACTTTAGGACGGGACAAAAGGGGTTACGCTGACGCAACGACCAACAGGAAACAAGTGTTACATCACGTGACATCCTCTGTTTAAATGCTGGGAGATAGAATTCAGGCTTCAATTTTGACTGATCTGAAAGCTGCAGGTAATCAGTAATCCTCCCATGATCTGTCACGCTTGACAAGATGGGTCGATCAATCCTAGCTTCGAACCTAGTGAACCGGTCGATCAATCCTAGCTTCGAACCCAGTGAACCGGTCGATCAATCCTAGCATCGAACCCAGTGAACCGGTCGATCAATCCTAGCGTCAAACCCTGTGAACCGGTCGATCAATCCTAGCGTCAAACCCAGTGAACCGGTCGATGAATCCTAGCGTCAAACCCAGTGAACCGGTCGATCAATCCTAGCGTCGAACCCAGTGAACCGGTCTTACAAACCTAGCTGCGAACCCAGTGAACCTGGCGCTCCTCAACATGGGGGCAGGAAACAGATTCCTAAGAGAATTGTAATATGAGGACGCATTATTTTGATTTACTATATAATATAGTGCGTTTAAAAAAGAAATTTGACGAATATTTGTAACATGTGAACTAAAAAAAGATTCGACCAAATTTCCGTTCGATCAAATTTCCGTCGATCAATTTTCCGTCGACGAAATTTCTTTCGATCGAATTTCCTGGAACCAGGAGGATGAGACTAGGGTTGGAATACACCTATTTAAAAAGGTTCGCTGTGCGATCAAGTTACACGCTGATACACAATCTGATACAGAATGATTTTACATTTTACAATGTAATTTTAATTTAGTGGACACTTGAGTGACAGATGTGCACAATTATTATGGAAGATCGTTCCTTGTCACTAAGTTGATCATGCACCGGTTTAGTGTAGGTATTTGACAACCACCTACATTTCTACTTACTTGACCCTAAAGTATGGTTTTAGAAAATTTCGAAATAATTTTTACCAGACACTTGATCCAAAATTTAGAATGATATTGGTTCATTTTAATTTTTAAGAGTGATTGCGAAATATTTTTAACTTGAACTTTTCACCCATGACTTGGCAGACTATAGCTATTGTATTTCCCACCAACATCCCTTGGCAGACTATAGCTATTGTATTTCCCACCAACATTCCTTGGCAGACTATAGCTATTGTATTTCCCACAAACATTCCTTGGCAGACTATAGCTATTGTATTTCTCACCAACATTCCTTGGCAGACTATAGCTATTGTATTTCCCACAAACATCCCTTGGCAGACTATAACTATTGCACTTCCCACCAACATCCCTTGGCAGACTATAGTTATTGCACTTCCCACCAATATCCCTTGGCAGACTATAGCTATTGTATTTCACACCAACATCCCTTGGCAGACTATAGCTATTGTATTTCACATCAACGTCACTTGGCAGACTATAGACATTTAACTTCACGCCAACATCACTTGGCAGACTATAGCTATTGCAGTTCACATCAACATCACTTGGCAGACTATAGCAATTGTATTTCACATCAACATCGCTTGGCAGACTATAGACATTTAACTTCACGCCAACATCACTTGGCAGACTATAGACATTTAAATTCACGCCAACATCACTGGGAAGACTATAGCTTTTGTACTTTACACCAACATTTCTACTCTGCTGTTATCACAAAGTTTAGAGAGTAGCCTTAAGAATGCTTACAGTAAGAGAGTAGCCTTAAGAATGCTTACAGTAAGAGAGTGGCCTTAAGAATGCTTACAGTAAGAGAGTAGCCTTAAGAATGCTTACAGTAAGAGAGTGGCCTTAAGAATGCTTACAGTAAGAGAGTAGCCTTAAGAATGCTTACAGTAAGAGAGTAGCCTTAAGAATGCTTACAGTAAGAGAGTAGCCTTAAGAATGCTTACAGTAAGAGAGTAGCCTTAAGAATGCTTACAGTAAGAGAGTAGCCTTAAGAATGCTTACAGTAAGAGAGTAGCCTTAAGAATGCTTACAGTAAGAGAGTAGCCTTAAGAATGCTTACAGTAAGAGAGTAGCCTTAAGAATGCTTACAGTAAGAGAGTAGCCTTAAGAATGCTTACAGTAAGAGAGTAGCCTTAAGAATGCTTACAGTAAGAGAGTAGCCTTAAGAATGCTTACAGTAAGAGAGTAGCCTTAAGAATGCTTACAGTAAGAGAGTAGCCTTAAGAATGCTTACAGTAAGAGAGTAGCCTTAAGAATGCTTACAGTAAGAGAGTAGCCTTAAGAATGCTTACAGTACGAGAGTAGCCTTAAGAATGCTTACAGTAAGAGAGTAGCCTTAAGAATGCTTACAGTACGAGAGTAGCCTTAAGAATGCTTACAGTAAGAGAGTAGCCTTAAGAATGCTTACAGTAAGAGAGTAGCCTTAAGAATGCTTACAGTAAGAGAGTAGCCTTAAGAATGCTTACAGTAAGAGAGTAGCCTTAAGAATGCTTACAGTAAGAGAGTAGCCTTAAGAATGCTTACAGTAAGAGAGTAGCCTTAAGAATGCTTACAGTAAGAGAGTAGCCTTAAGAATGCTTACAGTAAGAGAGTAGCCTTAAGAATGCTTACAGTAAGAGAGTAGCCTTAAGAATGCTTACAGTAAGAGAGTAGCCTTAAGAATGCTTACAGTAAGAGAGTAGCCTTAAGAATGCTTACAGTAAGAGAGTAGCCTTAAGAATGCTTACAGTAAGAGAGTAGCCTTAAGAATGCTTACAGTAAGAGAGTAGCCTTAAGAATGCTTACAGTACGAGAGTAGCCTTAAGAATGCTTACAGTAAGAGAGTAGCCTTAAGAATGCTTACAGTACGAGAGTAGCCTTAAGAATGCTTACAGTAAGAGAGTAGCCTTAAGAATGCTTACAGTAAGAGAGTAGCCTTAAGAATGCTTACAGTACGAGAGTAGCCTTAAGAATGCTTACAGTAAGAGAGTAGCCTTAAGAATGCTTACAGTAAGAGAGTAGCCTTAAGAATGCTTACAGTAAGAGAGTAGCCTTAAGAATGCTTACAGTAAGAGAGTAGCCTTAAGAATGCTTACAGTAAGAGAGTAGCCTTAAGAATGCTTACAGTAAGAGAGTAGCCTTAAGAATGCTTACAGTAAGAGAGTAGCCTTAAGAATGCTTACAGTACGAATTGTTTGGTGGGGTTTTTTTTTGGTATTTTTTTGGTGTTTTTTTTTTTGTAATATAAAAAAACTCTTTTATGTGGATGACGTCAGCAACTCTCTATAACATTACCTTATTATAGCTGTTTAAAATTTCTGTCAATTTTATTTTTGAGAATAAGTACTAACTGAACTTAATAGGAAAACGATAATTTCTACAATGCGTCAATATGCAGCATTAAAAAAAACCAATCTGAACAAATCAGGAAATGAAATCTATAGATATATAGACCGAAGAGTACAAACATTGAAATACCAACAACAAAAATTAAAGCAAAAAAAAAAACAAAAATCGTCTACATTTTTGTCATTTATTGACATGAAAACAACAAACGTATTAAAAAGTCATGACTCATAAAACTGATTCTAATTTGTATCTCTTCAACGCTTGCACTTTTCAATGTTCTTGTTTTGATGAATTTTTTTTTTTTTTTGATGCCCCTTTGCTTTCTTTTCTTGATGTTTTTGTTCAAATTTTCTTTTCATTCATGTGTACTTTTGTGCTCATTAAATTTTTTTAATGAAAATATGTTTATAATAAGTTTAAAAGGTCAACAGTGTCTAATTTGTTGTGTTTAAAAATACAGATCTCATCACAAAGGAAAGTCTTCTTGAGGTGTCTCAGCTTGCTCCACCGCACGGAGGTCGGCAATATTAGAAACAACAACAATGTTTTCAAGAACTTAGCACGATTGTTTCCTTCTAATAACTGGGGGATTAAGACCCACATATCTTTTTGCATTTATTGCATACATTCAGCTGGCACGTGGCATTGAATTACAGTTACCGGAAACGCACTATACTATACAGTAAAAGAAAATAATGCGTTCAAAAAGAAATTTAACGCAAAATTTTAAAGTGTAAACTAAAAAAAAGATTCTACCAAATTTCAGTTCGATCAAATTTCCGTCGATCAAATTTCCATCGACGAAATTTCTTTCGATCAAATTTCCGGATACGTTGAATTACTTTTCGATTTTGGGGGGGGGGTTTTGTTCCGGCATTTTACATTATGCTACCCGATCAACGGAGTCAAGGACGTAGCAAGAAGATTCTGAAACAGGTGTTTTCAATGTTCGCAGTCTCCTAAAAGTCCTTAACAATGTTTGTTAAATTGTGTGTACAGCGTAGTGAGCCCAGCCCTAGGTTGGGGTACTACGCTATAAAAAACACTTCTTATAATAATAAGAATAATAATTATGACTCCGAATATAAGCGCGCAATGTTGTCTGTCGTATGTTTATAAACACTTTTTCCTAAAAAACACTTTGATACCGGACATAAATACAATATAATTCTATCGCACATCAACGTGCCACAATTGTAGCACCAAAAAATATTTTAATCACAATGAATACTTCTGTCAAATATGTCAGCATCACTCTTTGGTCCATGCACGTCAATATTAAATCCCTTCGCGTCACCTTAGTGGAACATTTCCCCTTTCTGTGTAACGAACCCAGTACGCCTGATTTCCTTAAAAATGTAATCCACTTCCTTGACTTTTATTCCATGATCTTCTTTATTGGCGTCATTAAACAAAAATATAATCCGTCACAATTATGGCCCGCGTCTCTGACGCACAAAGTCCATGCGGTTTTCTGTTGTTTTCTTTATCAACAACCTTGTTTTTTAAATGGCTTATTATTTTAAGTTTTTAATGTAAAATAATTGGCTTGGGGTTTTTCCAACAAGTTTAAAATACTAATTTTGTTACAATTTTTATTTTATAAGATTATGTTTCTATGATCAAGTGTTATACTTTTCCTTTTCAAAAAGCCAAATTATTTTTAGATGTTTTGATGCTCTCTCTATTGTTTATTAGAATGGACATTGCTGTCCGTTTGAGGATGCGTTGATTAGTGTCTCCAATTCAAGTCCCTGTAATTGTAGTTCATGGCGTGACATTGTTAGGTTGAATCCAGGAAGTACGTTCTTATCTTGACATTCTTATTTGAATCCAAGTACGTTGATTGCTTGTCATTGTTATGTTGAATCTAGCAATTAAGTTGATGGCGTGACATTGTTATGTTGAATCTAGCAAGTAAGTTGATGGCGTGACATTGTTATGTTGAATCTAGCAAGTAAGTTGATGGCGTGACATTGTTATGTTGAATCTAGCAAGTAAGTTGATGGCGTGACATTGTTATGTTGAATCTAGCAAGTAAGTTGATGGCGTGACATTGTTATGTTGAATCTAGCAAGTAAGTTGATGGCGTGACATTGTTATGTTGAATCTAGCAAGTAAGTTGATGGCGTGACATTGTTATGTGAATGTAAGTACGTTGATTGCCTGGCATTGTTATGTTGAATCTAGCAAGTACGTTGATGGCGTGACATTGTTATGTGAATGTAAGTACTTTGATTGCCTGGCATTGTTATGTTGAATCTAGCAAGTAAGTTGATGGCCTGACATTGTTATGTGAATCTAAGTATGTTGATTGCTTGGCATTGTTATGTTGAATCTAGCAAGTAAGTTGATGGCCTGACATTGTTATGTGAATGTAAGTACGTTGATTGCTTGGCATTGTTATGTTGAATCTAGCAAGTAAGTTGATTGCCTGACATTGTTATGTGAATGTAAGTACGTTGATTGCTTGGCATTGTTATGTTGAATCTAGCAAGTACGTTGACGGCGTGACATTGTTATGTGAATGTAAGTACGTTGATTGCCTGGCATTGTTATGTTGAATCTAGCAAGTAAGTTGATGGCCTGACATTGTTATGTGAATGTAAGTACGTTGATTGCCTGGCATTGTTATGTTGAATCTAGCAAGTAAGTTGATTGCCTGACGCCGTTACCTTTAGTCTAGTAAGAATGCTCCCCTACTCTTGAAAAAATTATAATTAAAGACCAAACTTAAGCAAACCTGTCACAGGTATGATTTATGGGAGATAAGTAATATAGTAGTTATTACTTATGTAGTATACAGAGTTATGGGACCTGGGAAAAAAACTGACCAATCAGAGGAGAGCGAGAAAGAAACAAGAAATGGAGGGTTAAATTATATGACTGTTGATTCACAATATTTGTTTTGAATGAAGCTTTATTGTGTGTTAACACTTTATCAAGTACAGAAGAAGTTTACCTAGAAGCTAGTGTTGAAATTCACACGAGACATTCCAAGTGTTTTTCGGATTTACTGTGGTGAGATTTATTTCTGATTGTGAATGTCACTGAACGTGTTACGGCGCTTATATTAAAATAGTCACTATTATTTAGACCACTTCGCCTCTGTTATGATTGTGATTGTGACAAACACCCATTTAAGATCTGGCCATTATATTTTGAACGAATCAGCCCAGCTTGGGTCTCACATTCCACTCTTTCTAACAGGCAGAACAATATTTGAATTGTTCGGAAAAATCCGGTACACGTTAACAACGGAAGCAATGCAGCTCTTTGGGGGACGCCGATAACAGGGACAAATATCAACGGACATTCGATTGGGGGGGGGGGGAGAAATAATATATATTTTTAGCAATGGGCTCGATAAAAACCAGCAGCAAACCCAGTGTCTACAAAGACCTTTACAATCTAAGTTGCAAATCATGTCCTAAAGTACGTTACAATCTAAGTTGCAAATCATGTCCTAAAGTACGTTACAATCTAAGTTGCAAACCTAGTCTCCTAAAAGTCCTTTACAATTTAAATTGCAAACCCATGTCCTAAAGTACTTTACAATCTAAGTTGCAAACCTGGTCTCCTAAAAGTCCTTAACAATCTAAGTTTGCAAAACACAGTTTCCTAAACGTCCTTTACAATCTAAGTTGCAAACCCATGTCCTAAAGTACTTTACAATCTAAGTTGCAAACCCAGTCCCCTAAAAGTCCTTTAGAATCTAAGTTAAAAACCCAGTCTCCTAAAAGTCCTTTACAAGATAAGTTTCAAACCCAGTCTCCTAAAAACCCTTTAGAATCTAAGTTGCAAACCCAGGCTCCTAAAAGTCCTTTAAAAGTAAGTTGCGAACCCAGTCTCCTAAAAACCCTTTAGAATCTAAGTTGCAAACCCAGTCTCCTAAAAGTCCGTTACAAGCTAAGTGGTGAACCCAGGTGGTATATATTCTCTACAAATGACTATACGGATTATTATAAAAAATGTTTCGCTGTTAGTCTGACATTTTAACCTGAAAATAAAAAAATCATTTATTGAGAAATAACATAGGATACCAATGTAATTCGCTTGACTGCCCATGAAATAACATAGGATACCAATGTAATACGCTTGACTGCCCATGAAATAACATAGGATACCAATGTAATACGCCTGACTGCCCATGAAATAACATAGGATACCAATGTAATACGCCTGACTGCCCATGAAATAACATAGGATACCAATGAAATAAGCTTGACTGCCCATGAAATAACATAGGATACCAATGTAATACGCTTGACTGCCCATGAAATAACATAGGATAACAATGTAATACGCTTGACTGCCCATGAAATAACATAGGATACCAATGTAATACGCTTGACTGCCCACGAAATAACAATGGATACCAATGTAATACGCTTGACTGCCCACGAAATAACAATGGATACCAATGTAATACGCTTGACTGCTCACGAAATAACAATGGATACCAATGTAATACGCTTGATTTCCCATGAAATAACATTGGATACTAATGTAATACGCTTGGCTGACTTTGTAATAAGCTTAGCTGACTATGTAATAAGCTTGGCTGCCTATGTATTAAGCTTGACTGCCCATGTTATAAGCTTGGCTGCCTATGTAATTAGCTTTGCTGCCTATGTAATAAGCTTGGCTGCCTATGTAATAAGCCCGGCTGCCCATTTAATAAATGGAATATCCTAATGATGTTTGAAGCCCGCCGGCCACAAAGGCATTAGTGTGTTGAATTTAAAACGACAATTAGTCCTTAGAGCCCCGAAGAGCACCTCTTGTTGATGATAGCCGTCTGATCTCGAAAACGAGTTTTGCATAAAATGATGGCTCTAATCTTTTCGTGACATGATCGCCACGCGACGTATCGCCACAATGGTGTACATTTGATCGGTATTGTCATTAAATACGCATTTTATTTAAACACTTAATTTTGAAAACCCTTTGCAGACATGCACCATTATGTTGAAGTAGTCTAATTTGTTTTCTTGTATTGGAATAACACTAAGTTCTTCTTCTAAAGTGAATAATGAATATTGTTTCTCCTCCTAAGAACGTTGAAAAATTTTCACCCAAAAATGAACGTAATACTAATACTAAAAAAAAAAGACTAAGAAATGGGAAAGATGAAGATTTCAGACTAAGTCTTTTTTTCCGTATCACGCATTTTGTTCTTTCTTGTAGGGGAATACATCAATGCTAGATATACTGTACACCATCTAAATTGTCAATGTACTTTTAAAGTTTAATTATTTGAAGAGATGCGAAATTTTACACTATAAAAAATGTAATAATTATAAAAGGCCATGTATCAGGTGTCAGCAAGCTTACTATACTAAAATAAGGACTGGGTTCAAGCTGTTTGAATGTACAGGAAATGGTAGAGCAATGTTTGTTGAAGCTGGAATAGAAAGACAGGACGATTCAAGAATAACAAGGTATGTGGCAGCTTAAAATCAGAGGCGTAGCATGGGGTCGCGGGGGGGGGGCAGATGTCCCTGAACGCCAGACTAGTTAAGGGGGCCAAAATGTGCTTTAATATTATTTTATTGATGAAAAAATTGGTTTGAGAGTTGAAAAAAGAAAGGGACTTCTAATGAATTTTGTCCCCGGGTGCCAAACACTATAGCTACGCATCTGCTTAAAATTGAAAGATAGGACAATACAAAAAGAACGTTTCGGCGAACAGCCTTCCTCATCAGACAGGGCAAATGAAGAAACCACAACAACTTAAATCTAGTATAAAACCTTAAATGTTCACTATTTGTTATTGAACAATATTGTTAGTTATAACAATGGTCTAGTTATAACAATGGCCTAGTTATAACAATGGCGAATACTTATGTTTTTGAACAAGTTTCTATTTCTTTTTTTTTTTTCGTTTGTCACGTCTACTGAGGGAGGCTCTTGGCCGAAACTTTCCGTAATAGTTTTCCAAAGTAGGCTTTTTACATCATTCAGCGTGCCAGCATTCTATAAGTCTATATTATAAGATACTATTTATCGAGGTATTGTTAGTATATATATACGGTATTCAGCTTGCTATTGAAATTCAAGTATGGCAGCGCGTGTCGCTGGTTGCCGACCCCTGATATATTTTTTCCGAAATTTCAATCCAAACTTAGAATTTTTCTCCCTTAAATTAATGTTAATATTTCAAAATTATGGCACAATTTTTTTTTAAAAATCAAATCTGAAATTTGCGCCTACGCCAGATGCGCATTTTGTACCAATGTTTTTGTATTTTTAATACATCATTTAAGAGTTATCTCTCAGTAGTCGAGAGTTTTTTTTTTTAACGCACCAAATATTTCCTTCCCAGAGCCACGCGCTGCACTTTAAGAAGCTAAATGAAAGGACCACTTGGAATGTGTACACAAACTTCTCATGGGAGAGATGAAGATTTGAGAGACATCGTTATGATTGCCAGATATAACACACATTTCAGGGCAGCACACAGCATATAGACTGATCGTTTCTTTATGAACAAGCGCATAGGTATTTGAAGAGCTAACAGATTTTTAAAAAAAAAAACGTGATTTGACAGCCACAAAAACAACGGGGGAAAAAGTGATTTGAGAGCCAAAAAAAACACCAAAAAAACCAATGCTCTACACATTTCTAAACAGTGCCTTCCAATTTTCAGTACAGAACCAAAAAAAATATGTTTCGAAATAGGTATACAAACTTCACACTTTTAAAACAATTATTTTTCATAGCTTTTAACTACAATTAATTCTTACTGTCCAGAAGAAAAATACTTCCGGAGAATGTTATATAATTTAATATTGTCTCAGTTTTTCCAAGCTTAAATTCAGTTACGCTAGTGGTCAGATTGTCTAGCGGGAAGAATCGAAAACGATATACGTTTTACAAGTATACTGAGAGATAGAGATAGAGAGAGTGATAGAGAGATAGAGAGAGAGAGAGCATCCTTGTGACGTCACTAACGATGCTAACTGTAAGCCAGGGCATAATTAAGACCAACGGTTCCCAAACTTGGCGGACCGGAGGGACATGTTTTGAAACTGCACTGGATACATCGCAGTCATGATTACGTTTTATTGGAATATGACGTAGAGCAGTGGTTCTCAACCGCGTCACTTTAATACAGTTCCTCATGTTGTGGTGACCCCCCCCCCCCCCAACCATAAAATTACTTTCGTTGCTACTTCATAAACTTGTGTGTTATCTGATGGTCATATGCGACCCCTGTGTAAGGGTCGTTCGACCCCCAAAGGGGTCGCGACCAACAGGTTGAGAAACGCTGTCGTTGGGCGATTGTTATTAATTTTTAATGTTTATGGATTTAAATGAATGAAACTTGAAAGTTTATAATATATAAGGTCTATTATTTTTTAATCAATTTTTTATATATTAGGGTTTTACAAATTGTATTTTTTTGTTCGTTTCTCAAATGTGTAAAATAAGTTGTATTTTTTTTCTTAAATTTTGTATGCTATTTTTATTTCCCGTAGCTTAAAGTTGAGCTCACTGTTTAAAGTTGAGCTCACTGTTTAAAGTTGATTGAGCTCACAGTTTAAAGATGAGCTCGCTGTTTAAAGTTGAGCTCACTGTTTAAAGTTGATTGAGCTCACAGTTTAAAGATGAGCTCGCTGTTTAAAGTTGAGCTCACTGTTTAAAGTTGATTGAGCTCACAGTTTAAAGATGAGCTCGCTGTTTAAAGTTGAGCTCACTGTTTAAAGTTGATTGAGCTCACAGTTTAAAGATGAGCTCGCTGTTTAAAGATGAGCTCATTGTTTAAAGTTGAGCTCACTGTTTTGTCTCGGTAGTGAATTAAAACTGAGAGTATACCATGGAGACGGCGTCCTATTCCACGCTATGTTTCTCACGGGAATATTAGTAGCAGGTTCTCTGAACTTGATTAGAGCATTTCAGCGACAGCACTTCATTGTTTCACGGCTGACTGACTCCAGCAACCGACAGTGTGGACCCCGGTAAAGCTAACTTGGCCACTAATGAAGTTAACATCAGATCTACAGGGACCTTGGTAGAAGTGGATCAAATACTTTTTAACACGATATAAACCAAAACCAAAAAGAAACAGACACACAAATAAACAGACACACAAATAAACAGACACACAAATAAACAGACACACAAATAAATAGACATGAAAGCATCCTAAAACGGTGTCAAGATTAAACAGATCCTTACACCCCCTTCTTCCTACGCCGCTGCATAGAAATTATCCTATCAAAATGAAATCCATGACAAGAGGACGCATTTTTTCTTAGAGAACAGAATTCAATTTTCGAAAGTGATAAAAAAAATCTTCAATATCATTAATGAAGGTAACCCCGACAAAAGACGTGACCTTGACCCATTTGAACTGATCGACGCAGATAGATCGTCATATTTCTTTTCATCCCGCCCACCAAAAATGATGCATTTAAATCTATATGACGTGCTGGAACTCATTATGCACCTTGGCTCATCACGCGACGCCCTTGAACAGACACTTAAACCGTCTGATCTTTTTATTGTTGCCACGCTGGCCAAGAGAAATATGAAACCTCCTGGTGGTTTCCCAAATTATTGTTCCCCTCTACAAAAGTGATAGTACGGTGGTGAATTGTTAACTTTTCATATTACCTACATATGCCTTTCACCCAGGCTGGGGCATATGCCGTCTACAAGAATTGTCCATTCCTCTCGGTCCTGTGCTTTCCATTCCAGTTGCTTCCATGTGTGTCAAATACTTTGTGTGTCTTCCTCTAGCTCTCGTCTCCATGTATTCTTAGGCCTTCCTCTCTTCCTTTTTCCCTGTGGATTCCATGTTAGGGATTGTCTGGTGATTTTATCTGTGGGTTTGAGGAGGGTGTGCCCTATCCACATCCATCTTCTCCGTATGACGTCTTCATTAATAAGCTCCAAGTTTGTCCTTTCCAAGAAGTCTTTGTTAGTGATGGTGTTAGGCCAATTGATTTTCAGAATGTTTCTAAGGCAAGTGTTTATAACGGTCTGTACTTTATGAGTAATGCTCCCTGCTATTCTCCAAGTTTCGGCTCAATAGAGGGGGATTGTTTTGAAACTTCTGACTTTGGTTTGCAGAGTCAACGCCCATATTTGACTCCCATGTTTTCTTTAATAGCACAAATGCTGACCTAGCCTTTCCAATTCTAGCCCTGATATCCGCTTCGGATCCCCATGTATGTCAATGGTGCTGGCTAAGTATGTGAATGCCTCCACTTCTTCCAGTGAATTTCTTGCCAGGGGGATATGCTCTTGGTTGGCTGAGTTTAATTTCATGATCTTTGTTTTAATTGTGACTACGTCTTTAGACTTTTTCTGTATTTGTTGCTGGTTATGGGACAGAAGTGCAATGTCATTTGAACTCTGAATGATCCTGACTAGTTTTCCTGGTACCCAATTGTGCCGGAGAAGTTTCCACAAGATTTGTTGGTCCAGGCTATCAAAGGCGTTTTCGTAGTCGATAAAATGTAGATATAGGGGAGAGTTCCATGTGATGGACTGTTCTACAATGATTTACAGTGTTTAAATTTGATCTGTGCAAGTTCTGTTTCGGTGGGAGCCAGCCTGTCGATTTAATAGCTGCGTGTCGACCTGGTCTTTCATTCTATTCAAAATAATTCTGTTCAAGACCTTTCCTGGTGCATACAGCAGTGTAATTCCTCTTCAATTTGACCCTCCACAGACATCCGTAAACATCAATTTGTCCCTCTACAGACATCCGAAAACACCAATCTGCCCCCTCTACAGAAATCCAAAATGTAACAATTACACATGACACTCTTCCAGTGCCAGCACTTCAGGACTAACGCCTACCAAAAATACCGGGCTCAACCAACACCCATATCACAAACAAGAGCTTCGAAGAGTGTGTAAATTACTAACTATGCCCTCGGGCTAAAGGGAACATGCCCAAACGGCTACTGGATCTGAATGATAAATATTTGCAATTAGGGAGTGATATTGAAAGGCAAAGACGATTTTTTTAAAAATTATGTCACATGATTCTTCAGCCTTTTCAATTTTTAACAAGATACAATTATTATATTGTGAACAAGATACATATATTCTCGGAAGTTATTATGAAAAATTTCTTACTAGCATCACAATTTGAACATCTGCAGGAATAATAAAAATAACTATAGATAGTCCGCAAAACATTGGCCGCATCATTGCGTGAACTTCCGATCTACTAAAGAACTTCCCATCTACTAAAGAACTTCCCATCTACTAAAGAACTTCCCATCTACTAAAGAACTTCCCATCTACTAAAGAACTTCCCATCTACTAAAGAACTTCCCATCTACTAAAGTTACTTGACAAAATATGAACACAAGTAACGCACATTTAAGAATCCCAATTTTGGCTACGCCCCTTCCCTCCATGTTACTTCACTACACACTTTTTTATTTTACGCCCATGAACTATATTAAATATTTTGATGTCCCAACCAATTTTAAACAAACAAATTTTTTACACCATACTTAAATTGAGACGATTTCATTTTACGAACAGAAAATATTACGCGCCTAACACAGTTGCGCTATAGAAAATAATATCATTTAGCGTAGTTATCGGGAATTATATTTTAGCGCTATTGAACTCATTATTGATCCATACTTTCTTTCAAACATTTGGAATTATTTAATTTGTAATATACCCTCAATACCAAATTCGCTGAGTAGGAAGCAGTCAATTAGGAAGCAGTCGATTAGGAAGTAGTCTATTAGGAAGCAGTCTATTAGGAAGCAGTCCATTAGGAAGCAGTCTATTAGGAAGCAGTCTATTAGGAAGCAGTCTATTAGGAACCAGTCTATTAGGAAGCAGTCCATTGGGAAGCAGTTCAATAGGAAGCAGTCTATTAGGAACCAGTCTATTAGGAACCAATCTATTAGGAAGCAGTCTATTAGGAACCAGTCTATTAGGAACCAGTCCATTAGGAAGCAGTCTATTAGGAAGCAGTCTATTAGGAAGCAGTCTATTAGGAAGCAGTCTATTAGGAAGCAGTCCACAAGTCATACCAGAAGCGTAACATATATAAGAGATGTGTTCTTGTTCTACGCTACAATACACAGTAAGTTGAGCAAGTGTCTAAACCGACAATTGAAACTCATTCACCTTGAATACATACATGCGTTTGTCAGTGGTACACACATATTTGTCAATGGTGAACAGATGTTTGTCGATGGTGCACAGATGTTTGTCAAACATGCACAAATGTTTGTCAGTCGTGCACAAATGTTTGTCAATGGTGCACATCTGTTTGCCAAGAGTGCACAGATGTTTGTCAATTGTACAGAGATGTTTTTCAAAGGTGCACAGATCCAGCCCGTGTTGTATTCCATATAGTGAAATGGTGGCTATGTTGGACAGAAAGAGTTAGGCTTTGGGTTTCGCGATGGAGGTAACAAATATTCATAGCTGAGCGTTATTTTCGCGCATACGTAAGTAGCCTTGAATGGGGGACTGAACTTTACAATGACGCCAACCAAGTAACACAATTATGCTTATATATCGTTACAGAATTTAAGTTTATTATACTTAATTCTTCGGGGACTACACAGTCCTAAAAAATCAGAATCCTCGTACAGCATGGGCGGAATGTTCCGCAGTACATCCTCCTTAAAAACAAAAATCTTTTTCAAAGTCTTGGTAAAGTACCAGAAATGAACCAGCGGACTCCTACTTCCCCCCATCTCTCTCTCTTTTTTTTTTTGCACCCACTTGTAATATATCTTTCAAGAAAGTAAAAAAAAAAAAAATTAACGAAAACACCTACTCCAAAATGGGAAAACTGCAAGGGAAAAAGTAAAGGGAAAAATATGAGGGAAAAAATAAAGCAAGCAATAATACACGTGAAGCCTAAATGTTGTACAGCGACGTGACTGAGTTGGTGAAAGGAGGGATTCTCAAAGCTTTTTTCTAGTCGCACTTCCAAGTTGATTCCATTTGTATAATGTGATTGACATTGTAACAGAAACCATAGGAGCCAGAATGATCAATAAATTGATCGTGGGCCATTAATATATAGAGGAAGAAGAAATAAAAAATATGTTTCCAAATACCCCCACCCACCCACCACCCCCCCAAAAAAAGATTATTTTTTTTATCAATGATCCGTTGGTCACGTGACCACATAGACACAAAACGCCAGCTGGCACTAGCTGGGCGGGTTGAGAATCTCCAGAGGAGAACTATTTGCTAAAGGGTGGAGATTTGCAGATATGTGGGAAATGGTCAACGGAAGAGCCAAAAAGTAAATCACATTGTCAGACACACGATGCTACAACGTCTGCTGGTGGCGTGGAGGGTGAGGGCGTGGGAGTGGGGGGGGGGCTGTGACGTATTAGATAAATGTTGTGAGGTAATAGGAAGTTTGGTCAATGGCCAGGGATATAGGATATTAGACACATTTAGCTGATGAGGCATGGTGTCATAGGACTAGACAAATAACAACAACAAAAAGTAAAGTAGTGTTGTAAATAATTTGTATATAGCGTTGTAAATAGTATTGTATATAGCGTTGTAAATAGTGTTGTTAATATATTGTGTATAGCGTTGTAGATAGCGTTGTAAATAGTAGCCTCCACTTATCAACACTACCACAAGTATCATATAACACTACCAGCAAGTTTCGTATCAACACTACCACCACGTATCATATCAACACTACCCCCTATCTCATATCAACACTACCACGAATTCTCATATCAGCACTATAACATTGTCTCACATTCAGCTCTACCACCTAGTCTCATATCAATACTAACACCTAGTCTCATATCAACACTTCCACCGTAGTCTCACCATCAGCACTATCACCGCAGTCTCACCATCAGCACTATCACCAAGCCGCATATCAAAACTACCACCGTCTCATATCAAAATTACAAGAGGCTTGTGTCCCCCACCCCCAACTAACTGAATGCCAGGACCTATTACCGTTGTCTGTCACGGGTCGGGGCCAAAGGCTCATCAAATACGCAGTAGCTCAAGTCTCGTAAGTAACCCTGGGCTACATCTCGCCACGGCGGGAATAACGTCATTCGCGCCATTGAATAGCAGGAAACGCAGACGACCATCTTACTCTTTTTTTTATATCTCCTCCGTTTCTTTTCAATTCCATTGACGCTGTTATTATTAGTTATTGCTGTAATCCAGCATAATGGAAAAAGGAAGGAAATTTGGAAATGAGAAATGAACTATCATTAGGTCTGTGAGTTCATGAACCACATTCAAGATGTTCAATGTAAAGTTCATTTTCCTGAAAGAAAAGTGTGAGTCACTCTATTGAAAGAACAAAAGTTGTTAGAAAAATAGTGTGTTTTTTTTAAAATTAAAAACATCTAATAACTTTTTTTTTAAATTTGGAAAATTAATTTTTAGCTGTGTTAGCGTGTCACTCAACGTTATTCTCTACATTAATCGACATTATCTTCCAGTTTATAATTACATTAACTTCAACCATTTTCTTTGAAAAGTCAAATACTTATTCATGTTCTGAGTTATTATGCCTCAATAATCTTTGGAAAACGACAAGCATGAAAATACAATCTATAAAATAACTTTTAAGCAAAAATTCTACCTTTTTTAAAAAAAAGGATACGTGTGTGTGAGCGTTTAGATGCTGTGTGGAAGCGTAGATGCTGTGTGGGAGGGTAGATGCTGTGTGGGAGTGTAGTTGCTGTGTGGGAGGGTATACGCTGTGTGGGAGTGTAGATGCTGTGTGGGAATGTAGATGCTGCGAGGGAA
Organism: Omphiscola glabra; assembly: GCA_964017045.1. NCBI lineage: Eukaryota > Metazoa > Mollusca > Gastropoda > Lymnaeidae > Omphiscola > Omphiscola glabra. The sequence continues at coordinate 18,996,409 of OZ024801.1, forward strand.
TGTAGATGCTGTGTGGGAGTGTAGATGCTGTGTGGGAGTGTAGATGTTGAATGGGAGTGTCGATTATCTTTTGAGAGTGTAGATGCTGAATGGGAGTGAAACTGATTTTTTAGGGTGTAAATGCTGTGTGGGATTGTCTTCAATATTTCACTCAACGTGTGAAGCGTGTCATCCTCTTCAATGTCTAGCTAGAGCAAGGAGCAGATCGCTTGCACACTATTCAATGTCTAGCTAGAGCAAGGAGCAGATCGCTTGCACACTATTCAATGTCTAGCTAGAGCAAGGAGCAGATCCCTTGCACACTATTCAATGTCTAGCTAGAGCAAGGAGCAGATCGCTTGCGCCAAGGCGTGTTTGAAAATTAACATGGATGCAGCTACGACATGATGTATTCATTCAGTCCCGGTGCGCCGTCTGGTGCCAGATGCCGAAGACAAGAAACGCCGCACCTGTCTATCAGCTGTTTCTGTCTTTTTGGTTATTTCTGATGGAGCTGTCTGCAGGGTCAGGTTTCAATTTCCACAGATCCTAATTTATTGTTCTGCACCAGGTCTTTTGGGACCTTCAGCAGTTGCGTATTCTATGGGATTGTCCATCCTAGACGGGATATTCGTTGAATTCTCTAACACAGCGGTTCTCAACATGTGGGTCACGACCCCTTTGGGGGTCGAACGGCCCTTTCCGAGGGGTCGTCTAGACCATCGGAAAACACATATTCTCTACAATTATATGGTAGCACAAAAATAATTTTATGGTTGGGGGTCGCCACAACACGAGGAACTGTATTAAAGGGTCGCGGCATTAGGAAGGTTGAGAACCACTGCTCTAACAGATAAATATAAATTGTAAGTGGTTGTCTCTCGTGGTTGGCGTCCCAGCTCTTCATTGGAGATTGCCAGGAAGATTTTGTAGACTTTGTAACAGTAAGACTTCACATATGCTGATTGAATGTTATGAAGAAATCACTGAAAGCACGTGGTGTAGTGATACATGGCAAGTTTAATTTTTGAGAACTTTGTTTGTGGGAGGAGAAGAAGAAAACAAGAAAGCCGCCACATTGGAAAAAATGTTTACATTTTTTGTTCTCAACAGGAGGTTGTATATAATTTCTCTGGAATGTAATTTGAATTACGTGCGACACACACATTCTAATACTACATGTGAATTGGAATGATTTATCTTATTCAACTATTGTGTGAAGTATTTTTTTTATTCATGTAAGAAAGTGTAGCATGATAAAATTGGACTTGCATCGTTCAATGTGAGATAGGAATAGTAATATCAATTAATTCCAGTAAAGCAATCTACAAGACAGTGTGTTATATACATTTACAAAGAATGCAATAACAAAGTAGGTGACAATGGTGTCAGAAGTTCGATTGGAAGACCACTAGTTCGTTTTTGGATGTTTTAGTCGTTTTAGTTCAATAGAAATATTTCAATAGTTCAAATAGAAATAGTTCAAACAGAAATAATTTCAAAGTAGAAATAATTAAAATAAACTTAGTTCAAATAGAAATAATTTCAAACCGAAAAAACTTCAAATGGTTTAAACTAATATATTTTAAAAAATAATTAAAAGAATTGAAAAGATTAGAATAGTGAATGTTGCGGTGGGTAGGGCTGGGGGGAGGGAAGTATGGGCCCACGAGGTAGGGGTAGTGGGCACGAGAAGGGAGGTAGTGAGCACTAGGAGAGAGGTAATGGGCACGAGGAGGGAGATCGTGGGCACGATGATGGAGGTCGTGGCCACGAAAATGGAGGTCGTGGGCACGAAAAGGCAGGTCGTGGGTACGAGGAGGGAGGTAGTGGGCACGAAAAGGGAGGGCGTGGGCACGATGAGGGAGGTCGTGGCCACGAAAAGGAAGGTGGTGGGCACGATGAGGTAGGTAGTGGGCACGATGAGGGAGGTCGTGAGCACGATGAGGTAGTAGTGGGCACGAAGAGGGGGGTAGTGGGCACGAGGAGGGAGGTCGTGGGCACGATGAGGTAGGTAGTGGGCACGAAGAGGGAGGTAGTGGGCACGAGGAGGGAGGTAGTGGGCACGAGGAGGGAGGTCGTGGGCACGATGAGGTAGTAGTGGGCACGAAGAGGGAGGTAGTGGGCACGAGGAGGGAGGTAGTGGGCACGAGGAGGGAGGTCGTGGTACGCAGCAGATTCACCGACTCAAAAGGGGGCTTGAATGTAAAGTAAGACCGTGGTATAGCACATGACTCATAAAGTAAACAACGTCCATAATGTCACCCGTTATGTTCAGTGTTGGTGACGTAGGACTGTTGTTGGGATAACATAGGAGACAAGTTTGCCGTCAACTTCGGATCACATCCTCCGTTCCACCGGGTGAGCAACTGTAATGAAAGCACCGCTTGCTGCCCCCTCCTCCCCTCCAATCCCACGTGACATAAACGCTACCAAGATTAGCACTGTGTCCACGTCTCAAAAGAAACGGGTACGAGTTTCCCCGCAACTTTTCGCCCAAATCATGCATGGCCAAAAATTTCGATTTTTTTTTTTTTTTTTTTAATGGAGTTATGACGTAGCGTTTTATTTTCTAGAAGGAAGAATCGTGTCAGACACTTGTATTTAAATATATTCCTCATGCGCAACGTGCATTTAAATGTCTGCTGGTCATTCTTGTGAAATACCGAGTTTTGTAATCGAAATTTAAAAGTCCATTTTTGTTTCTATTAAGACGCTACACTTTAAGAGTAGCGTGTTGCTAATGTAATACTTGTTCCAGGTTTAGTTTAATCAAATGTAAGCTGTTTATTTGGGCTTTAGTTCAGATCCCAGGTATCCCATGCCATGTGATTTCGTCCCGCGAGGTCCACACCAGTACCACATTGTGACGGAGGGATGCCAGGAAAAAAAACAATTTTGTTTTAGATGACGGTTAACAAAAGTACGATGTGATAACAGCAGTAAATAATCCGCAACCTATAACGCAAGCACTTGCATATTAAATGATGGAATAAGATATAATTTGTTTACCACGGATTTGCACTATGATTAGTATTTAAATTATATAATACTTAATATCTTGGAAATATAATATAGAAGCATAGGTAAAAGATTAGCGACCTTTGTAAGAACATGACTATGGGGATATAGATATGTGCCAAGTGTAGCAAGCTACAATTTTAAAATATATAATTATGATTTCGTTGTGTCTAATAGATTAGTAATATGGTCAGCCGGCATGTTGACAACACATCTTCAATGTACATGGGCTATAAGGGGGTAACATTGATGAATTAAGTTGCAAATGGTGGTGAGTCGAAACATTTTAGCATGAACAGAGAGGGAAAATAGCAAAATATTCTTATCTTGGGTATATCTTAGTAGACAAATAAAGAGGGAAATATTCTTACCTTGGGCATATCTCAGTAGACAAATAAAGAAGGAAATATTCTTACCTTGGGCATATCTCAGTAGACAAATAAAGAGGGAAATATTCTTACCTTGGGCATATCTCAGTAGACAAATAGGGAAAGATTCGTACCTTGGGCATATCTCAGTAGACAAATAGGGAAATATTCTTACCTTGGGCATATCTCAGTAGACAAATAGGGAAAGATTCTTACCTTGGGCATATCTCAGTAGAAAACAAACGACCGATCCAAATATAAATTCCTGCATAAGCATTGGTATCAAGGTGAAAGGCATACAGAAGACCGCCAGCAGGAGGTCGCTGATGGCCAGGTTCAGGAGGTACATGTTGGTGATTGTCCTCATCTTCTTGTGCCGGACCAAGGTCAAGATGACCAGCGTGTTGCCGACCACGGACAGCAGAAAGATGAGTCCGTACGGAATGATGATGAACTGGCTAACGTTGTTCGCCCGCCTCTGGTTGACGCACACGTTGATGTACTGCTGCCGGGTGGCGTTCTCGAATCCGACCTGGAGCGCCCGGAGGGTGTCGTTGGTGCGGTTGTACTCACGCTCGCAGAACTCCATGATGTTCCCGGGTTGCTGCGGGTTGTCCATTTTGACGCTTTGGTTGGCAGGAAGCTGGCGATCATTCATGGTCGGTTAAAATCATTGTGATGTCAATGTTTCGGTACATATTCTTGGTTACGTTACTCCATGTACTGCATTTGAATGCCTCCCTTCACACAGGAACTATTACAATTTGAGGCAAACGCCTTTATCTTCTTCTTTTTTTACCTTAGTAGTTTTTGTTGCAGCTTTAAATTTCCATCCACACAAAAATTCCCACACAAAAAAAGTTTATCTGAATTGGAAAATTATAAAAAGAAAGAAAAAAGATGTTAATTGTTTTACATTGAAGTTAATTGTTCGAAAAGCTAAAAAATTTTTGATCGATGCAAAATTGTTTTAAAACAACACTCTTTGAACTCGTCAGGAAACTCGGTGCTGACGTTCACGTCCCTGGGTGTCAATAAGTTTGATAAGGTGAATCAGTGGCCGGGATCAGCGATAATGGCGTCCAAATAACATTAAGGACGGAGTAATAAAGGACTGCGTTAATGACGCTCATCGTACACATTTACGCACACACTTGCGTACACACTGGCCTGATCGTACTGGGGAAAAAAACAGCGGTTCTCAGAGTAAATATTGTGGGGAAGGGAGAGAAATTTAACATTCAGATGTTAAGAGTTTATGTGTAGGGGTCACCTTTCAAGAAAAACTTTAGATTGAAATGTTAGAAACAGGTTAGTATTAGATTGAATGGTTAGCTCCTTAGACACACTACATTCGTTTTATATACAGGCTATAAAATGATCGTGTGATTGGAATACTTGGGCCCCGTCTCCATTTTGTTCGTCGTTGTTTTGTTGTTACTAGTGTATTCAAATTGTTGCCGTAAGTTGTTTATTGGCAATTTGTTTAGCTACAGCCAATGGCAGCTTGTTTAGCTATAGCCAGCGGCACTTTGTTTAGCTATAGCCAATGGCATTTTGTTTAGCTATAGCCAGCGGCATTTTGTTTAGCTATAGCCAATGGTACTTTGTATACCTAAAGCCAATTTAATTTTGTTTAGCTATTGCCAATGGCATTTTGTTTAGCTATAACCAATGGCATTTTGTTTAGCTATAGCCAATGGCACTTTGTTTAGCTATAGCCAATGGCACTTTGTTTAGCTATAGCCAGCGGCACTTTGTTTAGCTATAGCCAATGGTACTTTGTATACCTAAAGCCAATTTAATTTTGTTTAGCTATTGCCAATGGCATTTTGTTTAGCTATAACCAATGGCATTTTGTTTAGCTATAGCCAATGGCACTTTGTTTAGCTATAGCCAATGGTACTTTGTATACCTAAAGCCAATTTAATTTTGTTTAGCTATAACCAATGGCATTTTGTTTAGCTATAGCCAATGGCACTTTGATTAGCTATAGTAAATGGCATTTTATTTAGCTATAGCCAATGGTATTTTGTTTAGCTATAGCCAATGGCATTTTGCCTAGCTACAGCCAGTGGTACTTTGTTTAGCTATAGCCTATGGCACTTTGTTTAGCTTTAGCCAGCTGTTCTTTGTTTAGCTATAGCCAGCGACATTTTTGCTTTGACTCAAAACACCAAAGAAACAACTCGACCACGTGGACACTGTAGAACACATTGTATTCATTAAATTTCATATTTACATACACCCACCATAGGACACCTTATCAACTGACTTCTAATATATCAAAAAGATGTGTGCTGTCACAGTGCTGTGCTAACTTGAACCTGGTAGAAACTTGCTAAATTCAAGTGCTATTTTACTTTGAAACACAAAATTAGTTTTGACTAATTGGACTTTCAGAGAAGCCTTCACTTTAACATAGCTTGCTGTGTGTGTGACGGACAAGAATGCACATAATCTCTTATATGGGCTCGACTATACTTTGGAATTGTCTGTCACCAAAACATGTCAATGAACCAAATGAGCAGACGAGCATTTAGGTTTGACTTACTACTTGACACCAGACCTGAGTGGTTGGCGTTTGGGAAATATTATTTTCCTTAATTGACTTTATTATCGTGACTGGAAGACAACGACGGTCGAGCTATAAATCATAGTTGAATGTAGGCCTATAATTTGTCTTATGACAGATGCATCATAATGCAACGTAATATTTATCGTATGTCAGAAAAAAATGCCAATGAGACGTTTTAAAACGTTCTCTGATCCAGTTCTTGTCTAAGAAATCAACTTTCAATACTTAGCAGTTCAACCTCATAGATATGTGTATGTGGGTCACGTTTAACGCGTGGTTAAACTATATTAAATCACTATTTAAACCCCTATATTAAACCACTATATTAAACCACTATATTAAACCACTATATTAAACCACTATGTTAAACCACTATGTTAAACCACTATGTTAAACCACTATCTTCCTCAGTGCTGGTAAGCTTATCAGTTACAAGCGTTTTCAAGGATTAAAATTTCAAGTGTAATGTCAGGTTTGGTACATTTCAAACTTTGTGTATCATCATAAGGACATAGAGCCAGATAAAGTTGAGTGTGATAAAGTTGAGTGTGATAAAGTTGAGTGTGATAAAGTTGAGTGTGATAAAGTTGAGTGTAATAAAGTTGAGTGTGATAAAGTTGAGTGTAATAAAAGTGATTGTGATAAAGTTGAGTGTAGTAAAGTTGAGTTTAATAGAGTTGATTGTGATAAAGTTGAGTGTAATAAAGGTGATTGTGATAAAGTTGAATGTGATAAAGTTGAGTGTGATAAAGTTGAGTATGATAAAGTTGAGTGTAATAAAATTGAGTGTAATATAGTTCATTGTGATAAAGTTGGGTGTAATAAAGTTGAGTGTAATAAAGGTGATTGTGATAAAGTTGGGTGTAATAAAGTTGAGTGTAATAAAGGTGATTGTGATAAAGTTGGGTGTAATAAAGTTGAGTGTAAGAAAGTTGAGTGTAAGAAAGTTGAGTGTAAGAAAGTTGAGTGTAAGAAAGTTAAGTGTAATAAAATTAAGTGTAATAAAGTTGAGTGTAATAAAGTGAATATTACCATATGAATAAACCTCACCATAACGACGTCTAAAATGTGCACTGAAAAACCCGGAAGTGTGTGACAGAGATGGTATGACATGTACAGAATGGTTTTTTAAATGTCCAATGACAGAAAAAATTCAAATATCGAGACCGTAAATTTTAAAAATAAATCTTATGTAAGTCTGCATGACGTAGGCACGTCACATAAACATTACACCGCCATTAAAATATCATCATTGTGTAGAATATACATGAGTTTTATGGCATAAGAGACATTTTCTGAAGGTGGATTATTATAGGGCACAAGCTCGATGTTGAGATCTTTTCAAATATGCAATCCGTGTTCAGTTCAGGAAGATCTAAACGCATTTTGTGAACATATTGAATTAAAGTTGTTGTTTGTTATTTAAAATGAAAACGCAAGAAAGAATGCTGAAATTAAATTACCTTGAGCTATTTACATTCGTACACGTCCGCTGGTGATACAAACATACACTCTAACTCGTCGGGTGGTGATACATAAAATTCACACACGTATGCTAGTGATACCAAGCACACATACTTACACGTCTGTTAGTGATACAAAACAACTATTGTTCTTTTTTTCCCATCTAACAATAAACCGAAAATACACACTTACACGTATGCTAGTGCAACCAAACATACACACTTACACGTATGCTAGTGCAATCAAACATACACACTTACACGTATGCTAGTGCAACCGAACATACACACTTACACGTATGCTAGTGCAACCAAACATACACACTTACACGTATGCTAGTGCAACCAAACATACACACTTACACGTATGCTAGTGTAACCAAACATACACACTTACACGTATGCTAGTGCAACCAAACATACACACTTACACGTATGCTAGTGCAACCAAACATACACACTTACACGTACGCTAGTGCAACCAAACATACACACTTACACGTATGCTAGTGCAACCAAACATACACACTTACACGTACGCTAGTGCAACCAAACATACACACTTACACGTATGCTAGTGCAACCAAACATACACACTTACACGTATGCTAGTGCAACCAAACATACACACTTACACGTACGCTAGTGCAACCAAACATACACACTTACACGTATGCTAGTGCAACCAAACATACACACTTACACGTATGCAAGTGCTACAAAATATACACCTTAGACGTACGCTAGTGCAACCAAACATACACACTTACACGTATGCTAGTGCAACCAAACATACACACTTACACGTATGCTAGTGCTACAAAATATACACCTTACACGTCTGCTAGTTATAAAAAATCTATTGTTCTTTTTTTTTTTTCTCTTCTAAACCACAACTTGATCATATCATTAAATCCAGCATACATCTTACATCTTAGCACCAGTCATCAGTAGAAGTTGACTACGTCATCGTGCGGCGTCTTCCCGGTCCCGACACATCAGAGACCGGACTCACGGTCTCCAATTACTACTTGAAGCAGGAGACTATATTTACACTTGATTAAACGAGTGGGTGGGGCTGCGGGGGGGGGGGGGCTGCGTGGGTTTCTGGACAAAGACATTTTCCTGGTTTAAAAAAAAACCATGCACGAGCTTCATGCTGCTAATTAAGGCAAGGCTTTGAGATATAGGAAATCACTTGGAATTATATGTTATATATGTTATAAGCTAACTATGCTTTTCTTTATTTTAATGCCGTATTAACTCTAGCAAAAATAACCTTTGCACATTTTATTTTAATTTTAAAGCTATTCCATTTCGAACCCATGATAAAGACGAAGAAAGAAATTGTTTTGTTGTTACGGGGTATACACGTCATTTATTATGGTAAATACGCCTTCTATAATATCGGGTCTACGCCTGTGTGTTGTTCACGCGCACCTGAAACATTACATTAGCCCAGGGGTCGGCAAACAGCGGCCCATCCAGTCCGCCAACAGCCCATTAACTTTAACTGAAAATTGCGTTATTGATCAATAAATTCAGCAATACACTAGATCAGCACATTTTTTTTAATAAAAAAAAAAATTGGTATTATAACGTATTTACCCATATAAATCAAGTAGCTACAGCTTCTTGTTATAATTTTAACATTTAGTCAATGGAGCATGTCTTTAAGTTAGAATAAATAATAAAGTTATGGAATTTTCAACCCATCTAAACTTTGATAAATAAAGAAATGTTCGTAGCTATTCAACTATAACTAAGTCCAACAGGAGAAACCTTGCACCAACGCTAAGTTAATCAAATAATGTCTCCTGAAAGTGCTGACAACATTTCTTCTTGAAAAGAACACTTATTTAACGCTGTTAGTCTTTCAACGAAAAACAGTTGCTAATAGAGTAGAGGACAGAGGGGACAATATTGTGTACCAATTGTGGGACATAGGGGACAATGTCATGTACATACTGAGACACAATGAGTGGCGGATATAGGGGACAATATCGTGTTGAGTGGCGGATATAGGTGAAAATATCATGTTGAGTTGCGGATAAAAAGGACAATATCATGTACCAACTGAGACACAATGAGTGGTGGATATAGGGGACAATATCGTGTACCAATTGTGGGATATAGGGGACAATGTCGTGTACCAAATGAGACACAATGAGTGGCGGATATAGGGGGCAATATCGTTTACCAACTGTGACACAATGATTGGAGGATATAGGGGACAATTTCATGTACCAACTGTGACACAATGAGTGGCGGATATAGGGACCATATCGTGTACCAAATGAGACACAATGAGTGGCGGATATAGGGGAGAATATCGTTTACCAACTGTGGGATATAGGGGACAATATCATGTACCAACTGTGGGATATAGGGGACAATATCATGTACCAACTGTGGGATATAGGGGACAATATCGTGTACCAACCGTGACACAATGAGTGGCGGTTATAGGGGCAAAACATCATGTACCAACTGTGGGATATATGGCACAATATCATGTACCAACTGTGGGATATAGGGGACAATATCGTGTACCAACTGTGGGATATAGAGGACAATATCGTGTACCAACCGTGACACAATGAGTGGTGGATATAGGGGACAATATCGTTTACAAACTGTGACACAATGATTGGAGGATATAGGGGACTATATCATGTACCAACTGTGACACAATGAGTGGCGGATATAGGGGACAATATCATGTACCAACTGTGACACAATGATTGGAGGTTATAGGGGACAATATCATGTACCAACTGTGACACAATGATTGGATGATATAGGGGATAATATCATGTACCAACTGAGACATAATGCCAAATAGTTTTAATGTTTCTCCATTACACTGGGCGAGACAAAAGATGTGAAGTCACTTCCTTTTGTGGCCCTTCTTTGGCGGAGTCAGTAGTGATTTCCATTATTTTGAAGGGTCAGAAGAACTAGCGTCTTTACACAGTATGCAAGGAACAAAAAGATGGGAGTACATCTTTCAAGGAGGAAGAAAATTCCCCTGCCAATTTGTAATGGGCAAAAATGTAAGTGTATCACACCAGATTGTGGTAAAACCATGTGTGGTCAAGGAAAATATTTAGTTAAAACAAATGTTCAAGGCTGTACCAAGTGTTGGCTGTGATAAGTGTTGGCTGTGGCAAGTGTTGGCTGTAATTAGTGTTGGCTGTGCTTAGTGTTGGCTGTACTTAGTGTTGGCTGTACTAGGTGTTGGCTTGTCTGTACTTAGTGTGGCTGTACTTAGTGTTGGCTGTACTTAGTTTTGGTTGTACTTAGTGTTGGCTGTTCTTAGTGTTGGCTGTACTAAGTGTTGGCTGTGATAAGTGTTGGCTGTACTAGGTGTTGGCTTGTCTGTACTTAGTGTGGCTGTACTTAGTGTTGGCTGTACTTAGTTTTGGTTGTACTTAGTGTTGGCTGTACTTAGTTTTGGTTGTACTTAGTGTTGGCTGTACTAGGTGTTGGCTTGTCTGTACTTAGTGTGGCTGTACTTAGTTTTGGTTGTACTTAGTGTTGGCTGTACTTAGTTTTGGTTGTACTTAGTGTTGGCTGTACTAGGTGTTGGCTTGTCTGTACTTAGTGTGGCTGTACTTAGTGTTGGCTGTACTTAGTGTTGGCTGTACTAGGTGTTGGCTTGGCTGTACTGAGTGTGGCTGTACTTAGTGTTGGCTGTACTTAGTGTTGGCTGTACTAGGTGTTGGCTTGGCTGTACTTAGTGTTGGCTGTACTTAGTGTTGGCTGTACTTAGTTTTGGTTGTACTTAGTGTTGGCTGTACTAAGTGTTGGCTGTACTTAGTGTTGGCTGTACTAAGTGTTGGCTGTACTTAGTGTTGGCTGTACTTAGTTTTGTTTGTACTTAGTGTTGGCTGTACTTAGTGTTGGTTGTACTTAGTTTTGGTTGTACTTAGTGTTGGCTGTACTAAGTGTTGGCTGTACATAGTTTTGGTTGTACTTAGTGTTGGCTGTACTTAGTGTTGGCTGTACTTAGTTTTGGTTGTACTTAGTGTTGGCTGTACTAAGTGTTGGCTGTACTTAGTGTTGGCTGTACTTAGTTTTGTTTGTACTTAGTGTTGGCTGTACTAGGTGTTGGCTTGTCTGTACTTAGTGTGGCTGTACTTAGTGTTGGCTGTACTTAGTGTTGGCTGTACTAGGTGTTGGCTTAGCTGTACTTAGTGTGGCTGTACTTAGTGTTGGCTGTACTTAGTGTTGGCTGTACTAGGTGTTGGCTTGGCTGTACTTAGTGTGGCTGTACTAGGTGTTGGCTTGGCTGTACTTAGTGTTGGCTGTACTTAGTGTTGGCTGTACTAGGTGTTGGCTTGTCTGTACTTAGTGTTGGCTGTACTTAGTGTTGGCTGTACTTAGTTTTGGTTGTACTTAGTGTTGGCTGTTCTTAGTGTTGGCTGTACTAAGTGTTGGCTGTAATTAGTGTTGGCTGTACTAGGTGTTGGCTTGGCTGTACTTAGTGTGGCTGTACTTAGTTTTGGTTGTACTTAGTGTTGGCTGTACTTAGTGTTGGCTGTACTAGGTGTTGGCTTGTCTGTTCTTAGTGTTGGCTGTACTTAGTGTTGGCTGTACTAGGTGTTGGCTTGGCTGTACTTAGTGTGGCTGTACTTAGTGTTGGCTGTACTTAGTGTTGGCTGTACTATGTGTAGGATTGTCTGTACTTAGTGTGGCTGTACTTAGTGTTGGCTGCACTTAGTGTTGGCTGTACTAGGGGTTGGCTTGGCTGCATTTAGTGTTGGCTGTACTAGGGGTTGGCTTGGCTGCATTTAGTGTTGGCTGTACTAAGTGTTGGCTGTATTTAGTGTTGGCTGTACTAAGTGTTGGCTGTACTTAGCGTACAAGTATTGGCTAAACCCAAGTGACCCACGTATGTAACTGGTGCAGATCGATGTCCAAAAAGACTGCGGCCACTTTAGAGTTCCTGCGGTTGATGGGAGCACTCAAGATTGACTTGTGTTGGAAGCTCCTATTTGGTTGGTAAGTACGCTACAGTCTTCAGAACATCACCCGGGCACTTAGACACCCATAGAAATACCTTTAGCATTGACTATAATGCACCAGGCTGGTCCGCTGGCTGACATAAGAATTTGACAAATCTTAGATTTAAAATGGAGCCTTGTCATAGGAAATAGCTACTACGTCTCGTCTGTGTGATTGCAGTACGCTGCTACGTCTCGTCTGTGTGATTGGAGTATGCTGCTACGTCTCGTCTGTGTGATTGGAGTACGCTGCTACGTCTCGTCTGTGTGACTGGAGTAAGCTGCAACGTCTCGTCTGTGTGATTGGAATAAGATTCTACGTCTCGCCTGTGTGATTGGAATAAGATGTTACGTCTCGTCTGTGTGATTGGAATAAGATTCTACGTCTCGCCTGTGTGATTGGAATAAGATGTTACGTCTCGTCTGTGTGATTGGAGTAGTCTTGCTTTCAATACAGGACATTAACGAATGAAAATGTATAGAACTATTATTGAAAACATGTGTTTGCTGTTTTTTACTACCTACGTATCAGTAATTTTTCTTCCCATTTTATTGAAACGCGTTGGTGAGTATCTATATCCCTAAACGGTAGGTGAGTAGCTCTATACCATTACGGTAGGTGAGTAGCTCTATACCATTACGGTAGGTGAGTAGCTCTATACCTTTACGGTGGGTGAGTAGCTCCATACCTTTACGGTGGGTGAGGAGCTCTATACCTTTACGACAGGTGAGTAGCTCTATACCTTTACGGTAGTTGAGTAGCTCTATACTTTACGGTAGTTGAGTAGCTCCATACCTTTACGGTAGTTGAGTAACTCTATACCTTTACGGTAGGTGAGTAGCTCTATACCTTTATGGTAGGTGAGTAGCTCTATACCTTTACGGTAGGTGAGTAGCTCTATACCTTTACGGTAGGTGAGTAGCTCTATACCTTCACTGTAGGTGAGTAGCTCTATACCTTTTCGGTGGGTGAGTAGCTCTTTACCTTTACGATAGGTAACAACCTTTGCGTTAGTTGAGTAACACTTCTTTAAGGTAGGTGAGTAACATTTCTTCAAGGTAGGTGCGTACATTTTTCTTTACGGTAGTTCTTCCCGAGAGTATGTTTGATCAAAGATCTCCTGCTCTTATTTCAATTAATCTTTTTATGCCAACCACAGTATACGTGGGATTATTTCGAGCTAAGGAAAACTTCATAGTGCACCAAGGCAACAAAAGATCACAATAAAGCATGTCTTCTAAATGTTATCAATTGATTTCCGAATGTCAGGACGAAATACAATGGACCAATTACAGAGATATATTTAGACATCTGGAATAAGTACACAACAAGATGGTAGGGGCGAAGAGGATCTTTCTTTCATAATATTTTGTAGAATTTAGATCATGTTTATTTCTCTTTTATAATGAGATTGAAAAATAAAGAAGGCGAAAGAAAAACCGTTACAGCGTGTTAAGTCATACAATTTTAATTTCGTTTTATTTATTTCCTCTCAAAACTGAAATCGATACCCGTGTTTTGAAGAGATCGATACCCGTGTGTTGAAGAGAGCGATACAGCTTAGATGCAAAGACAGTCATGTAACTAGCGTGTCATCATGTAATATGTCTTCACCTTTTCTTTTAAATGTACTTTCCCCCCCCCCCCGTTTTCATTCTAAAGGTCACATAATCCGCGACACTTTTTTTCTGTATAAGGAGGGACGGCGCTTTCGGCCAACTGCAGATTATTTTCCTTGAAAGTGGACGGCAAAGTTCCCGGTCCGCCATGGGGTGGGTCTACTCCTATCGTCTAATCAACTGTTTGTCTTACATATATACATGATCTACCTCAGCCTTCCCTGTTCTATAAAGTCCTAGATAATTCTATTTCAGTGGATTTTCAGCTCAATGTTCTAAACAGAAACTTAATGTCTTATGTTGTTAATAAACTAATAAACCATCAGAGTCCATGTGGATATAGGACATTTTCAACGAACGTTACCGTAAAATACCGACATCAGTTCGCCGACCTTTGCCGTCGTGTTCAAATGACGTTATAATGAGCTACATGACACAACTTCCGGGTCAATAACATCCAACTGGCTTCTAGTTCACTCCCAGAAACGGAAGACATTATTTCGACATGTTTTAATGTGTGCCAGGACATTCAGAATAATAATTCATTGTGCGTGACACTTTGGTTGACAGCAAATTCACGGCACTATTGAAACGGGTACTTAAACATGTACTTTTTGATAATAAAATTGAATCCAATGCAAGTTCACAGCACTTTTTTCACACACATCTTTAAATATTTGTAGCCATAGTTGAAACGCATTGAAGGTTTAGTGACAAATAAATTGAAAAATGGGAAGGGGGGGGGGCGACGAAACAGATGTCTTCTCGACTCCTGCCACACCCCTACCCAGGGGAACAGATGTCCCTGGGTGCCTGACTAGTTAGAGGCGCCAAAATATGCTTTGATATTATTTTATTAATGAAAATAATGGGTTTGAGAGTTGAAAAAATAAAGGGAAGCTCTTTAAAATGAATCTTGTCCAGGAGTGCTAACACTCTAGCTTCACCTCAGCCACTACTTCCTTTTTTCTAGGTTGTTTTATGCAGCACGATAATACATAAAGTTACTTACCCCCTTATAATTAAAGTTACAGAGAAAGACAAAGTACAATTCTTTATTGCCTCGCATGTAAATATTCATTTCCTGATAGCGGCCCCTAGTCAATACAAGGTTTGAGTACCACTGTCCCATTATTATAAGGGGAAAAACACGTTTAAACAATTACACTTGTAGACACACCTTTCACCTTTGTTTATAACTTACAGATTGCCTGTTTACGCCACCCAGCTACGCCACCCAGCTACGCCACAACCCAACTCGTACACCTTACGGCGCATTATTTTATCCCCGTCGTCACTAAGTGAAACCATACCCTTGGTGACGTATCACCCCGCCAACAGTACTTAGACACACTGATGATCCCATGGCTTAAGGCACGTGCGCCGGGAGATTTGTTGTTATTAGTGCCAGGGCCCGCTACTCGTGGACGCGTCATTAGCAACGACCGCCATCATTAAATGCTGATATATCACACTTTCTCGAATTCGCTCCTTCGTTCGCCCCTTACCCCGCTTTGGTCTTAATTGTCAATGCCTCTCCCCTCACCACTCCTTAAGTTCCTTGAGTTCATAGTCCAATTCAGAGATGAACAAGGATACTGACCTAGATCACAAATCGATTGATTAATTCAGAGGTCAATATGTTCTTATTTTACTCAGAATCTGCAGATCTTATTAACTCAGAATTCTGCAGATCTTATTAACTCAGAAGTCTGCAGATCTTATTAACTCAGAAGTCTATATGATCTCATTAACTCAGAAGTCTGTAGATTTTATTAACTGATAAGTCTATATGATCTTATTAGCTTAGAAATCTATATGATCTTATTAACTTAGAAGTCGGTATGATCTTATTAACTCAGAAGTCTATATGATCTTATTAACTCAGAAGTCTATATGATCTTATTAACTCAGAAGTCGATATGATCTTATTAACTTAGAAGTCTATATGATCTTTTTAACTTAGGAGTCTATATGATCTTATTAACTCAGAAGTCTATAGATCTTATTACCTCGTAAGTCTATAGATCTTATTAGCTCAGAAGTCCTTACTCTATCTATATGATCTTCCTAAGGATTTTTTTAAAATACTTTTAGAGTTATTCTCCATACCTTTGTTAGCGCATTTAAAACAACTCGATCTCAATGACTGCCCTCTTTGTATCGCCTGCCCTCTATATATCACCTGCCCTCTATGTATCACCTGCTCTCTATGCATCGCCTGCCCTCTATGTATCACCTGCCCTCTATGTATCACCTGCCCTCTATATATCACCTGCCCTCTATGTATCACCTGCTCTCTATGCATCGCCTGCTCTCTATGCATCGCCTGCCCTCTGTGTATCACCTGCCCTCTATGTATCACCTGCTCTCTATGCATCGCCTGCCCTCTATGTATCACCTGCTCTCTATGCATCCCCTGCTCTCTATGCATCGCCTGCCCTCTGTGTATCACCTGCCCTCTATGTATCGCCTGCTCTCTATGCATCGCCTGCCCTCTACGTCTTCGCTGCAGTTGATATTTCACGGAAAGCAAAGAAACACCCACGACGACGTTGACAAGACTGAAAGTACAAGAGATAAACAGCCAAGTAAAACACTTACAAAACTTACTTCCGTGTCAAATGTTTTAAACCGTAAACAGTTATATATTTTTTTTTTTTTTTAAAACATCCTCAGCTATAATGGCCATGCATTTAAAATCCATTAGATCACAACAAAAATAGAACCCAGCTGTAATAGAGTCGAACTAACATAGAAGTAGGTGTTTGTGTCCGAGAGAAGGACACGCTACTGAATTACATAGTTTCTGGTGCCACGATGCCATATGTCAAAGTTGATGAGAGTCGCTTGTATTTACACAGAGCTAACAATGCACGATGCCCAATGATTGGTTAATATTTATCTCTGTTAATTAACTCTAAATTATTTCATGCCACTAGAAAATACAAGTATTTACGGACAAGACATAGGGTGAGGTGGGTGAGAAATTAGGGAAAGGTGGGTGAGAAATAAGGTGAGGTAAGTGAGAAATTAGGGTGAGATGGGGGAGAAATAGGGTGAGGTGGGTGAGAAATTAGGGTAAGGTAAGTGAGAAATAAGGTGAGGTAAGTGAGAAATTAGGGTGAGGTGGGTGAGAAATTAGGGTGAGATGAGTGAGAAATAGGGTGAGGTGGGTGAGAAATTAGGGTGAGGTGGGTGAGAAATGGGGTGAGGTGGGTGAGAAATAAGGAGAGGTGGGTGAGAAATAGGGTGAGGTAAGTGAGAAATAAGGTGAGGAAAGTGAGAAATTAGGGTGAGGTGAATGAGAAATTAGGGTGAGGTGGGCGAGAAATTAGGGTGAGATGGGTCATAAATAGGGTGAGGTGGTTAAAAATAGGATGAGGTGGGTGAGAAATAGGGTGAGGTGATTAAAATGGGATGAGGTGGGCGAGAAATAGGGTGAGGTGAGTGTTTTATTCCCTAATGCATTCAGATGTGACCCACATTTTTCCACGGGCTTATAAATATTCATGTCCGTGCCATACATCTAATAATTTAACTCTGTCGTTTACCCACAAATTATCCAAAGATATGATTATTGATTAGCTTGATGAACCTGAACGTGTTTATGGCACACATTGGATCACTCACTATCCTGTCCGTAGCGTCTGGAATATTTGATGTATGACCAATCAACTCACGGGATACAATGCCAGGTCCAAGCTGAACATGCCCGGTGTATGCAAATAACCCCTCAGTTTCTGATAAAGTGTTTCTCTGCATTTACCCATCAGCCGCCTTCTGCAGTCAGAGACAAACCAAGATAGATCACCCTCGGATTTCTACGTGGTCATCGACTTGACCGTAAGTAATGTCAGCAGGATGAATGAAAGCAGTGGGTGGGGGTTCGTCAGAGGGGGGGGGGCGTCAGAGGGGGGCGTTATCAACAGAGCAGGAAGACCATGAAACACATGGACAAGGTAGCTTGACAGAGAGAGATAGACAGACATACAGAAAGACGGACAGAAATACTGTCAGAAATACTGTCAGGAAGACAGAAAGAAAGACAAATAGACTAACAGAAATACTGACAGACATAAAGACAGGCATAAATAGAGCGAGAGTAGTGCCACCGTTTGTTTACAAGAACAACCTGACATCAAAATGTTTGGTTCTAGGCATTCATCTGACACCTGACGCCAAATGCTGGATTGTCATGTATAATTTGAATCCCAGATTCACATATTACCTTATATCAAGTAAATGTTTCTCATACGTATGAATATATTCTGAGTATCCGATTACCCAACGAAATTAACGGCCGACTCCGACTTTATCAAAATATTTCGACTTCAACTTTCATTCTGTGGACCCAGCTTTGTTTTTTTCCAGATAATATCGATGGAAAGAGAAAAACTAAACGTCGCTTATGATATTGAACATTATTTCAAATATGGGGTTATTTTTTCTTTCTGTCAGGGACTTGTGTCCAATCCTATCTTTTCTTTCATTTTTAGGTTGGAAGCTTATATATATATATATATATATATATATATATATATATATATATATACGTTTATTTAATAAACACTCTTCATCCCCAATTAAGGCTCGAAGCGTTATAAAATACAAAACGCAGAAATACAAAATCTACATACAAGGCAATGGACTATACAAGGAAATATACTTCAAGGAATATGAGCAAGCTCCACGGAAACAAGGAGGTAGACTATATCTCCCCAGGAGGTGAATGCGAAAAAGATGCGTTTTCAACTCAGTTTTGAAAGACTGCAGCGTCTTGTTGTTTCTGAGAGCGACTGGAAGGCCGTTCCAAATTCTTGGGCCAGAAAAAAGCGAAAGTGCGCCTTCCTGTAGGTCCCAAGGCGGACTCGCGGTGTACAGAGTTCGCCACACTATCAGATGACTGGAGTTGTCCATTGGGTACATAAGACGTCATGAGCGCTTTGAGGTAGTACATATGGCTTCATGAGCGCTTTGAGATAGGACAGCACGGTCAAATTTGCGTTTGCGCAGTATAATATGAGTCGCATTATTCTGTGCTTTTTGAATTATATATATATTCAATTAACGCTTATATGAATGGTTTTCTTTGCTTTTTGTTGTTGTACTGATGAAAGCATATGCTAAAAAGTTTGCATTTGGATTCATTGCAACCATTATTAAAGCTTAACCGTTATTTTTTTTATTTACACAAAATGGTTGTGTATCATTAATCTACTTGAAAGCTTCATCGCAGTCCAACACTCGTATACTTATAAAACTTCCCCAACAGATGCCACGCATATTACTTCTGATTTTTATATGATAATTATGTTATAGCTTTGCTGATATTTCTTCAGTTTTCGTCCTCATTTCAGCAACCATTTCCGAATCTCATTTGCGCTGTCTCATGAACTGAAAATAATATTGGGTCGGTCTACATCGCTGCATGAACTGCCGAGTAACGAGAGTTTTCTGAACTACTTCAGCTGTATGCAGTACAACCTTCATAACTTCACTGTATCTTAAATAATGTTTCTAATGTGTTTTCGCCCGGAAAAAAATGTATGATTCAAAACTATTATTATTAAAAGACGTTTTTTTCGATTATTTCAAAATCTCTTCTTCACAAAGTACTCGGTGATGAATTGAAAAATAACTGTAATCATATTTTCGACTACATATGTCATCAAATGTTCGAATACGCGACAATTTAACGTGCTGCTATGACTGTATCATCAATTTTAACAATTATTTATGAGGGGGGTTTGTATTGAATTTTCTGGTGCACATGTTAATATATTCTTATGTTCAAAACGACGTCTCTAAAACCTGGTTATAGATTTATGAGAACTATTTTAAAACCCTATTGAAACAAGCTGAACAAACCAAACAAACTAAACAAACAAGAAAAGCTAAACAAACCATTCAACCTAAACAAACCAAACCAAATATACAAACCAAAGAAACAAAACAAACCAGAAAAGCTAAACAAACCAGACAAGTAAAACAAACCAATCAAACTAAACAAACCAGACAAACTAAACAGACCAAACAAACTGAACAAACATACAAGCTAAACAAACCAGACAAACTAAACAGACCAAACAAACTGAACAAACATACAAGCTAAACAAACCAGACAAACTAGACAAACCAAACAAACCATAAAAGCTAAACAAACCAGACAAGCTAAACAAACCAGACAAACTAGACAAACCAAACAAACCATAAAAGCTAAACAAACCAGACAAGCTAAACAAACCAGACAAACTAGACAAACCAAACAAACCAAACAAACCATAAAAGCTAAACAAACCAGACAAGCTAAACAAACCATAAAAGCTAAACAAACCATAAAAGCTAAACAAACCAGACAAACTAGACAAACCAAACAAACTAAACAAACATAAAAGCTAAACAAACCATAAAAGCTAAACAAACCATAAAAGCTAAACAAACCATAAAAGCTAAACAAACCAGACAAACTAGACAAACCAAACAAACCATAAAAGCTAAACAAACCAGACAAACTAGACAAACCAAACAAACTAAACAAACCATAAAAGCTAAACAAACAACGACAAACTAAAAAAAAAAGCTAAACAAACCATACAAAACTGATGTCAAATGTTACTTTCCTATTTCCTGTTTTAGCTTCAGATAGTCTGTTGACCATTATTGACCGGATTTTTTTTGGGGGGGGGGGGGGTGGGGGGAACAGGGGGGTGGTTGAATCGACACTCTGTCAAACCCATGTTTCTTCTTTGAAAGTCAAATCTATTCAATGAGTACATTTCAACCCTATCACCCCTACCTCTCAACTCCGGCACGATGTTACATCGCTGACCCAAATTTCCGGATCGTCTCTGTCAAAGTCAATGTATCGCCTTAACGATGTTCGCCTGGTACTATCGCCACCGTTATCTGGCGTCAGTTCCGCTCGAATGCCAGCCACTGACGCCAACCGTTGGAGGACCGACGCTTTAAGCCACGTTAAGCTGGGCCAGTATTGCTTGTCAATGCTCACACAGGCCCGCATCCGGCCCCCCCAAGAAGACTTTGTTTCTCGTCTGAGATTTCAGACGTGTCATATCTCATTAGCCATCGGCGGGACGTGTTGGCCTGATAAGCGTTTTAGACATCTTAATTATGGCCGACTTGGGCTCACAAACAGAAAGAACGCTCTTCGTTATTTTTTTTACATTTTCAACAGGGCAATCAATATGTATCGATCTTGACATAATCGTGCAGTGTTAGAATCAAATATGTGTTACAAGATTACAATGTACAGAAAGAATTTTAAAAAAAAAATAACACTGTAAGTCTTTTTTTAAGTTTTCAAGTCATGTAATTTAAAAAAAACATTCATTTGGATCAATTAGGAATCGTATCTAATCTTATTACTTGCTCATTACAAACAAAAGACAAGCCCGATTAACAGATTGCCTAACAACAGATTGCCTAAGAACAGACTACCTAACAATAGACTGCCTGACAGAAGACTGCCTCACAACAGACTGCCAAACAACAGACTGCCTAATAGCAGACTGCCTCACAGCAGATGTCTAACAACAGACTGCCTCACAACAGACTGCCTAAAAACGACTGCCTAACAACAGACTGCCTAAAACAGACTGCTTAACAACAGACTGCCTCCCAACAGACTGCCTAACAAAAGACTTCCTAACAACAGACTGCCTAACAAAAGACTGCCTAAAACAGACTGCCTAACAAAAGACTGCCTCCCAACAGACTGCCTAACAAAAGACTGCCTAACAACAGACTGCCTAACAAAAGACTGCCTAAAACAGACTGACTCCCAACAGACTGCCTCCCAACAGACTGCCTAACAACAGACTGCCTAAAAAAAGACTGCCTAACAACAGACTGCCTAAAACAGACTGCCTCCCAACAGACTGCCTCCCAACAGACTGCCTCCCAACAGACTGCCTAACAAAAGACTGCCTAACAACAGACTGCCTCCCAACAGACTGCCTAACAACAGACTGCCTAACAACAGACTGCCTAACAACAGACTGCCTAACAACAGACTGCCTAACAACAGACTGCCTAACAACAGACTGCCTAACAACAGACTGCCTAACAACAGACTGCCTAACAACAGACTGCCTAAAAAAAGACTGCCTAACAACAGACTGCCTAAAACAGACTGCCTCCCAACAGACTGCCTCCCAACAGACTGCCTCCCAACAGACTGCCTCCCAACAGACTGCCTCCCAACAGACTGCCTAACAAAAGACTGCCTAACAACAGACTGCCTCCCAACAGACTGCCTAACAAAAGACTGCCTAACAACAGACTGCCTCCCAACAGACTGCCTAACAACAGACTGCCTAAAAACAGACTGCCTAACAACAGACTGCCTAACAACAGACTGCCTAACAACAGACTGCCTAACAACAGACTGCCTAACAAAAGACTGCCTAACAACAGACTGCCTAAAACAGACTGCCTCCCAATAGACTGCCTAACAACAGACTGCCTAACAAAAGACTGCCTAACAACAGACTGCCTAACAACAGACTACCTCCCAACAGACTGCCTAACAACAGACTGCCTAACAAAAAACTGTTAAAAAAGCTACATAATAAATCTTCCTGGCTCACAAATATGATTCTACCAAGTGTTGTTCAACCTAAATCTGTTATGAACATGTACCTTCCTTGAGACCTCAGGAAACAAGTAGTGGCTGGAGGTATGAACCGAATTGATAAACGTAACTGAATGTTAAAAATCCGTCGGTTTTAGCGGTCTTTCATTTGGCACGTACTGTATGTGGCAATGTCTTGGATTAGAGACATTTTTAACTACTCTATTGTCTTAAAGCTAAGTATTGTTACGCACTTGTTATGCATATCAAATAGATCGTCTCTCCTCAGGCCTGCTGTCTCCGGACAAATAGGTCGTCCTTTTAGTGTGCGACTCGTGTCTCAGGTCAAATAGATCGTCCTTTTAGTGTGCGACTCGTGTCTCAGGTCAAATAGATCGTCCTTACAGATCGAATGTCGAGGGAGCCAATGTTTATCTGAACAGATTAGCATGAAATTAAAAAAAAAACTCCTTGATTTGTTTTCTCAGACACCCACCAGAAATTAATTAACGTGATAAACAAAAAAAATGAAGGATTTTTTATACTAACTTTGTAGCTTTTACAAGCAATTAATTTCCTATAGTAAAATCTCACTCTCTGTCTCTCTGTACTCCCCTCTCTCTCTCTCTCTCTCTCTCTGTCTGTCTCTCTCTCTTTCTGTCTCTCTCTCTCTCTCTGTCTCATTCTGTCTGTCTCTCTCCTTCTCTCTGTCTTTCTCTTCTCTTTCTCTATCTCTCTCTCTCTCTCTCTCTCTCTCTCTATCGTTGTATTGTTTAGAATTTCTTGTTTAACTGCAACGAAACAATTATCCGTCGCCTGCGTCTTTTAACAACTTCTCATTTCTACATTTCGTTCATGAACATTAAGATTTTCCTTTCATTTGTGAGCGTCATTTGAGTCCCATATACTTCAAACATATTCAAAGGTACTGTCCATAGAAATCGACAGTGTGTGGGGTAGCCATGAATTTTACCCTGCCCCAATCAGCCCACAAAAGAGCACTAACGAGATGTGTCGTAATTGTGCCATGACACACCACGAGATGTGTCGTAATTGTGCCATAGCACACCACGGGATATGTCATAACTGTAGCCCATGGCACACCACGGGATGTGCAGTCATCGTGGAATGACATAACCTCTTTAATATGTCTGACAAAAAATAGTTACAAATTTACAGAGAAATGAAAAGAAAACGTTGAAGAGCCGAAGGTGTTATAAACAGATGTCAGAGCCGTTGCAAGGGTCATCTAACATTGGCGAACACCGAAATATGAGAATAGGAAACACGGAAAGAGTGTCGCAAGCTACAAGGGCTTCGTACGATGAAATGTATCCATGGATCATGGATTTGAGAATAGCGATGTCTTTTGATATTGGCAATTAAGTTCGTTCGGCAACATGTTTCAGGTGTCAACAGCGAGTTTTTTTGTTTTTTTTAATATGGCAGATATGTCAACATTGAGTTTGTTTTCACATGATTGGGAGTGGCAGATATGTCAACATTGAGTTTGTTTTCACATGCGTGGGAGTGGCAGATATGTCAACATTGAGTTTGTTTTCACACGCGTGGGAGTGGCAGATATGTCAACATTGGGTTTGTTTTCACATGAGTGGGAGTGGCAGATATGTCAACATTGAGTTTGTTTTGACACGCGTGGTTGTGGCAGATATGTCAACATTGAGTTTGTTTTCACACGCGTGGGCGTGGCAGATATGTCAATATTGAGTTTGTTTTCACATGAGTGGGAGTGGCAGATATGTCAACATTGAGTTTGTTTTCACATGAGTGGGAGTGGCAGATATGTCAACCTTGAGTTTTTTTCACACGCGTGGGCGTGGCAGATATGTCAACATTGAGTTTGTTTTCACATGCGTGGGAGTGGCAGATATGTCAACATTCAGTTTGTTTTCACACGCGTTGGCGTGGCAGATATGTCAACATTGAGTTTGTTTTGACACGCGTGGGCGTGGCAGATATGTCAACAGCGAGTCCATTGAAGAAACTAGTACTTTATTTAAACACGTTTCGTAAAAATGCCTCTGCTCTACCGCCAACCCCATGGGCCCTTGGGTATGACGTCGCGAGCCAACTTCATGAGCCCTTCGGTTTGACGTCGCGAGCCAACCTCATGAGCCCTTCGGTTTGACGTCGCGAGCCAACCTCATGGGCCCTTGGGTATGACGTCGCGAGCCAACCTCATGAGCACTTCGGTATGACGTCACGAGCCAACCTCATAAGCTCCTGGACACGACGTCATGAGCCAGCCTCATGGGCCCCCTGGATATGACGTCATAATTTGGCTTGTTTTCAATTTCAAAATGACATCTAAATGACTAGAGCTAATATAGTATTTATGGTGTCTATTTAACTGGTAATGGAATGAGTAATAGAAAATAGAACTCCAACAATGCGGTATGATCAGGGCCCATTTCTTAATTGTACATTACAAAAAGTGTATATTCCGACCCCCAGGAGCCCGGGCGAGAGTCACAAATAATTAAGACATTCTGACGTAAACGAAGTGTCGTGGCTTAGAGATGAGGTAATCAAATGACGGAGGACGAAGAAAAAAATGGGAATCGTGGAAGAAATGCAGGGGTCATTAGGTCACCCCGTGCATGAGCTCACCCGGTACATTAGGTCGCCCGGTACTTTGGGTCACCCGGTACGTCGGGTCACCAGGTACGTTAGGTCACCCGGTACATTAGGGCAACCGGTACTTTAGGTCACCCGGTACATTAGGTCACCGGTATGTTGGGTCACCCGGTACGTTAGGTCACCCGGTATGTTGGGTCACCCGGTACGTTAGGTCACCCGGTACGTTAGGTCACCCGGTACGTTAGGTCAACCGGTACGTTAGGTCAACCGGTACGTTAGGTCAACCGGTACGTTGGGTCACCCGGTACGTTGGGTCACCCGGTACATTGGGTAACCAGGTACGTTAGCTCACCCGGTACATTAGATCACCCGGTACGTTGGGTCACCCAGCACATTAGGTCACCTATTACATCAAGGCGGGTTTGGACGTGCACTGGGGTGGAAGTAAGATAGAGTATGTGAGAGAACTACAAGATTTCATTTACGGCCACGAGCAATTTTAAAGACGTTATAACAGAAGACAGCACGTCTTGGCATCGTTGCTTCTAATGTACGCCAACAAGTCTTAGCATCGTCGCTTCTAATGTAAGCCAGCAAGTTTGAGCATCGTAGCTTCTAATGTACGCCAACAAGTTTTAGCATTGTAACTTCTAATGTAAGGCAGCAAGTCTTAGCATCGTCGCTTCTAATGTACGCCAACAAGTCTTAGCATCGTCGCTTCTCGTAAAAGCCAACAAGTCTTGGCATCGTCGCTTCTAATGTAAGCCAGCAAGTCTTAGCATCGTCGCTTCTCCTAAAAGCCAACAAGTCTTAGCATCGTCACTTCTAATGTAAGCCAGCAAGTCTCAGCATCGTCGCTTCTAATGTAAGCCAGCTAGTCTCAGCATCGTCGCTTCTAATGTAAGCCAGCAAGTCTCAGCATCGTCGCTTCTAATGTAAGCCAGCTAGTCTCAGCATCGTCGCTTCTAATGTACGCCAACAAGTCTTAGCATCGTCGCTTCTCCTAAAAGCCAACAAGTCTTAGCATCGTCGCTTCTAATGTAAGCCAGCAAGTCTCAGCATCGTAGCTCAAGTTACAAAGAACAAAACATAGAACGTTTAAATAATGTATTAGTATTTTTTGTGCGAGAAAAGAAAGTTTCAGTTTAAGTTTTAAACAAAATAATAAAGTGCGTGTTAAGGCCGTGGCCTTGAGCAGTAATTTTTCCTTTGTTTGTGTCAATTTTTATTTTAGTTTTTTTTTTTATTACTCGGCCGTAACCATTATTGTTTCCTTAGTTTGTTTTGACAAATGTCTTTTCACGTCCGTGACCTCAACAGTTACTCCCCCCCCCCCCCCCCCAAAATCTCCTCTCCCACATTTTTCTTTGCCATTGAGGTCAGAAGGTGCTGTGAAGTTTGAACCATTTCAAAACAGTATATTTTCTTGACTTTTGTTTCGTCTCTCTTTTCGCTTTTCATTTCCTTAGTTCTTGGTGTGGAGTTGGGTTTGTGCTGCTCCTCGTCATGTTGACGAGCCGTTGCTAAACCGGGTAAGTGGTTGAGCCGTTACTACGGCACGTGACGCCATGGAGCGCTGGGACAGGTCCTGGCACATTGTTTGAACGTTTAGAAAGAACATTCTATTGATTGGACCAGCGTTCAGGTATCGGAGAATAACATTTACCCTAGGGACTCCAGGGATAAGAATCCAGTTCCGCTGTAAGACATCGCTAAACGATTGCTCTAACTTCCAGTCTGATGATCGATAGATGCAAAGTAAACTGCATTTCCTGGAGTAGATTATGAGCGTAGAGTCTGGACATGCAGACTCATTGATTTTGGGGCAGCAAATATGGTAACATTGGTAACAAAAAATGATTTGAGAACGGGAAGACATCGTATTTTTCACATCCAGTAGCTCCTAGCGGCTGCGTTTGTTTGTGTGTGTTGCTAAATAGAGTAGCTTGCCCTCGGCAAACTTCGTTTTTGATCGTTGTTAGTTCCGGTTTGTAGGATGACTTTTTTTTCTAGATTAGGTTTGATCCCCCAAACTGGTCTTTCAATTCATTCTCCGTTCCTCGAGAATTAATAACTACGTTTTCAATTTAACACTGAAGGAAGCTTCTGCGTGTAAGGTCCCCACAGAGATAATAGCTAAACTTTACACCGGAACTAATCATTGAAGAAAGACAAGAGCTTGTTGTTCTTTTTGTCACCGGCAAGCTACTCTCATTAGCAAAAGTTTGAAAGTACCCCTATAATTAAACATTATAGAAAAAGACGACGAGAATATTCGTTGTCTTAAAGTTGTCATTGACTATCTGTCCAGCGCTATAAGAAATGAGTGAGGATGACGACCGCTTTGATAATGGACTGTTAGGTTGTTTGCGTGCGGTGATCGCAATTATATTTTTAAAAAATGCATGGAAATGTAATTGATTCAGAAATGTTTATATTTATTGATACGCACCAGTCAGAGAACTTTCTCTTCGCGGTAAATTTAATCCTTGTTCGACTCATTAAGTCAGATTTGTCAAATAATGATGCAGTCTTACAAGCTGTTGATCTTAAGTAGCCGTTACTCTCTTTGATCTTAAGTAACCATTGCTCTCTTTGATCTTAAGTCATCATTACTCTCTTTTATCTTAAGTCATCATTACTCTATTTGATCTTAAGTAACCATTGCTCTCTTTGATCTTAAGTCATCATTACTCTCTTTGATCTTAAGTCATCATTACTCTCTTTGATCTTAAGTAACCATTGCTTTTGTTGATCGTAAGTGAAAATAGAAACAGGTCGGGAATATAAAAGTTGCGAAATGGAACAGCTCTGATCAAGTTTCCTGGCTAGCAATCAAAGCGACGAATGTTGAGGCCCACATGTTGAGGCCCACATGTTGAGGCCCACATGTTGAGGCCCACATGTTGAGGCCCACATGTTGAGGCCCACATGTTGAGGCCCACATGTTGAGGCCCACATGTTGAGGCCCACATGTTGAGGCCCACATGTTGAGGCCCACATGTTTAGGCCCACATGTTGAGGCCCACATGTTGAGGCCCACATGTTGAGGCCCACATGTTGACGCCCACATGTTGACGCCCACATGTTGAGGCCCACATGTTGAGGCCCACATGTTGAGGCCCACATGTTGAGGCCCACATGTTGACGCCCACATGTTGAGGCCCACATGTTGACGCCCACATGTTGACGCCCACATGTTGACGCCCACATGTTGAGGCCCACATGTTGACGCCCACCAATAGACATCTGCACGCCATTCAAGAAAAGAACCTGAAAAGTTGAATGGGACCCCGACAGCTGTTGTGATAGAGGGCTATTTTAGACTAGGAATAGAATTGGCATTTGAATAAAACCTATCCGAAAGGCATTTTTTTTGTTTTGAAGGATACTGAAAAACCGATGTGTCCCTTGGAGATTTCCTAATCATAACAAGTTTTGTTTACGTTATTAAATTGTAACATGTTTTGCTTACGTTACTAAATTG
The DNA here is from genome assembly GCA_964017045.1 of Omphiscola glabra. NCBI lineage: Eukaryota > Metazoa > Mollusca > Gastropoda > Lymnaeidae > Omphiscola > Omphiscola glabra. The sequence goes on from OZ024801.1 coordinate 19,025,131, forward strand.
TAACATGTTTTGCTTACGTTACTAAATTGTAAAATGTTTTGTTTTCGTTACTAAATTGTAACATGTTTTGTTTACGTTACTAAATTGTAACATGTTTTGCTTACGTTACTAAATTGTAACATGTTTTGCTTACGTTACTAAATTGTAACATGCTTTTGTTTACATTACTAAATTGTAACATGATTTTGTATGATTTCCACAACTAAAGTCAACACTGAGATTCAACAGGGGAAAATCCACCATTAACTCTGTCCTAGAATAAATGGTGTTTAAAAAAAAAATTACATTTCACAGTTTCCCGAAGACAATGTAATGACATTTGTGAACAGTAAGATCTCCAGCTGTTTAAACAGCATTATATAATATCACCATGGCAATGTAAGAAGTCAGGCGGCAGGACGGTAAGACCAGGATATTAGCTTCAATTTTCACCATGAGAAATCTTGAGGGGCAGGGGAGAGAAAAAAAATGGTAGACGGGAAAATAGGATGGCAGCGCTAGTAGTATCGACTTGAGAGGAGTTCTTCAATTTCTGGAAGTTTCCCCGTGAATGAGTCGACGGTTGGTCATTACCAACCATACCAATGTGTCACAGTACAAGATGATCTGCAGGGTGAAGACAGTCTCCGTGTGGATAGTAGAAGATCGTCTGCAGGGGCAGACATTCTCCTTGTGGATACTAAAAGATCATCTGCAGGGGCAGACAGTCACCGTGTGGATAGTAGAAGATCATCTGCAGGGAAGGACAGTCTCCAAAAGCTCAGATGCTAATTACATATGGTCATGTGATGTTTGCCTTAAAAAACGACAATGACAATGTGCTCTTTTTCAATTTCTTCAGAAATACTATTGGAAATATTTATATCCTTGAACAATAAGATAGCTTTTTGTACGCCTATACTTTATCTAAACATCCATTTATCTACCCATACATCACATAAGGCGTAATTCTTGCACAAAGTGATTCATATCCATTGACTTGACACGAGGAACATTTTGATCGGAATTGTAAAATTCGGACGGTGGAACTAAGGCACATAATAAACGACCAAATAATATCCCTTCAAAAAAAAAGAGTTTTAAAAACAAATTCATATTTATTTTTATTTTTTTTTACGGCGATCTCATAAGCTGACCAGGTCAACGGTCTAAAAATTGTTTTGCCCGGTCCAAGTGATTGTATAAAGATGAAAGAGCCCTTGAAATGGGCCATAGTTTTTTTTTTTTTTTTTTGGTGCGCTTGTCCTGTCCAGTGGGTGATTGGACAATGACAAATGAGCTCTATTTATTGACGTGTAAACAGGGATGATGTCGTCTGAGACAGAGGCGGAAGTTCTCAGATTTTCTGGGTCAGCTTGACTCATTTTGGTTTATTCCCTCGACAATAAACGTTTCACTAATTGTATGGTCATTTTTTATTTTATTTCAAATGATGATTATGAATCGGGTGGGGAAAAAAGGGATCGAATGGGAGGAATAAAGGTCAGTCTGAGCTTCGCGACTGGGGTCAAGTGTTGCGACAATCGTACATTAAGGTCACTTTGTATGGTTGGTGAACCGGAAATTGACTTGTCGTGTGAAAGAAGGTCTGGCACCCGAATAGGGAGATGTTGTGTGTTGTTGTCAAGGTCTGGCTCTTGGATAGGGAGAGGGTGGGTGATGTTGTCAAGGTCTGGCTCTTGGATAGGGAGATGGTGGGTGATGTTGTCAATGTCTGGCTCTTGGATAGGGAGATGGTGGGTGATGTTGTCAAGGTCTGGCTCTTGGATAGGGAGATGGTGGGTGATTTTTTAAGGTCTTATACTCGGATAGTGATATGTTGAGCACTGTTGTCAAAGTCTGGTACTCGGATAGTGATATGTTGAGCACTGTTGTCAAAGTCTGGTACTTGGATAGAGGGGTGATGAGAGCTGTTGTCAAGGTATTGAAATCACTAGATGATCAACGGTTTTTGGTCGTGAGTTGTGAATTGAGTTAGTAATATTTCTTGTAACGACACTGGTCGAAAGGTAAATAACAATGATGTGAGTGGGGATATTTCGAGTGACCACGAGAATTTCTAATTAACTCTCGCATGGTTAGTTCTCGTGTGGATAGTTATCACGTGGCTGTTTGTATGGCTTTGTTGCTCAGAGTTCTCTGTGATCCTCCGTTCCAAGTAGTCATGTAGATTATAAGTGTGCCTGAATTTTAATTAGCGTGACTTTCGTGAACTTATGTTATAGTGTAAGCCATCTTGCTTGGCCGGGGAAAAAAGTGTCTTGTTAAATCAAACTAACCGGGAAATGGTGTGTCTCGTTGAATCAAACTAACCGGGAAATGGTGTGTCTCGTTGAATCAGACTAACCGGGAAATGGTGTGTCTCGTTGAATCAGACTAACCGGGAAATGGTGTGTCTCGTTGAATCAGACTAACCGGGAAATGGTGTGTCTCGTTGAATACAACTAACCGGGAAATGGTGTGTCTCGTTGAATCAGACTAACCGGGAAATGGTGTGTCTCGTTGAATCAGACTAACCGGGAAATGGTGTATCTCGTTGAATTCATAATCAATAAGTAATTATTTAGAACACAGTAATTGTTATTTACGTATAGTTTAGTTTTGAAATTACTGCTAAAACCAAAACATTCCTATTGTAAAAGGGTAAAAGAAATTTAAAAAAAAAATTAAAACAATTGTGGCTTAATTATTTATCCAGATATCCAATCACACAAACCAGGCTTGGGTTGCTTTCAGTCGGGTGACCTATTTTGATCTCACAATCATTAAGTCAACTCTCTGTTGTTTAAGTCAGACGTTTAATCCGTCTGTCTCATTGATAGAATCAAGTGTCCTAGATTTTTTTTCGTTTTTTTCTCTTCAGTTATCGTCAAAATCGTTACTTGCGCTAATAGAAATTTATTTTCTTTTTTCAAAATAAAAATTACGCACTTTCAGAATATAGAAACAGACGAAGATCTTTAATTACGCAGGAGCCACGCGATGACGATCTTTTATTCCACAGGAGCCACCCGAAAATGATCTTAAATAACGCAGGAGCCAGCCGAAGAAGATCTTTAATGCCCTTGGAGCCATCCCAAGAAGATCTTTAATTACTAGGAGCCACATGAAGAAGATCTTTAATTCCCCAGGAACCACCGGAAGTACTTATTAAACATTGATGAACTATTTTGGAGGTTTGTTTTTCAAAGAACTAACTCTAACTAAACGCCTCTATGCCAACGCCCCCAACATGGGCATCAATAAAGTACCAACAATTTATTGTCAAGTAGCTACCTAACACAGCTGCCAGATTTATGTGAGCCACCACACCCAAACCCCCAATCACATGATGGCGACGTACTGAAGTGAAGACCTGTGTAAAGCGTGCGTATAAAAAACAGTCTGTATTGTAGTACGCTATCGGACAAGAGAAGCTTGGCGGGGGCTGCTTTCATTCCATGATTTTATCTCAGCTCGTCCGGGCCAAGACTTCAGAGGACTAACAGTACTGATCTTCAGCTATAGTTTTCTTAAAAGTAAAAATTTTTAGTGTGGAAATGTCTGGTGGGGGCCTTCGTATTTTCGTTTAAAGAAAGTAATAATTCGCTGCAAGTGTTGGTGTTTTAAAAACTCGACAACAAGCCAAAATGCTTGACAGGTCTTCTGCCAACCTCTTATGTGCGATGTTTGCAGAGCAGCTCAAGGGAACTTTCAATCGGTCAAAATTAATTGGATTCTCTCGTCAACTAAAGTGTACACAAAATCTGTAGTGAAATTTTATCTCATCATCCTTATCAGTGGCGTTACAGCCCATGTCGGGAACTGGCCAGCTCCAACACATCCTTCCCATTCAGACATCATCATCAATGGCGCCTCAGCCCATGTCGCGCCCAGGCCTGCTCCACAAGATCCTTCGGTTCCTATCGATCCATGGCTTTCCTCCCCCAGACGCGGTCCCACGGCTGATGTAAATGCTTATCTACATCGTCAGTCCATCTCAGTCTTGGTCGACTGACGGCTCGTCTGCCACTAGGTTTCTGCATGCATATTACTTTTGCTGCTCTACAATCCGGCATCCTCTGAAGGTGAAATTTTATCTCATTTTTACGTTTCCTACATTGTATCTTAGATGCGTAAAATTATAGCTGCATAACTTCTGTTTAGTTATAGAGTACGTTCAACCGTAGTGTAGCCTTGTGTAGTGCGCAATAGCACACTTTTCTTAATAAATAATAAAGACAGATGTTTCTTAAGGCCTGTCTTCTTTTATATTTTACTAGCGAGTACCCGGCATGCGTTGCAATGCCACTCATCGAAATAAAGTGTCTGTTTTTTAATAATGTTTTTGTAAGTGCTTCTAATAAACACCTTTTTTTAACCTTCTGGTGCGTATTCAAATTAATTAGAATGTTTTACGAAGGGTCAGCAGGCCACACGCAGCTGTCCGTGTGGGAAGCATGGATTTTCCAAATTTAGTCCCAAAACTTGTAGCGATTGATCCCCCCCCCTGCAATAGCTATGTTTGAAATTATATTTATATGGCTAATTTATTACATATAAACAAATTTAGGGCCCCCGGCCCCAAAAGTAAAGTTGTGAAATATTTGTACTAAATCAGAAACCTATTTATTAAGTCACATATACAAAATGAAATGTCACAGTTTATATTTAAAGTAATTCCACCCACTTATGCAATAGCTCTGCTTGACGTTATATTTACATAGCTCATATAAGGAAAAAAAAAGAATTTAAGGCCCCCGGCCCAAAGCGGAATATTGTAAAATATTTGCACTTCTTTAGAAACCTAATGCGGGCCTGCACATAACCCACTGAAAGTTTATCGCATTCAGATGAATAGTATAGGAACTCATACGGAAATTATATTTAAATAGCTCATATTAGAAAGAAAAACTACTATAGGGCCCCGGTCCAAAACTGGTAATTCTTTGTAAAATGAATGGGTTTTGATATTCATGGATATACTTTTGTAAATGTATTTACGTTTTGTTATCGTCATTGATTTTCTTAATTCGTAAAATGAGAATATAGCATCTATTTTTCACAACAGTAATATCATTGGATTTAAAGATATAAAATTGAACACACCCTATTTCCTAACCCTCATATATATGTACCTAAGAAGGCAAATTATTTGTCAAATTCATTTTGAGACGTATAGTGTGCTGCCTTGTGCAAATTAAACTATTGAATTACACCTTCCCCCTCCCACAAACAGAGTTTTAAAGAAATTAATAAAATCATCCACGGAATTGTAATCCACTTACTTACGCAAAAACAATTTTTTTGCATTTCTAATATTTTAAAAGTGTTGTAATGACCCAGTAAAATGCGCGAGCTTATGGAATACAACTCATCAAAGTTTTGTCGCAATCGCATGAACGGTGTAGGAGCGCATTCGGTTTGAAACTATATTTATATAGCTCATATAAGAAAAAAACGAACATTTAATAAACCTTTAATTCTAAAGAAAATTAAAAAAAAACATGACGAATTTTATGACAACTTATCATTGGCTTATCTTAACTGTGCCAAGTGTTTTGACAAAGGACAAATATGAGGATGAATGCGTTCAGGTAGAAGCAATAATGGATATGTTTCTTATTTTAGCTAAAGCCAAAGGCAGACCAAGGCAGACTAAGCTTATAGGAATAGCGTTACATATTATTAGGATAAAAAAACATGTGTCTGAAAAATGGTTTTGTTGATTTTTTTTGGATTGTTAAGTCTATAGCATGCTCACGTAACAGCACCTTTTCTTAACCCCGGTTTGTGGGATATCCGACAAATTAAATCTGTCCCGCCCCTTCCTGTTACCTGTCACTATCGATTTTGAAACCTCCTCAAATCGAATTGATTAGTGAGGCCGAAATGACCAAATACCCCTTGATTGGCCGAAATGCCCCTGACATCAATTTCAACAATATCCGGGCTACATGTCCGGAATTTATACTAGCCAGTAGCTCTATATGTTGGGATTTCTTTATCTCTGGGGATATCGGGGGGAAAGTACGTTGAACGGAGTATGCTGAGTGAAAGTATTCTTTGAAAGTATTCATTGAAAGTATCCTTTGTCGTTTCACTTTCATTCAGTATTATGTTTCTATGGTCTAAACGATGCTTTATTTATACATTTCAAAATTATCTGCCTCAATAAATAATGCCTTTTCTTCGTCGAGCCGCTTCGTTTGCTTATTTGCTATGCCAGTTTGTTTAGTGCGTTCATTTATTGTGTTATTATCTTACGAGCGTGGGAATTCCAACAAAAAGAACCTTATTGATTAATTAATGCATTTTAAATTACTTTCAATGAATTTCTTTCCTGCTGGGAACAAAGGAAGACTTCCAAAAGAAGATGGGGGGTGATTTAGTCCATGGTACTATTCTAGATAATTAGTTGTATCATGATTTAAGAAGTAGATAGTGTTTAGATTGTCTTTATTTGCACAATATTGTTTCATATTTCATTATATCTACACGCATAGATGTTGAACTTCATTTCTCTTGTCATCACAATTAAGACTTCAAAGAATTTCCAAAAGGGCTAGATAAAAGGAATAGGAAGGCTATAATTTATTTTTAAATGCAACCAGTAATGTCAAAGTGCGTCTTTTCACCATAGGATATGATAGTGCAAACTGCGCTCCACCTATGTGATATAATATTCAGAACATGGTTAGAACAAGAAAACTGGGCAATAAAATGTAAGTTTCGGTTGAACGCCTTCCTCCACCAAAGCAGACGTACACAAAGAACGAGTTGGAAAATATAACATAGAAACACTTAGTTCAAGTAGCATAAAGAAAAGCTAATAAACCTAAAAGACAACGTCACAAAAGATCAAACAGGAAGCATACACTGCACTTTTTTAAACATGTAATAGATAAAGTTAATATAGAATGGGCGGAACATTGGAGATCAGTACTGTTGCGTACCATTAGATGGTTTAAAAAAATTAAATCTGTTTTATGAATCGTCTTGTAGAATGAACAATACGTAACAAATGACTGAAAACCAGTATACAATAAAAAACGATGCCAAAGCTAGTGATCCAAATAATATTCAATTGAATTATACTATTTAATTTCTATAAACATACAAATTCAATTATGCAGGGTACAATATCAAACTATATCAACTTACAGCACAGCAAGTGAAAAGGTACACTCCTCGAAAAATACAAGTATTAATTTACGCATGCACATAAATAAATGCAATCTTGCAATTATATAACGACTAGTACATGTTAGGAAAATATAGCTAAGATCTCTCCGGGCAAGGAAAGCTTCAGTCATATATATTTATAGGGATTAAATCAGAATAATCCAGTAAAGAAACTCTAGAAATTGTGTCACCTGTATGCATTCTTCAGAACAACAAGAACGTATAAGAACTTAAACAAACTTTTCCCAATCAAGGAAGTGGCGGGAAGGAGTGGCACAACCTATTGGCTTGGTGACATCAATATCAAGGCTAAACAAGGGGAGACAAGTGGTGGTTGCTAAAACTAGGCGTATAGCTGTGCCATAGCATTTAAAATTAATATACTTGGTTGGGACTAAACGATTTTTTCACGAAGCCAACGCAGGACTTTCACAGTTGTGCTAGGTATTTGGAGCCAAACAAATCAAATTCTACAAAGACACGTTTCCCAATCAAATAGGAACTTTACATTTCTTAGCCCGAAATGTGATTATATTTGATTGTTTACGTAAGTTTTCTCTCTCGCTACATTGGTGAGATGTGAAGAAGATTGACCGATGGATACTTGTTATATTGATGAGATGGGAAGAAGGTGGTCTTCGTGTTTCAGACATCGCCAAGTAATACAATATGGTGATATCGACGATTTGTTTGATTGCTAAGAGCAAATAGGCAATGAGGACGACTTATGGGGCTAACTGTGTGACTGTGTTGACGAAGCAAGTGCCTAAAGTGTTAGAGAAAGTAGAAAAACTGTTGTTAGCTCGGATAATTGAAAGCAGCTGGCTGTCGTCTGTAGATAGGGTTAGCCAGACAATATTTTGTGAAATTGCTGCAGGCACTGTACTGGCACTTTGATTTGTTGAGTACAAGTGCCGAAGCAGAAGACTCTGAAGCAAGTAGAGGGTGGTTGGACAAATTTAGCCGGAGACATGCAATTCATAGTGCTGTAAGACATGTAGAGGCTGCCAGCTACGATAAATAGATTGATTTTTCAATACAGAACAACATATAAAAAAATAATAAAAGCACTATTTCTAAAACTGGAACAGATCAACTGATTTAACATTGATTTCAATGGGATAGATTGTTTCGGCGAGCGAACTTTTCGGTTTAAGAACGGAGTCACGGAACTGATTAAGTTCGGTAACCGAGGTTCTGCACTGTTAGGGAGAAAAAACACTCCTTTGTATCCGATAATTCGAAACTGATATCGTTATTTAACCATTTAACCATTAAACCATTTTAACCATGTAACCATTTAACCATTTAGGCACGGAAACAGTAGTGTAGGAAATCAAATCGTAGTTCAGGATTTGAAATAATAATGGATGAACTGAAAATCTGTGTCTGCCTTGAATGGCACAGCTAAAAAGTTGCCTGACTTATGAGAGGCCTTCGTCCACTTTTCGGTTTGCTCTCCCTGAATTAAAAGCTGATACTTTAATTTTCATTTTTCAAATCACAACTTTGGGTCCCATAAATATTGGAGCCGTGTGGGTTGCAGGGCCACGTGACGGATCTACCTAAGTCTAAATGCCCCACCTAAATTAAACGTTATTTACTGATCGTCAAAACGGATATCGTGCGTTTGACCTCTGACCTTTACCTGAGTGACAAATTACCATGTAAACATGAACTAATTACAAATAGTTAGCAGATAATTCTGACTTCCCCCATCTCTGCCACATACTATTGAAGATGAAAAATGTCATTTAAACATGAGTCAATTAGTTAATTAATTCAGTGCGTGATTTACGGAGTATCTGAGTGCAATGTCAGACCGTGGACTCTGTTCTGGGACTGAGGACGTCTGTTTTGGGACTGAGGAAGTCTGTTTTGGGACTGAGGAGGTCTGTTTTGGGACTGATGAGGTCTGTTCTGGGACTGAGGAAGTCTGTTTTGGGACTGAGGAAGTCTGTTTTGGGACTGAGGAAGTCTGTTCTGGGACTGAGGAAGTCTGTTTTGGGACTGAGGAGGTCTGTTTTGGGACTGAGGAGGTCTGTTCTGGGACTGAGGAAGTCTGTTCTGGGACCGAGGAGGTCTGTTTTGGGACTGAGGAAGTCTGTTTTGGGACTGGGGAAGTCTGTTTTAGGACTGAGGAAGTCAGTTTTGGGATTGAGGAAGTCTTTTTTTGGGACTGAGGAAATCTGTTTTGGGACTGAGGAAGTCTTCGTATTCATAACTTGTTGTCAACTGATATTTGTGTCATACCCTTTGGACACATATTTTGTCCTTGTCGTACATACACACGTTCTAATAAGGCGCATGTATGTGTTTATGTAGCGTGATGTCAGAGTGGGAACACCGTAGCCCAAGTCGAGGCTGTGAGGTGACGTCGGAATGTCGTATAAATATATCTGACAACGGATTGAGCCATGGCTAAAAAGTCAAGAAGAAATATTACGAGTGTAACGTCATTGCTTCGTAGAGAAAAGCAGCCAAGTATTATGTTTTACTGATCAGATCTGTCTGTTTGGCTGGACAGCATACAGAAAAATCTGGTTATAAAATAGAAACATATTTATTGTACAACGTAACAATGGGCAGTGCGAGCAGAAAGGTTGGCTATTTGTAAAGAGCAAAAAAAAAAGGTAATTCAAGAAGATGTGACACATGACCAAGGACACAAGAGTCCTCTCTCGCTGGTCGCTGTCCTCGACCGATGTTTACCCGGGGGACTAGGGTAAACAGGAAACTTAATAAAAGTTTCAATCCTGACCGAAGCTTACGGGGGTCGTGCTCCTGGCGTGAGTGTCGTGTGGGGGCGTTCGGGGGAAATGAGCTGGAAACACAGTGAGACCAAGACGGAAATGTTAAACATGGTGTGTTGGCTTGGTTGAAACACATTGAGACCAAGACGGAAATGTTAAACATGGTGTGTTGGCTTGGTGGAAACACATTGATACCAAGACGGAAATGTTAAACATGGTGTGTTGGCTTGGTTGAAACACATTGATACCAAGACGGAAATGTTAAACATGGTGTGTTGGCTTGGTGGAAACACAGTGAGACCAAGATGGAAATGTTAAACATGGTGTGTTGGCTTGGTGGAAACACAGTGAGACCAAGACGGAAATGTTAAACATGGTGTGTTGGCTTGGTGGAAACACAGTGAGACCAAGGCGGAAATGTTAAACATGGTGTGTTGCCTTGGTTGAAACACGGTGAGAGCATGACGGAAATGTTAAACATGGTGTGTTGGCTTGGTTGAAACACGGTGAGACCAAGGCGGAAATGTTAAACATGGTGTGTTGCCTAGGTTGAAACACGGTGAGAGCATGACGGAAATGTTAAACATGGTGTGTTGGCTTGGTTGAAACACATTGAGACCAAGACGGAAATGTTAAACATGGTGTGTTGGCTTGGTGGAAACACAGTGAGACCAAGATGGAAATGTTAAACATGGTGTGTTGGCTTGGTTGAAACACGGTGAGAGCATGACGGAAATGTTAAACATGGTGTGTTGGATTGGTTGAAACACATTGATACCAAGACGGAAATGTTAAACATGGTGTGTTGGCTTGGTGGAAACACAGTGAGACCAAGGCGGAAATGTTAAACATGGTTTACTGGCTGGTTTGAGACCATGACCGAAATGTTCACCATGTCGTTTTTGCTTGTTACTTTTGTAAAGCGGTATCCTTGTGTTCTACTTGGGGAGAAATGCAATAATATCCTGAAACCCAAATGGATACGTAAGCTACGTGATATCATAAAAACTTTGAACTATGCAAAGAAAGCAGCATGCTAAATAACACCCGTCATTGCTATAGGCGTAGCCTTCAGAATAGCAACCATAATTGCTATAAAAAAGCCTGCTGTCTTGCATCCATAATGGCTATAAAGTAGCCTTTTGTCTGTAAACTAGCGCACAAAATTACTCTAAGGTAACCTGGTGACAACCACCTATAATTGGTAAAGAAGTAGCCTGTAAACTAGCACCCCTGATTGCTATAAACGTAGCCTGCAGACTGGCATCCATATCTGCTGTGAATGTAGCCTGGATACCAGATCCAATGTGCTATGGAAGTAGCTTATAGACTAGCACGCGGGTGCTCTGGAACTAGCGTGTAGACTGGCACCCAAGTGATATGAATCTAGCTTGTAGACTGAAACCAAAGTAATATGGAACTAGCGTGTAGACTGGCACCCAAGTGATATGGAACTAGCGTTTAGACTAGCACCCAAGTGATATGAATCTAGCTTGTAGACTGAAACCAAAGTAATATGGAACTAGCGTGTAGACTGGCACCCAAGTGATATGAAACTAGCGTTTAGACTAAAACCCAAGTGATATGGAACTAGCGTTTAGACTGGCACCCAAGTGATATGAATCTAGCTTGTAGACTGAAACCAAAGTAATATGGAACTAGCGTTTAGACTGGCACCCAAGTGATATGAAACTAGCGTTTAGACTGGCACCCAAGTGATATGGAACTAGGGTTTAGACTAAAACCCAAGTGATATGGAACTAGCGTTTAGACTGGCACCAAATTGATATGAAACTAGCTTGTTGACTGCATACAAAGCTTAAAGTAAGACGTCCACCAGCATGACACGTATGGCCCCGTCGACTTTAGTTCGAAACGTTTAAACAAGATGACGCGTACTTTAACGTATGTTTTTTTCTAAGTATGCATCAACTATACATCCGTCTGGGTGCATCGTTAGGCAGTGACACACAGCAATCGCCAGGGGCATATTGATCTGAAACGGATACGATTGTCCAACACTGTTAGATCCATCTCAGTCCAAAACACTTCCCATTGCTATACATAGTTTCATTTGAAAAGAGTGGTTATGTTATGTTCTGTATCAGGTGTTTGGAAACACTTTTTCTCGATTTCAATGACCTTTTTTTTAATTATTCCTTAAAAGTACGCATTCTTTTCCAAATATTGTCAATGAACACGAGACATGCATTGGAACAGAAACAGGCCATAACCCGAAAACTTTTTACCACCTTCCCATATACTAAATGATTTCTTGTTTATTCTAAAACTTAAACTAACGCTAGGTCTCTTTTCAATGGTTTTGAAGTTTTGTGTTTAGTGTGAGACCGTAGAGAGAGACCGTAGTGTGAGACCGTAGGGAGAGATCGTAGACTGAGGCCGGAGTGTCAGACCGAAGTGTGAGACCGTAGGGAGAGACCGTAGTGTGAGACCGTAGGGAGAGACCGTAGTGTGAGACCGTAGGGAGAGACCGTAGTGTGAGACCGTAAGGTCAGACCGTAGGGAGAGACCGTAGTGTGAGACCGTAGGGAGAGACCGTAGACTGAGGCCGAAGTGTCAGACCGAAGTGTGAGACCTTAAGGTCAGACCGTAGTGTGAGACCGTAAGGAGAGACCGTAGACTGAGGCCGAAGTGTCAGACTGAAGTGTGAGACCGAAGTGCGAGACCGTAGCGTGAAACCGTAGTGTGAGACCGTAGTGTGAGACCTTAGTGTGAGACCGAAGTGCGAGACCGCAGTGTCAGACCGAAGTGTCAGACCGTAGTGTGAGACCGAAGTGTCAGACAGTAGTGTGAGACCGTAGTGTGAGACCAAAGTGTGATACCGTAGTGTGAGATCGTAGTGTAAGATCGGAGTGTGAGACCGTAGTGTGAGACCGAAGTGTCAGACAGTAGTGTGAGACCGTAGTGTGAGACCAAAGTGTGAGACCGTAGTGCGAGACCGTATTGTAAGATCGTAGTTTAAGACCGAAGTGCGAGACCGTAGTACGAGACCGTAGTACGAGACCGTAGTAGAAGACCTTAGTGTGAGACCGTAGTGTAAGATCGTAGTGTGAGACCGTGGTGTGAGACCGTAGTGTGCAACCGTAGTGTGAGACCGTAGTGTGAGACCGAAGTGTAATAATTCATTAAGGTAGTTGACCAAAAGCTCAATACAAGGCCAGGTACGTGTCATTGCATACACTGTTTCTTGGGATTCTAAGATTCTCAAAGATAGCCAAAGTAAGCACGCCCTTGGAGCTCTTTTATTTGCACTTTTACGTCCAGACTTTCTGTCAAACCATCGATTAGTTCAGCAGCATGTAACGACTACACAATTAGCTTAAACTGTCTATCAAACCATCGGTTAGTTCAGCAGCATGTAACGACTACACAATTAGCTTAAACTGTCTATCAAACCATCGGTTAGTTCAGCAGCATGTAACGACTACACAATTAGCTTAAACTGTCTATCAAACCATCGGTTAGTTCAGCAGCATGTAACGACTACACAATTAGCTTAAACTGTCAATCAAACCATCGGTTAGTTCAGCAGCATGTAACGACTACACAATTAGTTTAACTGTCTATCAAACCATCGGTTAGTTCAGCAGCATGTAACGACTACACAATTAGCTTAAACTGTCTATCAAACCATCGGTTAGTTCAGCAGCATGTAACGACTACACAATTAGCTTAAACTGTCTATCAAACCATCGGTTAGTTCAGCAGCATGTTACGACTTCACAATTAGCTTAAACTGTAAAGTCGCAAGTCAGTATTTGCAAAACTTTTTGAGATTTTTCTGCAAAACTCTATCGGAAATATAAGACAACATATAATAATAATAATAATAATAAAATGTCTTTGGCTTTTGAAAATATCTGGTCAGATAGTTTGGTTTATTTTGCCAGGTCGGGGTGGATAGTGTGATATGTTTTGCCAGGTGGGGGTGGATAGTGGGATGTGTTTTGCCAGGTGGGGTGGATAGTGTGATATGTTTTGCCAGGTGGGGTGGATAGTGGGATATGTTTTGCCAGGTGGGGTGGATAGTGTGATATGTTTTGCCAGGTGGGGTGGATGGTGTGATATGTTTTGCCAGGTGGGGTGGATAGTGTGATATGTTTTGCCAGGTGGGGTGGATAGTGTGATATGTTTTTCCAGGTCGGTTGGTTAGTTTGGTTAACATATGTTTATTTAACCACAAGTGTGATCTACGGCCGCACTCTCAGTTGGCCAATCCATTTGAGCGTTGCTAGTCTTATGCAGTAAACTTGGATAGTTTATTTGAACTTCCGGTACTGAAAAATGTTTAATCCAAGGTTTTCTTTAAAATTCTACGAAAGGCGATTTCAAAATTGAAGAATATTGTTAGTAAAATCTAATTGTAAATAAAATACATGTGTTTTAATGATATTGATTTCATGTCAATAAGCCTAAAGTTACAGTAAGCTTTATCTTCATGGGTACTTAACAGTGAACATGTGAACACCAACTACTTCCTGACTCACAGAGAGGAGAGACCACTTGCCAAACTAAGTATAAAAATCTATTTGCACAAGGTTAGAAAAGAAAGAACTAACAACTGGAAATATTCCAGTTCCTTGTTGCAGAAGCACTCTGCGACTCCTTGATACAGAAGCACTCTACGACTCCTTGCTACCCACGCACTCTACGGCTCCTTGGTACAGAAGTACTCTATGACTCCTTGATACAGAAGCACTCTACGACTCCTTGCTACCCACGCACTCTACGGCTTCTTGGTATAGAAGTACTCTTCGACTCCTTACTACAGAAGCACTCATCGACTCCTTGGTAAAGAAGTACTCTACCACTCCTTGGTAAAGAAGCACTCTACGACTCCGTGGTACCCACGCACTTTACGACCATTTTAACTTCGGGGAAGGAACTAAATTAATTTATCTTATTCCATCCCTGATTCGGCCAAGTGGGTATGGCTTAGCCAGCGTTTTTTCAAGTGTTGGTAGACGAGAGACGGGGACTGGCGGGTGGATGTCCAAGGCTTTCAATGCCCCTTCTGCAGTAATGTTAACATTCGGACCAGACCTTAAAACGTGGACTCCTAGTTTATTAATCTGTTTCCAAAAATAGAACATCAATCTCCACAAAGATTGTTTCTTATCACAGACACCATTTCTGGTGGGTTTGCAAACAATGTTAAAATATTGTCCCGTTGTATGAAAGGAAGATGATAATTTTGTGTAATTATAAGGTCTAGGCTTCTTGCAGTGAATGGTTCCAATTCTAATTCAACGTGTGTAAATTGGGTTACAATTGTTATCAACGCCTGACTTAGCGCTACAATTGTTATCAAAACCTGACTGAGCGCTACAATTGTTATCAAAACCTGACTAGGCGCTACAATTGTTATCAAAACCTGACTGAGCGCTACAATTGTTATCAAAACCTGACTGAGCGCTACAATTGTTATCAAAACCTGACTGAGCGCTACAATTGTTATCAAAACCTGACTGAGCGCTACAATTGTTATCAAAACCTGACTGAGCGCTACAATTGTTATCAAAACCTGACTGAGCGCTACAATTGTTATCAAAACCTGACTGAGCGCTACAATTGTCATCAACGCCTGACGTAGGGTTTCTTTTACTCGTACAAACCAACTCCATCGCGTATTGGCGACAGTCATGTCCGAGTTCCTACATCCGTTTCTCTCTTTTAAAAACATTCCTGGATCTCAAATTTAAATAATTATTTTATTTAATCTTCATCACCCCTTTCAAACCTCGTGACCATCTCCATCCATTTTGTAATAAGATTGTAGCCACGTATGATATGTGGGGCACGTCCAAACAGAGTAACTAGCCCTTGGATGACGCAATTTTGTCAAGTCTGCTTGATGTCAAAATCATGTTTGTTGTTTCTTTACTCGATTGCAGTAGGTTGAGTGTGACAAATTAAAAAAGAAAAATAAATTTTCCAATTTGAAAAAAAATATTTCCTCTTTCATTACATATTATTTTCTCGAATCATTGTTTACATAGTAAAAGCATGACAGCCACCAATGATGTCATCCAATCATTGTTTACATAGCCAAATAATGACAGCGACCAATGATGTCATCCAATCATTGTTTACATAGCCAGGCCATAGCAGCGACCAATGATGGCATCCAATCATTGCTTACATAGCGTAACCATGGCATCGACCAATGATGGCATCCAATGCTGTTTGCATAGCCAAGCCATAGCAGCGACCAATGATGTCATCCAATGCTGCCTACATAGCCAAGCCATAGCAGCGACCACTGATGTCATCCAATCATTGTTTACATAAGGTAACTATGGCAGCGACCAATGATATGAAAGTGGAATCAATCCACTCAATCTTTTCTCCCCCAAAATAGAAATATTTTTTTTCCCTAACATTTTCTAACCGGTCTTACCCCATGGTCATGATGATGTTTGACATGAGAATTGGCGGCCATGCACATTTCAATTAGCTCTACATGTCTGCTCTTCCGATTGAACGAAATGGTTGCCCAATGCCTGACTTTGTCATTGGCGGCAATAAGAGCAACGCCTTGACATCTTAAACAAAGACTTTTGGCAAGAGACAGCTTGAAAAGGGACATGGAATGAATCATTTCAAACAACCTGTGTGTGCTAATAGTTTGATTTGTGATGGTTTCTTTTTCATTGGATTTTTAAATTATATCTATCGTTTCTGTATGTTTACATTTCATCACTGTCTGTATCAATTCTATACATATATATATGTCTGTTTTCTTGTTCTGTCCCCGTGTGTATCTGGTTAATTCCGTTTCTGTTAAAGTCGAATTTTAACGACGCTTTCATGAAGTGGGACGGTAAGCGTCGGTTCACACGGTCAAATTTCGCGTCAAATTGTGTGTATGAACGCACTATTTTGTGCGTGGTTTCTTTTTGGGGGAATTTTATCAAATAGTAATTTGAAATTTGTGACAAGGCTTCATACACGAATTGCATCAAATGCCTGAAGGAAAATTTGATCGTGTGAACCGACCCTAAGAAAAGACGATTTAAAAAAAAAATATGTATACGTCATTTACCGTTTAGATCAGCAGCGATACTTTGACTTAAATGTTGGACTCACGAAGTCCTTGTTCAAACTCACAAATAAATCACATCAGTTGCTGAAATCTCTCCGAGTTGAATTTGGGACCAAAAACTGTGAAACCTACATCCGTGGGCTGCTGGTGCCCAAAGCTGCGATCGTCTTCCAGGGATCCCGTTGAACGTTTCGGACAGGGCGGTCAGTGAGAGGTCAGTCCGCCGTCGTTTCTGCTTATCAACTTGAGCTGCTCTCAGCAATCAATAACTATCAGCGTGTCTGAAACTGGGGGGAGGTTGTTATATGTTTGACACAGCCATCAATCAGAAGTCTGGTACACTTTTGGGACAGGACCGGTGGCCAACTGTCAGTTCAGCACCTTCGGGTTCGTTGAGTTTAAGGCTGACGTAAACATTTTTAGTTTTTTTAAATGTTATAAGTGATTCATCAGATTTAAAACGGCGTCTTGAAACTATCTTTTTATTTACTTACTGATCTATACAATGTCCCAGAGTGACTCAATGTCATTTTACATGGTAACAATGTCCCAGAGTGACTCAATGTCATTTTACATGGTAACAATGTCCCAGAGTGACTCAATGTCATTTTACATGGTAACAATGTCCCAGAGTGACTCAATGTCATTTTACATGGTAACAATGTCCCAGAGTGACTCAATGTCATTTTACATGGTAACAATGCCCCTGAGTGACTCAATGTCATTTTACATGGTAAAAATGTCCCAGAGTGACTCAATGTCATTTTACATGGTAACAATGTCCCAGAGTGACTCAATGTCATTTTACATGGTAACAATGTCCCAGAGTGACTCAATGTCATTTTACATGGTAACAATGTCCCAGAGTGACTCAATGTCATTTTACATGGTAACAATGTCCCAGAGTGACTCAATGTCATTTTACATGGTAACAATGTCCCAGAGTGACTCAATGTCATTTTACATGGTAACAATGTCCCAGAGTGACTCAATGTCATTTTACATGGTAACAATGTCCCAGAGTGACTCAATGTCATTTTACATGGTAACAATGTCCCAGAGTGACTCAATGTCATTTTACATGGTAACAATGCCCCTGAGTGACTCAATGTCATTTTACATGGTAAAAATGTCCCAGAGTGACTCAATGTCATTTTACATGGTAAAAATGTCCCAGAGTGACTCAATGTCATTTTACATGGTAAAAATGTCCCAGAGTGACTCAATGTCATTTTACATGGTAAAAATGTCCCAGAGTGACTCAATGTCATTTTACGTGGTAACAATGTCCCAGGGTGATTCAATGTCATTTTACATGGTAAAAATGTCCCAGAGTGACTCAATGTCATTTTACATGGTAAAAATGTCCCAGAGTGACTCAATGTCATTTTACATGGTAACAATGTCCCAGAGTGACTCAATGTCATTTTACATGGTAACAATGTCCCAGAGTGACTCAATGTCATTTTACATGGTAACAATGCCCCTGAGTGACTCAATGTCATTTTACATGGTAAAAATGTCCCAGGGTGACTCAATGTCTTTTTACATGGTAACAATGTCCCTGAGTGACTCAATGTCATTTTACATGGTAACAATGTCCCAGAGTGACTCAATGTCATTTTACGTGGTAACAATGTCCCAGGGTGACTCAATGTCATTTTACGTGGTAACAATTTCCCAGCCCTTTGTTACAGGCAAATCAGGCAACTGCTAGAGGCATCAATGCGATCCCACATTTAAAAAAAAAAATTAATTGTAATTTCATGGAAAATAAGTTTTTGTTCATAGATTTTCGACGATGTTCCGTTTTATGTAGCTTAAGCGTGTGTGTGAAAGCCAATTAAATTAAATATGGGGATGGTATCCGATAAAAGTTGTAGCTTTTTGAAAACATTACCTCAGTTTATTGATAATAAATTATAGAAAAACAGAACTTTTTGACTGAAAGCAATACTTTGACTTAGAAGATAAGATTAATAGAAAATTCTTTTATAATGTAATTGATACTTTGTTATTAGCAGCCTGTAGGAAACAATGTCCCGGGAAAAAGTTACGGGGAAAAAGTTACGGAAACAAAGGGCACGGTAAATGCTTATTATAAAGACGTACGTGTATGTGTTGTACTTAGAGATGGGAAGAGAACCGTAACCACACGCGGGCCCAGCTGACCACCGAACCCAAACCAAACACATCCCACGCGAGCCTGGCTGACCACCGAACCCAAACTTGTATGTCAATGAGTACGAACCAACTTGAACGTTGAATCTGCTCTATCACAATATTATTAGAACTGATCCTGTTTTACGAATGTAGCACGTCACTACTTACGCCAAAAGTGCTTATAACTAGAAAATCCAATTTGCAAAAAGGATGTCCCCCCCCCCCCCCGTAAACCAAAATAATCTTCTCTTATCATCTCCCACCCATCCCCCCCCCCTCAACCCCGGGCTAACACCCTTCCGCTCACAGATTTGATATGTATTAATGCGCGACAAATTAAAGAAAAACACTATATGGCCGACACTCGTTCATCTAGTGCCAGCAACGTATATCGTTAAAAAACAAACAAAATTAGTTTATCGTTTTCATTTATCAATCAAACCGATTTTTCTTTGACAATTGACAACACCTAGATGATGAGAGATGTGCATAGGTGGAAAAAAAGGTGGGGGGGGGGCAGTACGCCTCTGGGGTATGATTATTCTACAAGGTAAAAATACGACATACCCTGACATGACGAAACAGATCAGAAGTGAGAAAAGACAGAATAGAAAGACAGAATAGAAAGACAGAATAGAAAGACAGAATAGAAAGACAGAATAGAAAGACAGAATAGAAAGACAGAATAGAAAAACGGGATAGAAAGGCAGGATAGAATGACGGGATAGATAGAAAGAAAGAATAGAAAGACTAAATAAAAAAAACATGATAGTTAGAAAGACTGGATAAATAGAAAGACAAGATGCCTGTCACGAAACCGGATTTATTTTCCGGAGTGAAAAGAAATGGTTTTCCGTCCCTATTTATTACTAAACCGAATCCAAGTTTTTACCGAACCGAACCCCTAACTTAAGGTGTTAAAGAACCCAAAACCTAAATGAAGCTATTAACTAACAACCGAACCCTAAATGAAGCTATTAACTAACAATCGAACCCTAAATGAAGCTATTAACTAACAATCGAACCCTAAATGAAGCTATTAACTAACAATCGAACCCTAAATGAAGCTATTAACTAACAATCGAACCCTAAATGAAGCTATTAACTAACAATCGAACCCTAAATGAAGCTATTAACTAACAATCGAACCCTAAATGAAGCTATTAACTAACAATCGAACCCTAAATGAAGCTATTAACTAACAATCGAACCCTAAATGAAGCTATTAACTAACAACCGAACCCCCAATGAAGCTATTAACTAACAACCGAAACCTAAATGAAGCTATTAACTAACAACCGAACCCTAAATGAAGCTATTAACTAACAACCGAACCCTAAATGAAGTTATTAACTAGCAACCGAACCCTAAATGAAGCTATTAACTAACAACCGAACCCTAAATGAAGCTATTAACTAACAACCGAACCCTAAATGAAGCTATTAACTAGCAACCGAACCCTAAATTCTGAAGAGGGCCTCGATTCCCATCTCAAATTGTTCTACTTAGTTAGCCACGGGGTTAAATTTTGGTGTGGTTCATTTGTAGAATGTAGACATATTATGAGTTATTGTTTAATGCTTAGTCATGTTGTATTGCATGATGAAGCCCACAAACACGTATGTAACAGATTGAACAGCAATACATGAGAGTAAAAGATTGCTCAGAGATGGGGGCTGTCCCCCCAAAAAGGATCGTAGTGTGATTCTCCCTCGGAGTAATAGAAGTTTTTATTAAAGTCATTTCCATCTTGTCGTCAAATCGGACATTTTTTAATTCTTCTTTTTTTTTTTTTGGACACACGTGACTCTATCACTCAGTTGATCGTCTGTCCCGTGCAGTGTTCACCTGGTGAACGGCAGGAGAAGGGTGGGTGGGGAAAATGATTGTTTCGGACCAGGCATACGGCAATACGACGGGTTGCGGGAAGTTGGGTAGAGGAAGAGGGTGGGGTGGTAAGTGATGGGGAAATCCCACTTTACCCTATCGTTATAGTTTACTGAGTGGTTGATGCACAGCGTGTGTTGTGTGTGTGATACAGAGAGTGTGTTGTGTGTGTGATACAGAGGGTGTGTGGTGTGTGTGATGCAGAGGGTGTGTTGTGTGTGTGATACAGAGAGTGTGTTGTGTGTGTGATGCAGAGAGTGTGTTGTGTGTGTGATACAGAGAGTGTGTTGTGTGCCTGATGCAGAGAGTGTGTTGTGTGCGTGATACAGAGAGTGTGTTGTGTGTGTGATACAGAGAGTGTGTTGTGTGTGTGATGCAGAGAGTGTGTTGTGTGTGTGATACAGAGAGTGTGTTGTGTGTGTGATGCAGAGAGTGTGTTGTGACGGCTATTAGAATGGCGATGACGTACTGATTTAAATTTTACTACTAAAAAGTAGCAAATAATTCATTTATTTTTTTAACATTTTAAAAAAAAAAGAATTTCTTTCAAAGACGAGAATAAATGCACTAAAAAGTAGCAAATAATTTAACATTTCTTACAGTGCATTACTTAAGCAAATAATTTAACATTTCTTACAGTGCATTACTTAAGCAAATAAAGTCTTCGCTGATTTTTTTTTTTCAAAGATTAGAAAAAAATAAAATATAGTTTAGCTTGGTGTACATTCAATTTGAATCGTTTGTCTACATATAGTGCTTGCTTGTGACTTTTCTACCCGAGACTTTACTAACTGTGACTCCACTAACAGTGACTTTTCTAGTTGTGACGTTTCTACCTGTAACTTTTCTACATGTGACTCCTCTAACTTTGACTCCTCTACCTGGGACTTTTCTACCTGTTACACTTCTACCTGTGATTTTCTACCTGTGACTTTTCTACTTGTGACTCCTCGAACTGTGACTTTTCTGTGTGTGACTTTTCTACCTGTTACTCTTCTACCTATGATTTTTCGACGCGTGACTTTCCTGCCTGTAACTTTTCTACGAGTAACATTTCTACCAGTGAATTTTCTACTTGTGAATTTTCTACCTTCGAATTTCTATCTGTGAATTTTCTACCGGTGACTTCCCTATCCATTTGACAGAGTGGGACATATATTTGGCACAGTGAGACAGCTATTCGGCACAGTGAGTCAGCTATTTGGCACAGTGAGACAGCTATTCGGCACAGTGAGACAGCTATTTGGTACAGTGAGACAGCTATTCGGCACAGTGAGACAGCTATTTAGGACTCTTCCACCATCTCTATAATTACCGGAATCAAAAGATAATGTTAACCTGAAATTTTTGTAAGCGGAAGGGGCGCCAAAACTGCCATGCTCGGCCCTGCCCAGAGATATTCCCGATGAAACACTTTCAAAAATTGAACACACACCTAATAGAAGGATTGACTTATACAGGTGTTAGCGTTACTGCGGTGACATCTTGGCACGAAGCTTAACTGACGCATTATGAGGGAATGGACTGAAGCAATATAAGTCAACCACCCATAGGGCAGTAGATAAGTAGGTTATAATCCCAGGGCCGGAAGTAGGTTATAATCCCAGGGCCATACAATCATTTTCTGCGGGACACAAGGTGTGATTTTGGCCTGTATTTGTTATTATTGCTTCTCAACCCAAGTGTTTTATATTCAGCAGGTTCACTTGGCCCATGAAGATTTGCATTGCGATAGCGTTCACTGCGTCGCGGGGGCGTTGGAGAAAACAGCCATGTGTAATGTGTGCAGCATGGAGAAAAGAAGAAATTAATCAACATCTCAGTAATGAACTCGGCAGGTCGACCAAACGATGTGTTGTGTGACATTTATTACTCTAACGTCAGAAAAGGGGGGAAAATTTTTTGATTTTCATGGATTCTCGTAAAGCTGATTGGAAAATAAATAGAATTGTTGAGAGATTCTCAAACTACTGTCACACAAGCACCAAAAAAAATAGATGTTTTGTTTGATTAACTTAATCCCCAGAAGGGGATCATAGAACAATTCTACATCATTGAACAATGTAAAAATACTATTACTTCGTTATTATTTAGCTATTACTGCTGTTGGTCGCTCGGACCTTACATCCGTGTCACGTGATATGGGATAGTCGCGGCGATCGACATGAACACAAGCGTGTTCGATTTCCATAAATTAAATAAACCCTGTGTTTGGCAACCGAATTGTTGCTCGGGTCAGGACAATCCAATCTTTCACTAATTAAAATCTAAGAATATAACGCTAACTTTCGCTAACAAGAGGCCGCTGTCATCATGCGCTGAGTTATTGGCCTTGTACGGCACGTGATCCCATGTCTCATCATCAGCTGCAGGAACGAATTGCATTGAACTGGATGAGTCCTGCTCCAAACCCCTCCCTCACTAAGGTCAAGCGCTGGGATCTCAACAAGAATATGAATAAAAGGGGGGGGGGGGGGGTTGCCTACCCATCGGCTCCCAAATATTAGTGAGGTTCTCAAACTAGAAATGTACACCCGTATACAGCACGGTCAGTGGTGTAGCGAGGGGGGGGGGCGCAAGGGGGCATCATGCCCGGGCGCTACTCACAAAGGGGCGCCAAATGGTATATTTTACATATAATATTGTATGGTTTTCGAAAAAGTAGGGGGGGGGCAATAAAAAGGTATTGTGCCCCGGGCGCGAATTAAGATCGCTACGCCTCTGAGCACGGTGTAATACACTCTTACTTGAGTCAAAAAATAAATGAGTAGAAAAAATGTGCTACTTCAATGGGAAAAGGTGTATAAATATAGGTGCATTCTTTCAGGTCCAACAATATAACCGGCATTAGTAATGTATCAAATGTAGTGGCTCTATTCCAGGTCCTGAAAGATTGCTTTAATTGGTCCTAATATGTTTTAGTTTCTTTTTTCTGTAGCCTAGTGGTTCCCATTTTTTCTGACTTGCGGGACCTTATTTAGAATCAATTTCTACAGGAGATTCCATTAGGCTTAGCCTATGTCTTGCAAGTTAATGGTGTAAAGGTTTTTTTTTTCCCTGGAGCGACCACAAAGCCCCTGAGCAGTGGACGGAGAGCCCCTGGGCAGTGGACGGAGAGCCCCTGAGCAGTGGACGGAGAGCCCCTTGAGCAGTGGACGTGGAGCTCTGAGGGCTCCGCGAAGCACAGGTCGGAAAGGTTGACGATCCCATCCACCAACACTCGTCAGTGCGTAGGCTTCTGAGCACCGACAAATGAAATCTTACATTACATAATCAATAAATACATATTCTGTTGGGCTTGTTGGCAGTGTTGAACGCATTGTTAAAACAATACTCTGAGATGGAAGATGGGCAAGATGTCAGATACAGGCTAGAGGATGCAATTGTCCGGTTTTTTTTTGTTTTTTTTTTTTGTGGGGGGGGGGGGGGGGGGGGGTCAAACTGCTAGTCTGGTTACATTCATAAATTACTATACTGTGTTGATGGTCGCCAGGCCATACGAATATCATTTGCATGTAATTGGTATAGCTATTCATATTATCAATTAAAACTCATTTTAAAACATGGTAGAAGATACATTTTAGATCAGGGTTGGCCAACCCGCGGCACGCGGACTGCATCCGGACCGCCAAGTCAAATATTGAGGATGACTGATTTATCAGAAATAAACGTATTCGCTCTTCATCCCATTGACGGAGAAATCAGTTTTAAAATGATAACTGAGAAGAAAGATAACAATGACGTCACATTAGTTGAGTGGGTTGTTGTTGTTTTCTGTTTCGTTATGTAGCATTCCATTATGGGCATCAAGACATAAGAAATAATAATACACAGAATTTCTCGGGTGTTTAGTTATTAATGTTTTAATATACGGTGTAATGCCAACGGTTTACTCGCTATCAAATTGGCCCATGGTATCAAAGTGGCCCAGGGTATCAAAGTGGCCCACGGTATCAAAGTGGCCCGCGGTAACAAAGTGGCCCACGGTATCAAAGTGGTCCACGGTATCAAAGTGGCCCACGGTATCAAAGTGGCCCACGGTATCAAAGTGGCCCACGGTATCAAAGTGGCCCACGGCTCGTTTTTTGGGTGGCTGACCAGCGTTGTTTGAATTAGATATCAATTAGTTTATATCTCAAACAGATGTTATTGCGACATCAACACATCAGTGACATTGGCCTCGCTACGTGACTTATTCATAACTGGTTGACATAATGTGCAGCAGATGAAGTGCAGTCTGCAGCAGTCAAACAATTCTAATAGTATTAGTGTTTCAGCTTTGTAAGAAATATGTTATTTTAGTAAGCAAAGCAGCTCTCTCTCTCTCATCACCTCCTAAATAACTTTGGGGATACACTTCCGTGTCATCCATTGGTAAATCCTGATCTTCGATTGGTCTGTCCCGAAATTGTTACTATTTTTAGCAGTAGACGTCATTTGACGATCACCGACGGGAATATGAAACTGTATGGAACTAAATGAAATGGACATATTTTAATGCCTTGATAGCCTTTTATTTTATGGCGCTTTTGATACTCGCCTTTAACAAGAATCCTTGAATCTGACCAACCTTATTTAGAATCCACTAATCTGACCAACCATCCATTATTAACGGACAACCACTAAATAGCCGTTCGATATTCCCTTTTCTTTTAAAACGACCACTTTTGAATTAAAAAGTTGGCATATTTATTATATGTGTAAAAATTAAATTAAAAAAAAAAAATTCATAATAACAATGTCTACTTTTTAAGCTAACTCATTTCTAGAAGGTCTATTTCTACTAAACCCAGATCAGACTGATAAATGCATTTCTAGATCCTTCTAAAAATATAAGGCCTCTTTGGTAGAAATCATATTTTGGGATTTTGATGGTAAAATGTTTATCTTTCTACCCACTGCTCTCCATGTTTAAATGACGTCCACAGCCACACCTCAGACAAAAAATGCATAGTGCATATACCGTGTAGATAAGGTCCACATTCAACAATCACCTGACACACAATCTGCAGACAAGTTCACGATTCAGATGTCACAGGGGCTCTGAAGTGCCCGGTTTTAGCCAGGGTTGACAACGTCACATGGGCTCTGAAGTGCCCGGCTGTGGCCAGGGTTGACTACGTCACATGGGCTCTGAAGTGCCTGGATTTGGCCAGGGTTGACGACGACACATGGGCTCTGAAGTGCCTGGATTTGGCCAGGGTTGACGACGTCACATGGGCTCTGAAGTGCCCGGCTGTGGCCAGGGTTGACTACGTCACATGGGCTCTGAAGTGCCTGGATTTGGCCAGGGTTGACGACGTCACATGGGCTCTGAAGTGCCCGGCTGGGACCAGGTTCACGTGGGTTCTGAAGTACCCGACAGTGGCCAGGGTTAGCGACATTACATAGCTCCAACTAATAAATCACCAGAACTAAGTTCGGGGACAAGAAAATGCAACGTCAATAAAAAAATTATTTTATTTATGTCACCCGCAATAGAAAACACTATCTAGGTCATAGCGGGGATCGTTCATCAAGGCCTGATATAAATGTCTCAAATCTTGAGATGTTGACGACAATTTACACACAAAAATATGGATTTTACAACTGTGGTTGTTTTTTTCTGTTATGTGTGGGGGGGGGGAAGGGGGGCAACATCTAGCCAGTATGAGAACAGGGAAGTGATACTTTCCCTTTGACTCATGTTAGAGATCGTGGCGCCATCTCCAGATATCCTAAAGTTGTGTCTTTTACAAAAATCTCCTCCCCGCTTTTCAAGTTCTGGCTCCCATTTATGTCCTTCATTTCATAACCAGACTGCGCTAATGGTGTATGTGGGTGTGGTTAGTGTATGTGTGAGGTTAGGGGTATGTGTGGGGTTATGGGTATGTGTGTCGTCAGGGGTATGTGTATGGTTAAGGGGTATATGTGTGTAGTTAGAGGGTATGTGTGTAATTAATGTGTATGTATGAGTTGTTGGGGTTATGTGTGTGGTAATGGGGTATATATGAATGTGTATGTACCAAGTGAACTCTCAAGTGAATGTATGTGTACCAAGTGAACTCTTATTTGAATGTGTATGTACCAAGTGAACCCTCGGTTGAATGTGTATGTACTAAGTGAACTCTTATTTGAATGTGTATGTACAAAGTGAATTCTTAGTTGAATATGTTTGTACCAACTGATCCCTTGGTTAAATGTGCATGTACTAAATTAACTATAGTTGAATGTGTATGTACAAAGTGAACTCTCAATTGAATTTGTATGTACAAAGTGAACTCTGAATTGAATGTGTATGTACAAAGTAAACTTTCAGTTGAATGTGAATGTACTAAGTGAACATGTCTATAAATGATTCAATTAGCGCTAGACAGACAGCACCACGAGGAAACGATGTGCATAGCTCTCAGGTCATGCTTATCATATTCCGTGACATGGTGAGAAGTGATCATTTAATAACTGCTATTATTATGGCGAGCGGACACAATCATCAAAATGAGATGTGGAATATTTTAACTTCCTCTACAGAAAGGAATTAATCCCTCGACAGGCACGGTGTGTGTGTGGGGGTTAGGGGCAGGGCCGGCGCTGAGGTTGCCGGCTCCCCGGGCAAGCTTATCCATGGTGCCATTTTTAAGTGTAATCATTAAAAAAATATGGCAAAGAAAAAACCTAAGTGTTTGGTCATGAGATTATTATCTAGGTTTTTGGGTTTTTTTTTAACAAATAATGAAAATTAAAAAAAAAAGCTAAACTTGTGTTTGGACAGTACGAACAATTAGGCTACCGATGCCTTTTTTTTTTCTAGCATTTAGAACATTTTCAAATTACCAAAGAAATCATTCACCGACTTTGCCACCACTTCCTCTGCACGAACATACCATTTATTTAGAGTTCATTCATTGAGAGTCATACAAACATTTAGCAATAAAAGTTATTTTACTTTCATGGCGCCCATAAGCAATGCTTTTTCACATTGCTCAAGATCGCGAATGTCACCCTATACACGTGTCGCTTCGGGCAACTACCCGAGTTGCTGGTACCTTAAACCGACCTTGTGTGGGGGTGTGTGAGGGATGTGGGGGTGTGGGGATGGAAGTGGGGATGGGGGCTTCACGCACGATAAAATCCAATTATATGACGGGGAGAGGAGAAGGGGTTTGAGGGCAAAGTTTTAAAAAAAAAAATATCTCTCAATAAAGGCGAGCAAGGGAGTTAAGCAGAGAGCGTAAAATGGAGATAATTATTTATTTTTTTTTAAAATACACACGATTAATGCCAAGGCCGCTTTGCCTGATGTCGACATAAGAAACAGGAGACGAAGACATGGAACGTTTGACAGTTAACCCAGGTTTGACAGTTGGCCAATGTTTGACAGTTAGCCCAATGCTGATTTTAAATAAATGTGAGTGGTTCATCATGACCGAGACAGGATGACAAAGCTTCTGGTGCTAACCAACATACATAAGTTTGCGCTCTTGAAGCCCCGGCTTGTACATTGGCAACCAGCGCCATCTGCTGGGCTGTGCCGGTTTGTGCACTGGCAGCAAGCGCCATCTGCTAGACTGTGCCAGCAACATCGTTGTGACGTAGGAATCTCCGGCCGCCCTGGCCTCCCCTGCAACATCTAGTGTCGTAAACTCAGTCAAAAGATGCGCTAGTGTTTCTGGGACCAGGCTGCAATGCCGGCAGGTCGGGTCCCTTTTGCTGCCTAGCCTGGTGCTAGAAAATTCAGCAAATGTTCAAATAATGTTGCCCGCAGAAACATGTATACGCTGATATCAATCACGTGAACATTTTCATTTCTTTTAACTCTGTGATTGAGTTTCATATGTGTTTATATCGTTCTGTGCTAATCACCTGTTATGTAGTAGGAAGTGTTTACGTCATTTTCCCCTGTGAATGAAATCTAGCTGACCCCAAGCTCGGAATCGTATTCAGGGTGTGGCTAACTAAAAATAGTCTCTCTGACCTTGTTTACAACTAAATAAACTACATGGTCTGTATAATTAGAATTATGTAGAAATATCGAGAAAGGAATACAGTGTGTAAGGCCGTTCGAGAAATATCTATGAAACGGGCTATATATACGTCTAGAGTGATTGAGTGTCAGGCGACACAGTAGCGATATTTTGAGCGAGTTGCTATTACGATAGAGCTTTGCTATACGAGACATAGATTCTTTACTAACATTTGCTGTGTGTGTGTGTAAATTTCCTTTTTATCATTGTACCCCTTTACAACATTGTATCTTCTTCCACATTGTACCGGTACAAGCCAATCATTATAATGTAATGATTTAATTTATTTTTTATTTTTTATTTCGTAATTTATTATTAACTTAATAAAATTTATAAATTGTAATTAGCCCTAGTTTGGGTATAGTTTTCTTTGCTATTGTATTTAACATATGGTATCGTCTTTTGTTGTGTACTGTTTTAGAACGAGCCATGTACTTAAATAAGAGATTAATTTCTCCATATGTATAACTGTAAATAACACCACCCATTTAGCCAGTGCTATATTGTTATATGCTAACCACCCATTTAGCCAGTGCTGCATTGTTATATGCTAGCCAACCATTCAGACAGTGTTTCCCCAAAGAAAAGCTTAAACACGTCACCGCAACGCATACACAAGTTAACCACACAAAGATTACACAAGTTAACCGCACAAAGATTACACAAGTTAACCGCACAAAGATTACACAAGTTAACCGCACAAAGATTACACAAGTTAACCGCACAAAGATTACACAAGTTAACCGCACAAAGATTACACAAGTTAACCGCACAAAGATTACACAAGTTAACCACAAAAAGATTACACAAGTTAACCGCACAAAGATTACACAAGTTAACCACAAAAAGATTACACAAGTTAACCGCACAAAGATTACACAAGTTAACCGCACAAAGATTACACAAGTTAAC
This sequence comes from Omphiscola glabra, assembly GCA_964017045.1. NCBI lineage: Eukaryota > Metazoa > Mollusca > Gastropoda > Lymnaeidae > Omphiscola > Omphiscola glabra. The sequence continues at coordinate 19,055,079 of OZ024801.1, forward strand.
CACACAAAGATTACACAAGCTAACCGCACAAAGATCACAAAGATAAGCAACAGAAACACACTCTTGACGCACACTAAGATAACTGAAGTAAAAGACCCATAGAACATTCAACAACTCGGAACTTTATGCTGAACTTGGAGGGGAGCAGTTGGCGCCCAGGACGTCTGGGACCATGTTTGTATTGGAACAAGGACATGCCTGCTATCCCATCCCTGATCTGTTGATGTATCTTATGAAAATGCTCTTATCTATTGAACGTCAACATTGGCTGAAGAAATGGCTTCTGATTGGACTGATGGCATAGGTTAAGCCATTATTAGACTGGTTGGATAAGTTAAGCAATTATTAGATTGGTTGGATAAGTTAAGCCATTATTAGATTGTTGGATAAGTTAAGCCATTATTAGATTGGTGGGATAAGTTAAGCAATTATTAGATTGTTGGATAAGTTAAGCCATTATTAGACTGGTTGGATAAGTTAAGCCATTATTAGATTGTTGGATAAGTTAAGCCATTATTAGATTGGTGGGATAAGTTAAGCCATCATTAGACTGGTTAGATAAGTTAAGCCATTATTAGACTGGTGGCATAGGTTAAGCCATTATTAGACTGGTTGGATAAGTTAAGCCATTATTAGATTGGTGGGATAAGTTAAGCCATCATTAGACTGGTTAGATAAGTTAAGCCATTATTAGACTGGTGGGATGAGTGAAGACATTATTGGACTGGGAGGATAATTTAGCCTTTATTGTAATGGTAGGATAAGTTAATCTATTATTAGACTGGTGGGATAAGTTAAGCCATCATTGGTCTTGTAGGATAAGTTAAGCCATTATTAAGCTGGTAGGATAATATAGCCCTTATTGTAATGGTATGATAAGTTATTCTATTATTAGACTGGTAGGATAAGTTAAGCCATCATTAGGCTGGTAGGATAAGGTAAATGGTCCTAAGGGGGAGAGACTGCAATCAGGTCAGGTGAAAGTAAATGGCTGAAACAAAGTATGGGAAACCTGGAGAGAAAAACGCAACAAAATAACGAACGTGTCGGCAATACGCCTTCTTCGGCCAACAAACAACAATAAAAACAAAACAAATTAAAATTAAAACATTTATCTGCACTTTTTTAAAAGCCACTAGCACTTAGTTGACTAAATGTGCTCTGTGCACCCATGTGAAACAACTAGGATCATCATTGCAATGTGCTCTGTGCACCCATGTGTAACAACTAGGATACTACATTGCGGCTAAGTGTTTTATTTGTTTTTTTGTATATAATTTATGAACATCTTTATGTAATATTTGTATAACTGAACAGAAAATAAATACACGTGTTCATGTTTTAGACTGTACAAAATGGAATGAAACATTTTTGTCCAGTTAACAACAATGGAGCCGAATAAGTCAGGTTTGTGTGTGTGCAGTTGTGTGCGTGCGTGTATGTGCATGCCTGTGTGTGCGTGTTTATGTGTTTGTGTGTTACATGTAGCATATCAGTTACTGGATGGTGGCCAGCACAGTGAAGGATGCCAGACGTGCGACACGCATATTTGATCACGCTGTTCATTCTGACATGACGTAAGTGGCGGTCATCACCCGGTTTTTAGATGATAAATATTAATTCATATATTTCAATCCTGAGTCCGGGGTGTGTGTGTGTGTGTGTGGTTGGGGGAGGGGGGGTCAGGTTCCCCATAACTCATTACATCCATCCAAACGGAAAGGACAACCCTCACTAAGTCCTGAACGATATCAGACCCTCGACCTGGAACAGGTAAAGCCCCCCCCCCCCAATACAATATGATCCAATCTTTAAACAGTTGATTGCGCCAGACGTTGATAGATGATATACGTTTCTTAATGAGTTCTCATTATCTCTGCCAATCGCTCAGGTTTGCTATTAACCGGAAGAAAAATAAAACGAGTTAAGTCTTACTTAATTTTTTTTTTTTTTTTTTTTTTTTTTTTTTTTTTTTTTGCTGCGCCGGACGTAACTCATCTCTATTGCAAAACATCTCTTAATAAGTCTGTAAACAAATAAAATTAAACAACCTCTTAAAAAAAATGTTTGTTTCGTATAAATCCTTTATATGCATTTTTATTTATTTTATTTTATTTTCATATTCTAATGTCCCCGCCAGCTTTTACACCGCAGATTTATTACACCACCTATTTCAGAAAAAAAACAAAAGAAAATATTACGCACCAAACGGCATTGGCGATAATACTTTTGCACAGAATCTCATTTAGCGCAGTTGTCGGGGAAATTTATTTCGTGGAAATCAGTGGCGTCATATTTTCTTCATCTTCCCATTGGAAAAGAGGAAAAACGAATTTTTTATTTTTTTTTTTAAATTAAATTTTGTATTTCCATTTCTAATTGAAAGGAACAGGACACGGCATCCAGCAGGCAGTGGCGTAGTGAGGGGGGAGCAAAGGGGGCATTATGCCCCGGGTGCTACTCACAAAGGGGCGCCAAATGGTATATTTTAATATATATTGTATGGTTTTCGAATAAAGGGGGGCGCTAAAAAGATATTGGGGGGCGCTAAAAAGGTATTGTGCCCCGGGCGCGAGTTAAGCTCGCTACGCCACTGCCAGCAGGCGTGGGGGCAAACCAGTATCTCAGCTAGTAACACCTCAGTTAGTAACACCTCTGTTTTCGGTGAAACCTCTATACATCAAACCATTAAGTGGAGCTGTGTAACAGCTTACGCTTTAGTGTGCTTTAAGAAATCTTCAATTTCGCCAGGAAGCTGTGGAGATAGGAAACGTAATGAGCCTCTGTGTTGATGATATGGTCTCCTGACGACGTGACTGCGTTAACAACCAATTTAAATAAATCTGTGGACAGATTGGCTTCGGGTGTTCCGGTCAACTAGTGCACTAGAGCGGTTGTTCAACAACTGAATTTGTCAACTCTTCGTACACAACCAAATCTTTTAATTTAAGTATTATTATTATTTTTTTTTTTGGTTCAATCTATTTTTTTAATTAAAAAGAATAACTTGATTTTCGACTAAATTTAATTGGAGTCTCATGTCTGTTTCTATTTTAATTTTTTTTTTATTTATATGAAAAGTAACGAATTTATTTTATATTTAATATCTAAACATAGACACTAACGTTAAAGACAATGGCAGAGCTAGAGTGAATCCACACGGTAGAAACAGTTGTCTGTTGTTTTTTTTTGGCTGCACCTATTAGTACACAGGTACCAGTCAAAATGGACACGGGCACGCAGCGCCCCCTTTCGGACCCGGGACACATTAGACTCAATGCTATTCGGATGTCATTTGTGGTAGTTTATTTTAGTAGACCTGAAGAAAGTCTACAAACGTATAGTACATTCAATTATCTTTCATTTGATACCTCATTTTGTCTCACGAACCCAACACAAATATTTTAAATCGTTTTTTAATCCCAACCTCTCAATTCTGGTACCCGGGTACCAATAGCCACTTCGTTTTTTGTTTTTTTTTAGTTCAAGGAAAAAATAAAACTCCTGAAAAAGTTAAATCATTGTGGAACAGGTATTTTTTTGGATAAAATGTGTCATCACTAAAGTGTCTACGCCAATAAGACACATGGATTTAAGGATAGAGTTCAAATGAAAATAAATGTACTCATTGCAGTATTGTTGTCTTCTTAACTTTTGCTTTTTTCCATTATTCCTTTTCAAACTTAATATTATATACATGTGTACATGCAATCTTATGTAGTTAATATTACCTGTTTAGAAATGTGCGTCCCGTCCTGAACAGATGGAAATTATTAAAATCAAATGATAACTAAGCCTCAGCCATAGGAAATGACAGCGGATTTATCCAATAAACAGCAAGTTATCATTGATCGAAACGGCAATTATCTTCAATCACAAATTGGACTTATCTTCTATCAAAAGAAGTAGTTATCACTTATCTCAAACAGCAGTATCTCCTTTCGCAAACAGAAGTGTCTTCCTATCGCAAGCAGCAGTTGTCACTTATCACAAACAGTAGTTATCTACCGTCACAAACAGCGGTTATCTCCCATCACAAACTGCGGTTATCCCGTAGTTAGCGTAGGGTCAGAAGCCTCAATGTCACGAGTTGTTGTTTTTTTTTCAACCCCGTCCGCGCGCCTCTCTGCTCATGTCGAGTGAACTGCTCGCGCCAGAACGACAGCGAGGCCGGGCAGTGAGCTTGGCGCATAAAACAGGATGGTGGATACAGGTATCTTGGATTTTTACATAATGGAATAAACTTAGATTTGTATACACTGACAATCAGGCGTTAATGGTAACTTAACTTACAAGCGATTTGGTCCCCCATAACTGAAATAGCTTCTATATGGGTAATGCATGTCAATGATTTGGCTTAGGTAAGATCTTCAAATTTGGCTGTAGTGGTTTGGGCTCACCAAGATTTGCTCTACGATGTAGCTATGCTATGACGCATTAGTGGTGACCTGTAGGCACGCTGTGCTATGACGCGGTAGTGGTGGCCTGTAGACACACTGTGTTATGACGCGGTAGTGGTGTCCTGTAGGCACGCTATGCTATGACGCGGTAGTGGTGTCCTGTAGGCACGCTGTGCTATGACGCGGTAGTGGTGACCTGTAGACACGCTGTGCTATGACGCGGTAGTGGTGTCCTGTAGGCACGCTATGCTATGACGCGGTAGTTGTGTCCTGTAGGCACGCTGTGTTATAACGCGGTAGTGGTGTCTTGTAGGCACGCTGTGCTATGACGCGGTAGTTGTGTCCTGTAGGCACGCTGTGTTATAACATGGTAGTGGTGTCTTGTAGGTACGCTGTGCTATGACGCGGTAGTTGTGTCCTGTAGGCACGCTGTGCTATGACGCAGTAGTGGTGTCTTGTAGGCACGCTGTGCTATGACGCGGTAGTGGTGTCTTGTAGGCACGCTGTGCTATGACGCGGTAGTTGAGTCCTATAACATTGCACCTGGTTGACCAAACAATTGACAACAAATACATTTTATGTTATGCTTTAGTTGTTTGATGTATTCAAAGTATTGCTATCTATTAAACATGGGGTACTTCGGGTTTATTGGATCAAATGATATGGCAGCACATGAAATATTTTAACGCCATTGTAAGAGATGGAGCGTTTTAACGCCATGGTCAGGTATGAAAACTTAATGCACCACTATTTCCAATCAAAATGCCCGCAATGCACAGTTTCCCAATAGACAATAAACTGAATTTATTAGTTTTAGAGGGTTTTTTTTTGTTTGTTTGCCCACGGAATCAATTGCTTTTATAGTCAAACAACAAATGGCAAATGACAACAAAGCTCATTAGTAATGGACACCGGCAGATCAATGACGTCCAGGAAACATTACTATCGTATTGAGATTGTCACACTCCACCTCCTCAAAGACGAAAGAGTGTGTGTCTATGTTATCTTTTGAAGAAATCCCGATGTGACCACGCTCCACTCATCATGACCCCTGATGTGATCTACTCTCCACTCATAATGACCCCCTGATGTGACCTGCTTTCAATTCATACCGATCGCTGATGTGACCTACTTTCAATTCATACCGAGCCTTATGTGACCTACTCTCCACTCATACAGACCCCTGATGTGACCTACTTTCAACTCATACCGACCCCTGATGTGACCTACTTTCAACTCATACCGACCCCTGATGTGACCTACTTTCAATTTATACCGACCCCTGATGTGACCTACTCTCCACTCATACCGATCCCTGATGTGACCTACTCTCCACTCATACCGACCCTTGATGTGACCTACTCTCCACTCATACCGACCCTTGATGTGACCTACTTTCAACTCATACCGACCCCTGATGGGACTTACTCTCCACTCATATCCACCCCTGATGGGACCTTTGTCACTCATATCGACTCCTGATGGGACCTACTCTACACTCATACCGACCCCTGGGTAGATCCTATATAAAGATTAGTGCCCAGATATCCAAATCTTGGTTCCGCAACTTTCCTAGAAAGCATGCGTTAATCCCTTGAGACTTTCTACACGTACTAATTCTCTAATGCAGAGTTCTCAAACATAAATGTTATAGCTAAACCGATGGCGTCCTACGTGAGATACATGACCTAGGGTTTCATAATCGTTCTCAAACTGCGATGCGACAGAACTAGATTTCTTTCAATTGTTCACAAAGTCCTAGCACGATGTATGTTGTTGATTTAGACGAGAAGGGGAAATATTGATACAGGGGGGAAACGACTTCTCAAGTGTAAGAACCATCGAGCTGTGTAACCAATCACTGAAGCCCGTTCGTGCCCCGAGACTGGAAATATTTACTATAACATTACGTCATTCTGGATGTGTTACTAAACTCAAATCTCGACCTCCAAGCACTTGATGGAGAGTGCTTCCCAGTGATTTGTGCTTCATCAAATAAAGTACTTACTGAACTCAGTGCAGCTTCTTACTGACATACTTTCTTCTAAATAAAAATTAAATGTTTAAAAAGTTTGACAAAATGAAATTTTCATGTGTGAGCAAAGCAGACATAATGACATAATTATTTAATGATATAAAATATAAAGATGCAATTTTATATGATATAAAATATAATTGTATAATGATATAATGGCATAAAATATAATAATATAATGGCATTATGATATAACTATGTAATGATGTTATAATATATTGATTAAATGATACAATTATATAATGATATGATTGTATAATTATTTAATGATATAATGTTAAAATAGTCTAAAGATATAATCGTAAAGAAAAATTAATGTAATGATAAAAGGATATAAAAATTTCATCATATAATAATGCTAGAGTTCATCAGAGTGACCGCCGAATTAATTGAATGTGTCTTTTTTGGTTAAGAAATATCTAAGGGCTTAAGACAAAACTGGTGAGACATTTGCAAGACAATGCGATAAGTAGGACGCGGTTTGGGGGGGGGGGGGGTTGTATAGAAAGAGATGGGGTGATACACTACAACCCATGCGGCCACAGGGCATATTTATACGACTTTAGGTCTTATAGGCATTCACTTTTTTTTTAATTTATAAAACATGAAAGCATTAAAGTAAAAACAATTTAAGTATTTCATTCTTGATACCTGCTTGCCTCACATACGAAACATATAGACCTCAGTTTTGTTGATACACTTACACTAGGAACCTGCTTGCCTCACATACGAAACATATAGACCTCAGTTTTGTTGATACACTTACACTAGGAACCTGCTTGCCTCACATACGAAACATATAGACCTAAGTTTTGTAGATACACTTACACTAGGAACCTGCTTGCCTGACATACGAAACATATAGACTTAAGTTTTGTTGATACACTTACACTAGGAACCTGCTTGCCTGACATACGAAACATATAGACCTAAGTTTTGTTGCCACACTTACACTAGGAACCTGCTTGCCTCACATACGAAACATATAGACCTCAGTTTTGTTGATACACTTACACTAGGAACCTGCTTGCCTGACATACGAAACATATAGACCTAAGTTTTGTTGCCACACTTACACTAGGAACCTGCTTGCCTAACATACGAAACATTTAGATCTCAGTTTTGTTGCCACAATTAGGCTAGGAACCTGCTTGCCTGACATACGAAACATTTAGAGCTCAGTTTTGTTGCCACAATTAGGCTAAGAACTTGCTTGCCTGACATACGAAACATTTAGATCTCAGTTTTGTTGCCACACTTACACTAGGAACCTGCTTGCCTAACATACGAAACACATAGATCTCAGTTTTGTTGCCACACTTACACTAGGAACCTGCTTGCCTAACATACGAAACATTTAGATCTCAGTTTTGTTGCCACAATTAGGCTAGGAACCTGCTTGTCTGACATACGAAACATATAGACCTATGTTTTGTTGCCACACTTACACTAGGAACCTGCTTGTCTGACATACGAAACACATAGATCTCAGTTTTGTTGCCACACTTACACTAGGAACCTGCTTGCCTGACATACGAAACATTTAGATCTCAGTTTTGTTGCCACAATTAGGCTAGTAACCTGCTTGCCTGACATACGAAACATTTAGATCTCAGTTTTGTTGCCACAATTAGGCTAAGAACCTGCTTGCCTGACATACGAAACATTTAGATCTCAGCTTTGTTGCCACACTTACACTAGGAACCTGCTTGCCTAACATACGAAACATTTAGATCTCAGTTTTGTTGCCACAATTAGGCTAAGAACCTGCTTGTCTGACATACGAAACACATAGATCTCAGTTTTGTTGCCACAATTAGTTTGGGCACCTGGTTGTCTGACATACGAAACATATAGATCTCAGTTTTGTTGCCACAATTAGTTTGGGCACCTGGTTGTCTGACATATGAAACATATAGATCTCAGTTTTGTTGCCACAATTGGGCTAGGGACCTGCTTGTCTGTCGTACGAAACATAATATAGTCCTCCAGTTTTGTTGCTTAACTGGGATAAGGAAACTTCATTCAAGATTCTGGACGCCAGTGTTGGTAGATGTGATCGACGTCAATAACAAAGCTTTGAAATGTTGGTTTCCCTGATGCTGCTTCCCATGGAAATAGAGCTGACCAAACCTCTTCAGCACCATGTTGTTCCCATGAAAAGAACGAGTGGTGGTGTGGTGCGGCACTTGTCTGATTGTGGTGGTGTGGTGCGGCACTTGTCTGATTGTGGTGGTGTGGTGCGGCACTTGTCTGATTGTGGTGGTGTGGTGCGGCACTTGTCTGATTGTGGTGGTGTGGTGCGGCACTTGTCTGATTGTGGTGGTGTGGTGCGGCACTTGTCTAATTGTGGTGTGGAGCATGTCTGATTGTGGTGTGGAGCTTGTCTGATTGTGGTGTGGAGCTTGTCTGATTGTGGTGTGGAGCTTGTCTGATTGTGGTGTGGAGCTTGTCTGATTGTGGTGTGGAGCTTGTCTGATTGTGGCGTGGAGCTTGTCTGATTGTGGTGTGGACTTTGTCTGATTCTGGTGTGGAGCTTGTCTGGCTGTAGGAGATGAATACTAACAATGATTATGGCAAATGTGGAAATAAGGACGGTATGCGATCGTGTGACGCAATCAATGTCAAGGATCAATCGAACAAAATCCTTAAAATGTCCGCTAGCATTAAAAAAAGTTTCCTTATAGTGTCATTCACTTCTGCAAAGTCGGCCATTTCCTCCACTTAATAAACTAATTCTCAGTCTCAAGGTTTCTCACTCTATTAGAAAGCCGATCGGAGCTCGAGTCATGGACGAAGCGTTAAAGGACGAAACAAAATCCTGGTATTCTTAGTCGGGCTATTTTCTTTTTTTTTTAATTCAAAGTAAGTGGCTGGGGATTGCTGACAAAATGACATGGTGGTGTTCTGGAAAAACAATATGTCCCCGTTTAATTTCATCCAACGACATTTTTAGTTTACCCAATAATCGATTACCCTGCGGGCTACAGAACTGTCAAGAAAACAAATATTTTATAAAGTTAAATAGATTCTCTTGAATTTTATTTCATCAGATAAATTTGTTTTGTTTTTTTTAAATGGACAATTTGGCAGGAAGATTTTCTTAAGTATAAGGTGTTCAACGATACGATTGCTTTGTGGATAGAATAAGTCTTAGTGGAGCGTTGCAATTTTCCAGATTGTATAAGAATAGATGGTACTGACTGTATAAGAATAGATGGTACTGACTGTGTAAGAATAGATGGTACTGACTGTAAAGGAATATATGGTACTGACTGTGTAAGAATAGATGGTACTGAATGTATAAGAATAGATGGTACTGACTGTATGTAAATATATGGTACTGACTGTATGTGAATATATGGTACTGACTGTATTTGAATAGATGGTACTGAATGTATGTGAATAGACGGTACTGACTGAATGACAGTAGGCACCATCTCGGATGTCTAATCCCAAAACCCAGCGACGCGAACAGACCCGGTAAGGACTGTAAGATCTGAGCCCAACCGCCAGACCTGAGAGTAGGATGCGGGGGGGGGGGGGGGGGGCGGGGGGTACGACTCGTGCTCAAACAAAGGGGATTGTGGCGTGGCGTCCAGCTCCTTTACAAATCTGGCACCGTCCATCCAACTCGGCCGATGTTGCTGTTAGGAGTGACCGCGGTCCACAAAGTCCAGGGATCTGTAGGTATTTAAGATTGGCTCGTCTCCTAAAGCCACTGTCATGGTCTAGACTGGGGGACGTTGATGTGTGGGGGGTGTTGGGGTTGGGGAGCGGGGGGTTACAAAACGAGCTATTTTTATTCGCGAAGAAATAGCTCCGAAACTGTTTGAACAGAATCGACTTGAGTTATTATGTGACTGACGAGGTCACGGGCCTGAGAGATTTTTATAAAACTAAGGCCTTGTTACAGACAGGGAAACCTTTTTTTAAATTACCGAGGAAGAATTGGTTTACAATCAGTCATTGGTCGGTTTTACTTTGTATTATCCCCGCACCCTACCCCTAACACTGTTGTCGTCTAAAATTGAGTAGAGTAACTAAGTTTGGAGTTAATATCGAACAGCATGGCTCAAAAATTAATGTCTTCTTTCCTAGACCCAAAGAATAGAAACTTGTAATTTAATATGTAGAACAGCGGTTATCAAACTGGGGGTCACAACCCCTTTGGGGGTCGAATGACCCTTTCCCAGGGGTCGACTAAGACCATCCAAAAACACATATACACCACAGTTAGGAAGTAGCAACGAAAATAATTTTGTGGTTGGGGCGTCGCCACAACATGAGAAACTGTATTAAAGGGTCGCGGCATTAGGCAGGTTGAGAACCACTGATGTAGAACATCTTCTTCTGCTTCCTCCATTCATTCCCAGACCCCCCCTAAAACGTAACCCTGGTCCACGCCTGGTAAGAGAACATTTTCGCGTTGGACTAATCACATCAAAGGATGGGATTTAGCCGTGCCTGGCTTTTAATATATGAACCCCAATCGGGTAAAACATATTTGGACAGCGTCCACTGTTGACAGTCCTAGCACTATTCAACACTGCAGGAAAGCAGCTATGCAAACGCCAACCAGTTTTTCCAAGCAGCATGTGTTCAAAGACCTGGTCCCTTAATTAATTACGGCAATTCTATTTGCACAGCAACAAAATTAAATTAAAATGTAATAAAAGGAGAATTTTTTTTTTAATTTTCTCAGTTTTTTTTACATTTTATTCTCAGTCTTAAAGTTTAGTATGTATTCCATGATAAGTTATGTTATGATGTGGTTCAATTCAAGGTTTCAAGGGTGTGGAGGGGGGTGTGGCGATCTGACCTTTCCACAACAATAGATTAGATATTGGTAACAATACATTAGTAAAAAATCATTGACATGTTCAAATCTTTATAACGAACGGAAACATTATTTTATTTTGTATTTTTAAGACAATTCATATTATGATATGTGTAGAGACTGTATGCATAGCTGAAACAAGTAGAGACAATTTACTTAGAGGCTACGCAAAACGTTTACAATAGTTGATGAATAAAATTTATCAAGAAACTTAACATTGTGGTATATAGAGGAATATAGAGGTATATAGAGGAAGCTTATATTAGGACTCGACCCTTGCCCTTAAAAAACAACACTGAAAAAAAAAGCTTTCCAAACTTTTTAAATTGTTATTTCAAGAAGTGGGGTGGGCCATTATCGTGTACGTAGACAAAACGTCTCGCGGGACCGCGATGTCACGTCCGAACATGTGGCATGTGTTACACTGCATCGGTCGTGCATCTATGATGTGATCACTCTTGTCTTCGCGAATTGTGTTTATTGGTGCAGATGGACGTGACGAGGTGGCAGGGTGAATGAAATATTAAGTGAAAATATCCCAGGCACTCAATTTAACGGGTGCCTATATTCTAATTGAGCATTTAGGACAGGTGTTTTCAATTTGGTGTCTAACCTGGGTGTCAGTGTGCAGCGTCACATCTCAGCCACATCGCTACCAATGTATGTCCGTATTATGGCACATTTCCGCTGATTCAATGACGAACTTGACATGTTCAAAATTGAAAATCTGTTAGCGAACTCGTCGAGAAGGGGAAAAAACTCGCGGCTCATCAAGCACGACCCAAGAATAACAACAACGAATGCGTTTTATTAAAATAAATTGGTTTAATTTACGTTTTTGAAAGTCACAAATATGTTTATTTATGCATGTGAATGTTACGAACTGTTATCAATATAGATAATTTAATCTCTTATTTAAGTTTATGGCTCGTTGAAAAACAATACACAACAAAAGACGATACCATAAATTATATACATTAATAAAGAAACGATACCCAAACTAGGGCTAATTACATTTAATAAGTTTTATTAAGTTAATAATAAATTACAAAATCAAAATGAAATAAACTTAAAGCTATTGACTTACAGTATAATGATGGCTTGTACCGGTACAATGTTGAAGAAGATACAATGTTGTAAAAGTTACAATATTTAAATAGGAACATACACACAATCTCTTTCTTATAGGGTACGTTGCCGCATCCATGTACTGGCCTATGTGCAACGGTTGGGGAAGCGATGCTGCCATCCTAACGGCTCCTAGCAGATGCCAGTGCAGCCTTGAAGCTTTCGATAGATGTCGAGTTCACGGTGGTATGTTCCAGGTGGTTCCAAGCGATTATTGTGCGAGAAAGAATTATTGTTTATGTTGCGCTGTGTTACTCCGAGGCACAGGGAAGCATTTGCTATTGTTACGGGTGTAATTGCTTATGGGGTTGACAGTGTTTAAGTCGGTCAGTGTTTAGTGAGTGTTTGGCTCCGATTAATCGACCTGGCTTCTGTGGGGTGAGATAATTGTTTGCTGGGATGGCCGGCACTAGCCCCATGGCCACTTTATATAAGAATGTTAGGCGGATCTTTTCTCGTGTGTCTTTGAGGTTGGGGATGTCAAATCTGTTTAAGAGGCCAGTGACGTAATAGTGATCGCAAAAATATCTCTCGTCCGCATGTTTAAGGTCTGTTTTACTGATATTTCTGGAAAAGGCTTAGGGGTCGTTGGCAAATTAGATCACGCAAAAATGACCTCTTTAGACCCCCTCCCCCTTGTCACACCTAAAACAATCAAAATAAAAATACAATTTTCATAACTAAACTCAGAATTATTTTATTCTTTAGCATTTTCCCATAATAGATTAAGATGTGGTATTATTAGAAAACTTTGACGCAAAACAACGAAGTCTTCCCCGCGCCGAATGTAAAATGGCCACAACAGTTTTTGCGCAAAAGGTGTTTCGCGACTGAGATTCAAGCTACCTATAATACCTGAGACAATTTCAACCTCAAATTAATGTTTTTAAAATTAATTGAATAAAGATTTTTTATATAAAAAACAATTAAAAAATATGACGACACAAATTGTTTACCCCCTGTCACACAGTATCACGAAATCTCGACCCCCTACCCCCTCCTTAGAGTGACGTAATTTGCGAACGACCCCTTACACATTGTATAAGCCCCTCGATCAATCTAGTATATTCTAAAGGATTCTAATAATGCAGGCTATATTTGTATTTATTTGTAATCGAGGTCAAGGGAGACTATTTTTAATTAGCCACACCCTAATAGCGCTGCCGAACTTGGGGTCAGCTTAATTTCATTCACGAGAAAAGATGAATGAAAGTAAACTAGACGCATGTAACAGTGTATCATAACAATATGTTTGAAATACCACATAATATTGAATGGAAAACAATATATGGGAACATAAACTTTTATGGGAAACACAAAATTATATGGGACGCTCAAGATTATATAGAAAACAACATTATATGGGCAACATAACATTATATTGAAAACATAACATTATATGGTAAACATAACATTATATGGTTAATATAAAATTATATGGTAAATATAACATTATATGGTAAATATAACATTATATGGGAAACACAAAATTTTATGGCAATATTATTTAGTAATATTCCCTATTAAATCTGCTTTTAAGTGAAATTAAAATAAAACATCCATCTATCCATGTGGCGCTACAGCCCATGTAGGGCGATGGCCTGCCTCACCACTTCCTTCCACTCAGACGTAACTAATGCCTTTCTTTTCCATGCGTGGATTCCCAGCTGATGTAGATCTTTTCCACATCATCCATCCATCTCTTCCTAGGCCTGCATTTCTTTTCCACATCATCCACCCATCTTTTCCTAGGCCTGCATTTCTGGCGTTTTTCTCTGGGCTTTTCGTGGTGCACCCTCTTCAAGCATCTGACATAAAATATGCACGCACAGAAGAACAGTACATCACTCGCAACAGTGGAATTAGTCCTTGTGAATATCAACCAATCGAGCTACTTAGCATATGTTTGAGTTGTTTTATAACTCTCTGGGGCAAGCTATTTAAAACATGCTTAAGTTGTTTTATAAATCTGTGGGAACGTAGTTTATATGTTAGGGTTGAGTTATAAAACTAATAACATGAATAACAACGATGATCCCGCAACAAGGCGCATGAATAACAACGATGATCCCGCCACAAGGCGCATGAATAACAACGATGATCCCGCCACACTGCGCATGAATAACAACGATGATCCCGCCACACTGCGCATGAATAACAACGATGATCCCGCCACACTGCGCATGAATAACAACGATGATCCCGCCACACTGCGCATGAATAAAAACGATGATCCCGCCACACTGCGCATGAATAACAACGATGATCCCGCCACACTGCGCATGAATAACAACGATGATCCCGCCACACTGCGCATGAATAAAAACGATGATTCCGCCACACTGCGCATGAATAACAACGATGATCCCGCCACAAGGCGCATGAATAACAACGATGATCCCGCCACAAGGCGCACGAATAACAACGATGATCCCGCCACAAGGCGCATGAATAACAACGATGATCCCGCCACAAGGCGCATGAATAACAACGATGATCCCGCCACAAGGCGCACGAATAACAACGATGATCCCGCCACACTGCTCACGAATAACAACGATGATCCCGCCACAAGGCGCATAAATAACAACGATGATCCCGCCACAAGGCGCACGAATAACAACGATGATCCCGCCACAAGGCGCACGAATAACAACGATTATCCCGCCACACTGCGCATGAATAACAACGATGATCCCGCCACACTGCGCATGAATAACAACGATGATCCCGCCACAAGGCTCATGAATAACAACGATGATCCCGCCACAAGGCGCATGAATAACAACGATGCATGAATAACAACGATGATCCCGCCACAATGCGCATGAATACCAATCATGTTCCCGCAATAAGGCGAATGAATACCAATCATGTTCCCACTACAATGCGCATGAATACTATGTTCACACCATAAGGCGAATGAATACCAATCATGTTCCCACTACAATGCGCATGAATACTATGTTCACACCATAAGGCGCATGAATACCAATCATGTTCCCGCCATAAGACGTCAAGAAAATAATATATTCATTTAGAAAATGCCATACAACTAAAACGTACATTTCCCCCCAATATTTTTGTACCTCCCAAATGACAAGGGCAACGTCCCAGTAAAAAATACATCAATAATTAAATAGTCGGGTTTTCCCCATGATCATTTTCTCATGCATTGTTTCGGTATTCTTTTAATTAACAAAATTTAACTTTTTTAACATTTAAAAAGTAATCTTTCCAATGTTAATGTTTTAATTCTTAAATGGCGCAATTTGCTGAGTGCGATGGCGCCACTGTCGTCCGATATAAAAGTTGGAATATTTTCTTTGATGATTTCTAAGAAACGAATTTTATTTTTCATTCTTTGGTTTGGGGGGGGGGGGGGTGGGGGTGTGTGAATAATTTATATCTGAGTTGATGACAAATGTATCAACGTTCCCTTTGTTACAGTGGTTCTCACTTCTTTTTAACACGACTTCTCAAACCTAGAAATGATGACTCCAGATTGCACCATCCAAGTCATATTATGAAACTCATTCAATCAAACAAGCTGGATCTATTCTGACATATTTCATCAAATCAAACCAGCTGGATCTATTCTGACATATTTCATCAAATCAAACCAGCTGGATCTATGCTGACATATTTCATCAAATCAAACCGTCTAAATCTATTCTGACATATTTCTTAAATCAAACAAGCTGGATCTATGCTGACAAATTTCATCAAATCAAACCAGCTGGATCTATTCTGACATATTTCTTAAATCAAACCAGCTGGATCTATGCTGACATATTTCATCAAATCAAACCGACTAAATCTATGCTGACATATTTCATCAATTCAAACGTGTAAATGTATGCTGACATATTTCATCAAATTAAACCGTGTAAATTTATGCTGACTTATTTCATCAAATCAAACCGCCTAAATCTATGCTGACATATCCTTCTATGCCAAGATTGTGTTTTATTATTTGTAAATATATTATATACGAATATATTGTTTTATTATTATTGAACGCATCAAATTGTTATTGTTTAAACCCACACTTTTTAAAGTGCTAACAAGTAGGTTAAAACTTTATTTGAAAATATATTTAAAATTTGCATTCTGCTCCCAGTGTTTTATAGGGTTTATTCTATTGTAGAAAAATACCCTTACTAGATCTTTAAAATTTGCAGTCTGACCTCAATGAACCAATGGAACTCGGCTGTTCCCCTCAAATAAATAAGCAGACGCTTGTTGACAGTTCATGTCTCGTAAACACGGTTAATTGTCAACAATCAGTTGCCGTAAAGACCACATTTTTTTAATTTAAACCTCATAATTTTAACATTTTAGCAGATAATTGATGTCGTGTGCCATCAGTGAGTCGCCGTCTGCAACGATTATCTTGCCCCTGTTAGCGTGTGTCCGAGTATTTATTTTATAGAGGCAAACTTACATGGTGACCGTGCGTCTGGCAGAGTCCAAAGCCTGACCCTCGTGATTTATAGTACTGGATTCTTTAGACCATTTAATAACACGCACTGTGTAATTTAACAACCCGTACTGTGTAGTTTAACAACCCCGTAATGTGTAGTTTGTGTTCATATCTAGCCAGATCTTGTCCTGAACAACATAGTTCAAAGATGGTGACATCTTAACTAGGTCATTTCGGTTTAATTCGGTCAAAGGATTTGATGACGAATATAAAGGAAGATTTATTGTAAAGTAGTTGTTTTACGCTATAAAATTTAAGTGTGGATATTGCTTTATGTGTCTTGTTGACCCGTGTCGTGTTGGCCCGTGTCGTGTTGGACCGTGTCGTGTTGGCCCGTGTCGTGTTGACCCGTGTCGTTTTGGCCCGTGTCGTGTTAACCCGTGTCGTGTTGGCCCGTGTCGTGTTGGCCCGTGTCCTGTTGGCCCGTGTCGTGTTGGCCCGTGTCGCGTTGGCCCGTGTCCTGTTGGCCCGTGTCGTGTTGACCCGCGTCGTGTTGACCCGCGTCGTGTTGACCCGTGTCGTTTTGGCCCGTGTCGTGTTAACCCGTGTCGTGTTGGCCCGTGTCGTGTTAACCCGTGTCGTGTTAAACCGTGTCGTGTTAACCCGTGTCGTGTTGGCCCGTGTCGTGTAGGTCCGTGTCGTGTAGGCCCATGTCGTGTAGGCCCGTGTCGTGTAGGCCCGTGTCGTGTAGGCCCGTGTCGTGTTGACCCGCGTCGTGAGGCTTACACATATTAATTGTTGATACGTTATTTGTTTAGTTTTGACATTGCTGTATATTGCTTACCTTGTAAAATATGAAGCACCATGTAATTGGGTTTTCATTTGACAACCGGCAAAGCTTAAGATTCTTATGTTCAATAAAATGACACACATTGAGAACCACTGACCTATGCGCCAATAAAAAGTAATGGTAACCGTTTCTCTAGATTAAATTAATCAGTCATGCAAACCCGCCGACTAAGAGTCCATCAAAGTACAATATTAGAACCACTGACGAAGACACTCACTTCTCACGATCATTAACTATTGTGACGTCATTCTTTACCAGCCACCAGAGAAACTTTATTTGTTGCTGTTAGGAGATGTCAAGGTCGGTGTGAGCGGCATCGAATGTTTTTATTGCTTCAGTTTCATTCTAGAATTTATCTTCCCTTGATGGGAGCTAGTTTTTATAAAATATTATCTTCATTAATTTTATTTTATTTGCATTTATTTTATTTTCATTAATTTTATTTTCATTTATTTTATTTATTGTCATTTATTTTATTTTCATTTATTTTATTTATTTTCATTTATTTTATTTTCATTTATTTTATTTATTTTCATTTATTTTATTTTCATTTATTTTATTTATTTTCATTTATTTTATTTTCATTTATTTTATTTATTTTCATTTATTTTATTTTCATTTATTTTATTTATTTTCATTTATTTTATTTTCATTTATTTTATTTATTTTCATTTATTTTATTTTCATTTATTTTATTTATTTTCATTTATTTTATTTTCATTTATTTTATTTATTTTCATTTATTTTCTTTTCATTTATTTTATTTATTTTCATTTATTTTATTTTCATTTATTTTATTTATTTTCATTTATTTTCTTTTCATTTATTTATTTTTTTTTTTTCATTTATTTTATTTTCATTTATTTTATTTATTATCATTTATTTTATTTTCATTTATTTTATTTATTTTCATTTATTTTATTTTCATTTATTTATTTTTTTTTTTATTTATTTTTTTTTCATTTATTTTATTTATTTTCATTTATTTTCTTTTCATTTATTTTATTTATTTTCATTTATTTATTTTTTTTTTCATTGATTTTATTCATTTTTAAAAAAAATCAAATTACACCTTGTTAAGATTAAATAATACCAGGTAGTTTGATTGATCAAACGTAACTATTGATGACATTTTTTCATTTTCCTTTTCAGAATGGTCAAACTTACAGAAAATGTCAACTTTCGGATACAACTCAATAATAATTTTTAACTGACTACTTGAATTTAAGATAATTTCAACATAATATTTGACGCCAAAAACTCATATCCTGCATCGTCAAATAAATAGTGTTAGGCTTGAAAAAAAAAAGAAAAAAACAATTAAAAAGAAGTTTCGGCTAAATGCCTACTTCAGCAGAAAAGAAAAAAAAAACGAGAAGCAACACATATAATCAGATATGAAAAACTAATTTGCTGGAAGATCATCAAAACAGACATATGAAAGGCCATATTGATTTCATAAGTAGTTCACTATTGTTATGGATCGGACGGGGGAAGCATGGTGGTAAATACTGGGTGATAGGAGGGACGTGAGTTTGTGTATCTTTCGGTCCTTACTTTTTGGAGAAAGTATGGACCCCTTATGTGTTTGATCTATATCTTTGTGTCCTTATTTGAGGGGGAAAATTGGGCCCCTTTTGTGCTCATCCATAACTTTCAGAGCGCTTTGGGCGTGCAAGAATAGCATGAACATAAGCGTTATACAAGACATCATATGTCCTTTCTTTCGGAGACTAAATTGGGCCCATATCGTGTACACTTATCTCGTGTGGTCCTTGCTTTGATAGAAAGAATAGGTCCGTTTTGTGTTCATCTTTATCGTTGGGTCCTTATTTTGACAGAAAAAAACGGCCTGCCTCTCGCGTTCATCTATATCTTTGGGTCCTTACTTTGACAGAAAATAGAGAGAATGGGTCCTTTTTGTTTTCTTCTAAATGTATTCTCATCTCATAACTAAATTATTCATGTTTTGCTGTGTCCGGTATAAATCCTTAAGACTATTTAATTCTTCTAAGACGACGATTTAAATCATATGTTAAATTTATTTATAAAAAAAAATAGACCACCCTTGTCCATGGTCTGTGAGACATGTGTGCGTTAAACTGTGTTAAGATGAATTCATTCATATCTATTCCAAAGGTGCACATTAAAGCCAAACATTTTTTAGAACCTTCCCCAAACACGGAAGTTATTAAATGACTATTTGTGTACTCATTGATGTTGGTAGTACATCTCACAACTAAGGTAATGGCTTGAGCTCAAAGGAAGTGCTCTTGCACTTTCGATATCCTGGGGTTTCTTTTTTGTCGAGTACTTTTCACTATTTTTGTGAAGGGCGTGAACAAGCAGTGAGCAATTAGTGAACAAGTAGTGAACAGCTAGTGAGCAAGTAACGAACACTTAGTGAGCTAGTAGTGAGCAAGTAACGAACACGTAATAAACAAGTAGTGAAAAAGTAGTGAACAAGTAGTGAACAGGTAGTGAGCAAGTAACGAACACGTAGTGAGCTAGTAGTGAGCAAGTAACGAACACGTATTAAACAAGTAGTGAACAAGTAGTGAACCAGTAGTGAACAAGTAGGCCAATTGTTTTAATGAGAGCTATATTTTTATTTATGGAGACTTTGCTACTGTGTAAAGAGAGTAACAACTAACTTAAATAGGGAAGTGTTCTTACGTGCTGGTGGTGCGATGTTAAAGAATTGTTAGCTTAACCCATGTTATAAATATTTATATCATCGGCAACAATAGTATGTGACGCAGCTGTTTCACTTTTCACCCCTGTCATCTCGGTAATGCACTTGATCTTCGTAGTATCCTGTAATTGATAAACGAACCAAAACAAAATTTATACAGTATAATTTATAAACTATAATTTATGTACTATAATGGGTAAATATTAAGATTGCTGTAAATATTAAGATTGCTGTATCGTAAATGTTACAAGAAGTAGTGCTAATTCTCTCACAACTACCGGTAACTTTCACAGGGATTAGAGCTAAGTTTCTCACAACTAGCAAATATGCCAATTCTAGCATAACACTAATTTTCTATTGTAATTCTTGTAAAATTGTTTGTCGAAATCACAAGGACTGGGGTTATATTATGAAGAACTACCAACCCCCCTCCCCCACTTTGCTCCATACATCTGATCAACCCAATGAAACATCAAATGGTGGACATAGCTTGGCCCAAGGGGCGTCGTAACAGTTGCCGCAATATTTATTGAGTCAATTTCATGCCACGTATGAGACTCGATCTCCGGATGTTTCTGTTGGAATTGACTTCCTTAGACCTTTAATATGTGTTTGTAGTCTCAAGGTAGCAGTCGAGGTAGCAGTCAATGTAGCAGAGTTTTGCAATGAGAGTATAACTAGATGATCTACCATCCACTCAGGGTCACGGTGATATTTTGCTTATCTATGTTGGGGGTTGATCTCCTGTCCAAAAGTTTTTGCATTTCTGCAGTTAACCCACAGTCACCCATAAAGTTTTATCAATTGGGCTACGAATTTTTTTTAAATATTTCTAGTAACTATATTTAAACAGCGGACTTCCTCTTTGCTGTTCTGACAGTTCTTATCATAGTGCAGAGATCTTCAACACAATGAATTATGTTCAAACCTTCAGATTTGACATGCTGTGAACCATCGGTTCCAGGCAAATAACCGGTCGTTCACCCTGACATTGGTTTCTGAACGAGTGAGTGTTGAGGCCGTTAAAAAAAAAAAGAGTCTGTCTGACCAATCAGTGATGGCCCCTGGGCAGTAACAAAGAGGAGATTCAAGTTGTGTGAAGAGGACCAAGCTTAAATTACCTGAGAGTTTGAAGTTGTCAACAACTGATGTTATCAGGATATAAATAGTCAAACCGATTTTTTTAAAATCGACGACCCATAATCAAGGACTTGAAGTTCATTTAAATTTTTTTTTTTTTTAAACAAGGTGTTTTAAACAACTTTTAAATAGATTGATTAATATATTTTTTTAATAACTAACAGAACCAAGATCCTAAGTTGAACAGAAACAAGGCAACAACTTCATGCCATATATATAAGAGAAATACCACTTGAGAAAGTATAGTCATTTACATACTTTACCTTGGCTACGAAGCCTTATTCATGAGGAGGTAGGCAACAATGAGAGCAATGCAATTCAGTACTAAGAGATTACAACAGGTCGTGGAAAATAATTTGATTTTAAAAGATCCTCAACTAGATCATAGGTGAAAGATCATATGGGAAAGATCATGAGGGGGTCATGAATCGTGTAGCAGGAAACAGGGCGGAAGAAGATGAGATGGATTGAACGCACAAAAATTAATTTTTGGACAAAGGATGTCGATGAATCCACAGGGCGATAAGAAGATATGAAGACCATGTAACTAGCCAGGATGGCAGAGTTGTCTAAAAATGACTCAATCCAAGTAGCTGGTGGTCTGGAGTTCAATCCCCACCAAAGCCAACATCCCAAGCACCCCGGGTGGATGGGACTCGTTAGCCTTGGACGGCAACTCATCTAAGAGAAGGCGAACTCTGAATTCAAACCAGGAGCCAAAAATGATCAAAATGATCGTGGGCCCTCAAATATGAAAAAAAAAATATTTAAAAAGTTGAGGAGGGGTCTTCGTAGTGAAAATGGGAGAAACGAAATGGAGTGGGAATACCCGGGAAATAATGGTTAGGAGCAGAAATTAATGTTTACAATTTGTGAACGGTGTATGCTCCACTGGATAAGGATGAGGTTCCTCGAAACAGTAGGAATGGCAACGTCGTTAGACAGTTTATTGCTATCACCGACAGGAACTGGTTAACACCATTGTTTGGCTTCATAACCCTGAGTCCAGTTCGTTATCAAGTGCAAAAAAAAAAAAGGGGGGGTAGGGAAGTACCATGAACCAGTCCCGGAACCTTGTTTAAGTTGCAGAATTGTGAGGTGTGGGGGGTGGGATGGGGGTCGCTTAAACGAAGCAGTAAATAGAAAGACAGCTTGGTGAGCACAATAGCATTGGCGCGGGCTACGAAGTTTGCCTGGTACTCGTGGATAAGACAGGCTCTAATGTAACTGAGGAATTCACGGGCGCTGAAATGATGAGGGTTACAGGGTGTGACAGAGACTTTCGGTTCATTGACCAGACTATGACGGAAGGAAGTGTCATTGGCTCAACGTTGCCTCATTTTACGGTTCATTAAAAGGAAGCTGGTTACCTTTTACCCTGTTTTTATTTGTCTGACTAAAACATCATTCTGAGACAATATATTTATTACTGTAGTTACGTTGGCAAATAAAATGGCTGGCATCTGTTCTTTTTTTTTTTGTTGTTGATAGTTATCTAAATCTTAGATTGTATTCATGATCGAAGTAGACAGTCTGGATCCAGTGGCGTGGGGGGGGAAAAAAAGGGGGGGGGGGTGCTGAAGGGGTAGTCCACCACGGGCGGTACTTTATTTTTTGTTGTTTGTTGTTGAGGGGTAGCAGAGTTTTATTCGTGGAAGGGGCCGCTAAAAATCTTTGCCTACCCAGGATGACACTAAACCTAGCTACGCCTCTGTATGGATCCAAAAGTTTCAAATATCTCAGACCGGGATTTGACTGGAAGGTAGACGTATCTGTGTCCAGTTAATGATCACGCCAATAAAAGTGACATTGTTAAAACTCTTAGACGTATATGTGTCAAGTTGATGATCACGCCAATAAAACTGACATTGTTAAAACTCTTAGACGTATCTGTGTCAAGTTGATGATCACGCCAATAAAACTGACATTGTTAAAACTCTTAGACGTATATGTGTCCAGTTGATGGTCAATCCATTAAAACTGACATTGTTAAAACTCTTAGACGTATCTGTGTCAAGCTGATGATCACGCCATTGAAACTGACATTGTTAAAATTCTTTGACGTATATGTGTCCAGTTGATGGTCACGCCAATAAAACTGACATTGTTAAAACTCTTAGCTCGCACAAAGGGGTTGGCTTGGGGTTGGGGGGGGGGGTGATAAACACACATGTAATTGAACAATAATTGCTTATAGGAAAGGACAATTATTCTTGTGTCTCACTTCACCAAACCTCGGTTTCTGGGTGTTATTATTTGTGACCATGTGACCGTGATGGAATTCATCATATCCGGGGGGATTGGGGGGGGGGGGTTTCCTGGAAAAGTTCAGCGATACTATATTGGACTTGACGTTTTCAGGGGGGAGGGGGAGAGTTCGTGCGGCATCATACCAACTACCAACAGTCATAGCACGCGTCAGGTAGTTCCTTGTTAACAACAACTACCAACAGTCATAGCACGCACCAGGTAGTTCCCTGTTAACAGCAAATACCAACAGTCATAGCACGTGCCAGGTAGTTCCTTGTTAACAACAACTACCAACAGTCACAGCACACGCCAGGTAGTTCCCTGTTAACAGCAAATACCAACAGTCATAGCACGTGCCAGGTAGCTCCTTGTTAACACAAATACCAACAGTCATAGCACGTGCCAGGTAGTTCCTTGTTAACATCAAATACCAACAGTCATAGCATGCGCCAGGTAGTTCTTTGTTAACAGCAACTACCAACAGACACAACACACGCCAGGTAGTTCCTTGTTAACATCAAATACCAACAGTCATAGCACGTGCAAGGTAGTTCATTGTTAACAACAACTACCAACAGTCACAGCACACGCCAGGTAGTTCCCTGTTAACAGCAAGTACCAACAGTCATAGCACGTGCCAGGTAGTTCCTTGTTAACAACAAATACCAACAGTCATAGCACGTGCCAGGTAGTTCCTTGTTAACAACAAATACCAACAGTCACAGCACACGCCAGGTAGTTCCTTGTTAACAGCAAATACCAACAGTCATAGCAGGTGCCAGGTAGTTCCTTGTTAACAGCAAATACCAACAGTCATAGCACGCGTCGGACAGCACTTACATTTGTCAGCACCTATATTTATCAGCACCTACATTTGTCAGCACCTATATTTATCAGCAGCTTTTTTCAGGAATATGGCATTTGATGAAGAAAACTAGAAATAATGTATCTCTATAGCACCGTGAGAACTCACAAAGAAATTAAACTAATTCCATCGAACCAATTATCGAAGCAATTGTGCATCAATAACAATGTCAAATTTTTCATCACTAAAACATGTTGATGTAATTTACCTTGTCTTTTTCTTTTAAAGTTTAAAAAATGCATGAATGAAGAAGTTTAAATAACTTTAACATTTTAACTATATAATATATTCAAGATTTCTTTTCTGTGCATAGCCTGCAAGTAGAAGTATTAGTGTATTTTATGTTTGGCCCAAATAGCATTCGACTTCTACCAGTGTGGCCCAGGGAAGCTAAAAGATTGGACAACCATGAATTAGGGCATTTTTAGTATTGATGATAGATCTATTGCGCATGTCAATGATACAACAATTAGGGCATATCGGATGTCGATGATACTTTAGCTGAGATACGGTTCAAAAACTGTCAACACACACATACACACACATACACAAGCAAACAAACACACACACACACACAATAAAAATGCAAAGATAAACATATCTTGAATATACATAGAGCTGGGCGATTAGTTCAGAGTGCAGTTAAAGCAACGGTCCTCGAACAGGAATGTCGAAACAGCGTACATTATCAGTACATAAGACTTACGGCGGCTGTTATAGATTACCGTCGTAAGAGGCCCTGTCTGTGAATCAAAAGCCCACACAAAACGGATATGTTCAAGGTCAGACCATGTCTCTGATGTGGTGTCACGAGGACTTCCCGAGAGTTACATATCCAATGATCCGATGTCATCAGATAGAGGGAGATAATTCTTGACAATTTGAAACAAATCAGAGGCGTGTGTCCGAGTCTACGTGTGCTGTTTAGATCAGACATACTTCCAGAAATGTCATTGTATCGGGCTAAAGTATGACTACATTGTCACAGTTTTCATTCAAGGGTTCGCACTTCTTCCACCCCCACACCCCCCAAAAACCCCATACATAATTGCCAGTTTTGAACAGTGTCAATATCAAAACAACAATTTCATATATTCCAATAATTTAAAGCAATTTTACAAAACATAAAAGTCCTTCTATTTTTAAAAGTACATGTTTGTGTTTATTTTGGTATTATGTCTGTTTTAGTGACAGACCCTGTCTAAGTCAGATTGTGTCTATATTATTATTATAGAGTGTCGCAAACCTAATCGTAATCTATAATCAATGTGTCTGACTCCACTGACCTACTTGTAACCCAAAATCAATGTGTACAGATCCACTTACCTACTTGGAATCTAAAATCAATTTGTTCAGATCCACTGACCTATTTGCAACCAAAAATCAATGTGTCTAGATCCACTGACCTACTTGTAACTTAAAATTAGTGTTTCTAGATCCACCAACCTACTGTCACCTACAA
Organism: Omphiscola glabra; assembly: GCA_964017045.1. Classification (NCBI taxonomy): domain Eukaryota; kingdom Metazoa; phylum Mollusca; class Gastropoda; family Lymnaeidae; genus Omphiscola; species Omphiscola glabra. The sequence goes on from OZ024801.1 coordinate 19,081,170, forward strand.
TCAATGTGGCCAGATCCTTTGACCCACTTGTTATCTCAGAATGCTGAGTATCTGGTTCATCTTGTATAATACAAATACTTGGCGTTGGATAATGATATCGATAGCATCTCTAACAACGCCTAGATCACAATTTCTCATCACCGTGTCACATAGCACATAATCGAAATCGGATTTGTCCTTTAAATTGTTTTCCCATTTAATTAGCTTTGTTTCGGTGTACACACATGTGTACGATAGTTCAAGTACACGCGGTACGGCCGCCAAAAAGTGCGGACCTCTTCCTTGTTTTGAACTGCTAATGTTAAAGAATTTGATCTCGGTGTTGTACTTGCTCAAACACCGGGACTAAATAAGTTGAATTGTACTCCTAACGATCAAGGGAACATGGCTATAGACAGAATCAGTCAGCGGAACATGGCCGTAGACAGAATCAGTCAGCGGAACATGGCCGTAGACCGAATCAGTCAGCTTGTGGTCAAAGTAAAAGGGATTCTTATAGTTGTCGGTGTTTCATTGGTGTTAAAATGTTTAGCTGGAAACGCCTTGCACCGGTGAGTAGATCGCTTTGAAATATCTGGACAACGAAGTATAGACACAAAATAAATAATAGATTTACCATTTATACATTCTCGGCTTGAATTCTGGCGTTTTTACTTTACGTCTTTCCACGTATCCTCACGCGTTTGTCAATAATTCAATAACAGAAGAACCAATTTTACTTGTAGGACTTGGTTGTAAAAATAAGATCATTTCTTTTAAGAAGAATGTGAAGTTAAATAATAAATTAACGTGCAAAAATATGTTGTTTTTTTAGGAAATATTCTAAAGAAAGTCTCTAATTTCTCCAGTGAGCCACGGGCCATTATAAGCGTCTTCTTTATTGTATAGTGTTTTTGTCTCATTCTTCCCACAATAAACAAATCAAATTTCCTTAATGTTATTAAATTCACATCTGTTTTAGTGTGGGGCTTCATAGGACGACAACACGCTATTTACTTTTTTTTTAGGGCGTTCTGATGTAATCATGGAAAAGCAAATTTGTTTTTCGTCGATTTTATCCTAATAGTTTTATCTATGTGAAAATTGTATTTTTATAGTTATTATTACATATATATCTAGACAAAGTTAACGACGCTAAAACGTTTATTTTCATTGAAAAAAGTTTGCTACCCAAAAGTTTTTATACTATAATAAAATTCAAATCCAATTATACATTTTTTTTTAAAAAAGCTTTAACGTCCACTTAAAGTTTGTATTTATTTTACACTAGACAACAGTATAACAGTATGGCATAACTAAAGTTTCAAGTATCTTAGTTCTACTATTTAATTCCCCAGCTATACGGACCAGTTCTGGAGTACCTCCGCGCTACTCTACCAGCGTCTGTGGGTCGCCGTGTTGGCATATTTTCATCAAGATGAATCCCTGGTGTCCATTGTAGGTGGGCTGATGTTGAACATCTGTCGGGGGCGTCCGGTCTTTCCTCTTGGTGGGGACCAAAGAAATGTTCGCTGTGTTCCGTACAAATGACTACGATATAACAGGAAGACATTCATCTTGGCTAATGAGGTTGGATTTATCTTACCGTAAGGGGAATCCCCAGACTCTTTGGAAATTTTCGATCTTTTCAACTCGTATTATTTATAGATTTAAACACCTATGAGATGGCCATTTTCAAAATGTCTTGGTTGGGTTACCGTGGGCCCTGGCTATATTTGGACATTGGGCCTCAGTTGACCCCAGCCAAATATGAACACTGGGGCCTCAATTGACCATGGCCACATATAAGCAATGGGGCCTCAGTTGATCCTGGCCACATGTGGACAGTGAAGCTTCGCTTAATTATTCTAAACAGAATCACTCTAACCAAAATCTTTTTTATCAAATCAATTAAATTCAATGAGATAATTTTAGGCGCACCCTTCTTTCCACTAAATTTATAAGATATAAATTATCTGGATTTGATCAATAATAAGTTTAAAAACAAATCAAAGACCTTTTAATTATAAATGAAAGTACCATAAATTTAATAACAATTGCAGACATTTAAATATCCTGCTCTGCGATGGAATCTGAGTTGATGATAAAAAAGAAAATTGAAAAAAATATATATTGATAGTAAATATGCTATTGTGACTATATTTCAAACTTTTTCTCTAACGACTCGGGCAATTATTGCAGTTTAAATTCTGTCGATCTGCAATGTTTAGACAAGGTGTTTAGACAAGGTGTTTAGACAAGGTATTTAGACAAGGTGTTTAGGCAAGGTGTTTAGGCAATGTGTTTAGGAATGGTGTTTAGACGAGGTGTTTAGGCGAGGTGTTTAGACGAGGTCTTTAGACAAGGTGTTTAGATAAGGTGTTTTGATAAGGTGTTTAGACAAGGTTTTTAGACAAAGTGTTCAGACAAGGGGTTTAGATCACGCAGCTCTAGACTATTTAAATGACTTGAGTTTCAACTACGGTCTCGGAATTTTTTCATCAGTGGCGTAGCTTGGGTAAGGCTTTTATGCCCCCACCCCCCCCCCCCCCACCCCCGCCACACACACACACACACTTGAAAATCTCTGAATGTGGCTGCAGTTGCCACGCCTCAATATATAGAAAGAAGTTCCGCCATGAGCCGACCGTCACCCTCACCCCCCACTATTCGTACGCCAGTGTTTTTTCTTTGTGAATGTGTTTTAAAATCTGCTGTACAGTCTTAGGTTTAAAATGAGGTTTCAAATCTAAAAGAAAAGCAAAAAAAGAATTTTAAAATCTTGTAATTTATTTTACTTAGGTAATAAAATGTTTCTTTTTTTTAATTTTTAAAGCCTATTGGGATTAACGTGATGTGAGGAGGTGGGCATCATTTTCACAGGATTATATATTGTTACAATGCTTTTAGAGCGTTTATTTATGTATAGGTTTTACGTTTTAACTCCTCATTTTGCAGTTGTTCCTCTGTCTTTTCTGTCCATAAAGCGTTGATTACCGTTGTCTGGATGGAAACATCTTGCTTGGAAATAAAGCATTACACCAATTTAAAATTCTCATCATCTTTTTTTAAAGTTGTTTCTACGATAAGAAAATTTTTTGTTCAAAAGGTTCAACAATGTATACTATGGGAATTTTCTGGTCGCTTAACCTGTTTTTTACGGTGCTGGACGTGACGGGGCGACCGGCCGCCATTCTGAGGTACAAGATTCAAACTGACAAGAATCGCCCGGTGAGTTCGGCAGTACTAAGGCAATGTTGTTTTAAATAGATTTGATGACTCGTTTCAACTTAACGTTAAAACACCCTCTCAAAAAATGTTATACGTTATCTCTAATTTCGCATTAAGCAGAAATCTATACACAACATTTGATGATCACGCACTAAAGCCGTTTAAGTGTATTTGTTTTTAAAAAATCGTAAGCTCTTTCAGTTTAGCTTAATCAGATGTGAATCTCGGATAAGGCCCAAGGAATGTCACCGCCCAGCACAAGAATCTGCCTCGAATAAACGTTTAAATTAATTTAAAATAAATTGTTTTCCTTCTAAAAATGAAAAAAGTGTGTGTGGGGGGGGGGGGGGGTAGCTTCACTTGTATAAGGTACATTTTAGATTATAAAACTTTTTTGTTGTTGTTTTAAAAAAGTGTTCAGAATATTAAGAAATAGAAAAACACGGTTAAATAATTACAATATTAGGACTAGTCTAAAAATATAATTTGAGTAACATTGTGCCAAAAGAGTTTGGATAATATTTTAAAGTTCTCCCACGAGCTCTCCCCCGTGACGTCGTATGCAAAAAGGACCGTTGTACTTCACTTACACGGTTCATGTTTTAAAACACTTCCCGGTAGTTTTAGATGGCACTTCCGGTTTCTCAGCGAGACCCCCATTAGCCTTATTTGGGAGCGCATGTCTTGAGGTGCGCAAATTTAACGCGACGTCTTCAGATCTTGTTGACTAAAAGAAAAAAAGTGCCCTGGCCTGTCAGTCCGCTTGTGCTGACAGTGGACGTTTCAATAGTGTGTAGGCGGACATGCTTAAATATTGACGTTATTATAAGCCACGGCCATAACAGATGTGGCATTAGAAACTCGGTCATATATTGGCGTTATCATAAGCCTCGAACATACCACATGTGGTATTAGCAACCACAGGCCTCTTGTGTGAAAGCCTCAACGGCAATTAATCTATATAATTAGAAGGATACTCGATTCATAGATTATGTAGATATGTGTTATAACATTGTCAGTATAATTTCCGTTCAAACGATGTGGATTTAACAACAGTGTAGACATGCGTGTAGATAGTTATTAGTGAATGAAAAATTTTTTTTTTCAATTCCTACAGCTAACACCCAGAGACTTGTGGCGAGCGGTAAAGGTGGCAATATTCAACCAAACTATCGTGGGTGTCCCCTTCCTATGTGGCGTGCACGTCCTGATGAAATGGCGTGGCTGTTCCTGGTCTCCAGAAGAGCTACCCACAGCCGCACAAGCTCTGCTTGAGATGGCAGTGTTTGTCTTTGTAGAGGAGATATGCTTCTACTATGCTCACAGGTGGTTCATACCCAAACAGTTTAACATATCATTGTAACATCCCATGAGAGCCGTCACTGCTAGAGTAGCTAGCCACTTATGTGCAGTTCGAGGAAGGGTTGAAGTTAAGGGCGCTGAGGAAAATGAATTGAAATGGAAAAAAAACAGAAATAAAACTGAACTTTTAAAATTAACCAGACCATTCCTGTTATGAATACAGTACATTAATTTTGGGAAAATTAAGTTCTTTAAATACTTTCTATTTCTTGTTATTGCTGAGGAAGGCTCTTAGCCGAAGCGTTCTTCTATTATAGTCCTGTATTTCTATTTCAAGCCTCCTCATACCTTGTTCTTCTATTTATTATCCTTTATTAATCCTACACGTACTAACAGTTGGAGATTCAGACAGATCTGAAGATTATGCGGCTATGTCAAGTCTCACCATTTGTGTCTTTACACCAGATTCCATAATATAGATCGATAACTCCAATCGATCCGTACTTATCCCTATAATACAATGGCATTGTATTGATGTCTAATATATACTTGAAGCTGTACAAGTACAATTGTATTATTAATTACATTGATGTCCCCATGTGTACGTGTTTCTAATAAGATGCACAGTTGCTTCTAAATTGTCTGCCGCGTTAACATATTCTAGCCTGACATATCCCCAAAATTCTCCACCATCCACGACTTTACAAACACATCCACAAGAAGCACCACGAGTGGACGGCGCCTATAGGCATCGTGTCCATCTACGGCCACCCACTGGAGCTTCTAAACTGTCTAAATGCGTTAACCTATTCTAGCCTGACATATCCCCAGAATGCTCCACCATCCACGACTTTACAAACACATCCACAAGAAGCACCACGAGTGGACGGCGCCTATAGGCATCGTGTCCATCTACGGCCACCCACTGGAGCTTCTAAACTGTCTAAATGCGTTAACCTATTCTAGCCTGACATATCCCCAGAATGCTCCACCATCCACGACTTTACAAACACATCCACAAGAAGCACCACGAGTGGACGGCGCCTATAGGCATCGTGTCCATCTACTGCCACCCAGTGGAGCACATCCTCGCCAACCTGCTGCCACCGGCCCTGGGTCCCGTCCTGATGAGATCCCACATGGCCACGGCCTGGCTGTGGTGGGGTGTGGCCATCTTGTCCACCACGATTGACCACGGGGGTTACAGGCTTCCATTCTTCTTGTCTCCAGATTTCCACGACTACCATCACTTAAAGTAAGTGTCACAAACTTTGTTTGAGACTCGCTGTTAATTACTTGTCTCCAGATTTCCACGACTACCATCCCTTAAACTAAGTGTCAGAAACTTTGTTTGAGACTCGTTGTTAATCACTTCGCTAATTATGTTGTTAATTTTGTTGTTAATTGTATAACAGTGAATTATATTGCTATTATTTATTTTTCTTCATTTAGTAACGGCTCATAATTAAGTTCTGGCGATTTATTAACTTAATTATTATAAAGAGTTTAGACTTTTTAACCTCTAAAATTTCTTACTCGCCCAAAGAATGAAATTAACATGTCTTTGTTTTTTTTTTTTAAATACGCCATTTAGTAAGAAATCAAATGGATAAGTGGTTCTCAAACGTTCAAACTCTAAGATATTATAACGCAGGGGTGGGCAAACTTTTTGTGCAGAGGGCCACATTGACAAAGGTAAAGCTAATGGGGCGTGGGGGGCGCATGTATATTATGTCCAATTTGTACATGTCGATAAACATTTCTCCAAATTAAAATCGGAAAATTCGCATTTTAGCATTACATTACAAAGGTCAAGGACTGTTTTAAAAAAAAAGAAAATTAGAAAGAAATTTGATCAAAAATGTTTTTTAAAATTATAACAGTACATGAAATTCTGTAAAATTCAATAAAATAACACAAAAACAAAGTATTTTTTAAAATCTCTAAATACCTTCGAAGGCCGCATAATATCAGTTGCTGGACCGCATGCGGCCCGCGGGCCGTAGTTTGCCCAACCCATGTTGTAAAGAATTGACTTTTATTTTTAGATCGAAAATTCAAAGTCTGCAGCAATGGCTGGTTTTATTTTGTTATTTCTTACCACTGTTTGTAATTGTACTAGTGTTTCCTTTCTTACACTCTGGTTAATGTTCTCAATATGATTACATTCATTCACACACAGTAATAGTGTCTTAACCGAGTCCATACTTGATATCTGTCTATTCTCAACATTTCCTAAGATTCAATACAAACTATGGTGTCCTTGGACTGCTTGACCGTCTGCATGGGACAGATGCACTTTTCCGGAAACACATATCCGGTGAAACGAAGGCAGATTAAAAAAAAAAACATGGCTGACATTGGAAGTAAAAAAACTGGATGAGGATGGTGTAAATCATAGCTGCTAAACCTGGGAACTACTTGTTGATGAGTAGAACAGGGGTCGGTGAACTGAGGTCAGCGAACAGGGGTCTCTGAACCGGGTGAACAAGGGTCAGCGAATAGCGGTCTGTGAACAAGGGTCGGCGAACAGGGGTCGGTGAACAAGGGTCGGCGAACAATTATTTTTTGTTCGGTGAACTTTCTATTGAACTGTTCATTGAAATGTCCACTAACAATCTATTGAATTTTACATTAAAATGTCCATTGTACTGTCCATGGAAATGTTCATTGAGCTCTCTAATGAATTGTCTAATGAACTGTCCATTTAATTTTCCATTGAATTGTCTATTCAAATGTCCATTGAATTGTCCATGAATCGTCCTTTGAATTGTCCATTGAATTGTCTATGAATTGTCCATTCAATTGTCTATTGAATTGTCCATTGAATTGTCCATTGAGCCACCCATTCATCAAGCTGAATAACTTTACTAATTTCATATCAATACTGTTCAGTTACATTCAAATTGTATAAATTAAAATTTGATTATATATTATTGTAAACGTTCATGAAAATTCATTTTTGTCATCTCATACATAAATCTCAGTGTGCCCATGTTTTTTTAACTGGTCGATTGATAACAAAGAACACCAAACTGTGGATTACAGCCAGATTTGACCAGTCCTGGCCTATGTATTGTTCATGGAACATTTGTTCATAATGCCTTTATACTTTATCCCAACAGCTATAATAATTTTTTTTAATCGTAAAATGGAGAGAGTAAAAAATATCATTTCAAATTACTTCGAGGGACGTTCAAGTTAAGTTATTTTTGGTACACACATTTTTAATAAGTCTTTACTCAGAAAGGTGCACTTTCAAACTTGCATTAAAGGAAGGTTTTCGGTGCGCATTTCTTTGGTACAAGCATTTTAAATAAAACTTTTATCCTAAGTGCTTTCAAAAAATATTTCATACAAGGTTTTCCAACAAAGGATTAGCTGCTTTATGCAATCCTATTGGAGCAATCACATAGTTCAAGGGCATGTTTTAATGGTGATTTGGCATAAATAGAGTGTTGCTGTTCTTTTATTAATTGTTATTACCAACTTTATAAAGTAGATGTGTGTGTGTGGGGGGGGGGGGGAAGGGAGACTCGCAATTTTTTTTAATTTAGCTGCATATCAGAATCATCACTACGTCACTGGACGGGGGGGGGGGGGGGGCGTGCATTTTAGAAATGTCTCAAAGACACAATTTCTTTGACACGTAACAATTTCAGTCCATAGTAGATTTAACTTCATTAACATGTTGTACATTCATTACAAGCTTCTTGAATGACACAAGCATTAAGTTTCTGTCTAGACTTTGTTACTGGCATCGGTTAATGATTCGGGAATGTTACAGGTAAAAATGGTGCAAGACACTGCACAATGAAAAAGTATGACATATGACGTCATATCGGTATTCATCAGTATGTAAATGGTGATTTTTTTATTAGTTGTATGTTTAAATAAAGATAACAGATCTATCAATTGATCTATCAATAAGATTTCAAATATTCATCGATGAATCTTTCTGGTATAAAATGTATCTGCTATTTGCATGACAAAACATGTGTGTATGTGTCTGCATGGAGTAATGAAACGATATGGAATGGTTTGGCAAATACACATTTGTTTTTTTTAATTTAATTAATGTATGTTAATTTTTAAGTTCATGATTATGTTTGTTAAATTGTATGTACAGCGTGGTGAGCCCAGCCCTAGGTTGGGGTACTACGCTATAGAAAACTTCTTATAATAATAATAATAATAATGGATCATGGTCAAACTTTGGATACATAGTTGTTTCACCTCATTATCCACAAGAAAATGTTGACGGGTTTTGAATTTTTATTTATCCCGTTCAGGGCTAGGAACCCTAATGTGTTTGTTTGTTGGTCTGTTTGTATTTTGTTTTGTTTTTAAAATAAAAATGAGCTAGACTATATAAATAAAATTACAAGTAAGTGGATAGATCTAAACCGTACTGGTACAAATCCACTTGAAAATATGTATTTAAAAACTGGGGGAAAAAAGGGAGTGGGGGAGTCACTGACACTAATAAACCCCATATAAAGCTGGTTACATTTGCTAGTATCCTGAATTATTATAGCTTAACATTTGGACACCACTTTTCTTCATCGTGCCAACGAGAAACGAACTCACAGCATTATTACAACGTTTCAGCATAGATAGTGCAGCGTAAAACACAGTGTGTGACTCCCCTGTCAATGCAATAGTGGGATAAGCAGGTCGTCATTTGAGGCTAGCATTAGACGCAGGGGTGACATCACTCGTGCTACACCTATTCCCAGAATCTAAGGGTGTTTTATTCTGTGACGACAGGGAGTCGAATGTTCTCGATATCGTCAGCGCCCTCAAATAACACTGTGGTGATTGTACCCCTTAAAATATATGTAATTAGTGAGAAGTTTTCAAGATAAGCAAACTGATTATAGCAGATCTTTGATTACAGTAGATCTTTGATTGATTACAGAAAATATTTTATTAAAACACAGTAGATCTTTGATTACATCAGATCTTTTATTACGGTAGATCTTTGATTACGCTAGATCTTAGATTACATCAGATCTTTGATACATCAGATCTTGATTACAGTAGATCTTTGATTACGTTAGATCTTTGATTACATCAGATCTTTGATTACATCAGATCTTTGATTACAGTAGATCTTTGATTACATTAGATCTTTGATTAAGTAGATTAATCTTTGAGTACAGTATATAGATATTTGATCACAATAGGCATATCTTTGAAAAGATTATTGCTGGCGGTGACTAAGACAGATCTTAAATAGAATCGTTGATAACAGCAAGTGACTTAACTGCAGGGGATCAGCCTGGCATTTGTTACACAACACAGCGTGGCTCGTGCTAGAGTACGGCTCGTGCAGTGAAATGCTGTCCATAGAGAGTTTGGGATAGAATAGAGTGTAGTGAACTGTAGTGAAATCTATTTCGTAGTAGTGAGAGAGATCAAATTATTTACAGTAGGATTTAAAAGTAGCGCAAGAATTAAATAGTGTAAAAAAACATATCTGGTTGGTTACCTTCAAGCCTCTTTCTGGAGATTTGGGGTAATCAACCTTGAACTCGAGCTAACGGACTGGGAATTTTAATTTTAAATCTTGCTTCAGGCGACATTTTTTGTTGTTGACATTGATGTTACTTAGTAATAAAATTTAATTTGATATTATTTATGAGGAACGGACGCTACAATTGTAGTTTAGTATCAATATGTGTATAATAAATTTACATTTTACGTTCTCCGATATTATGTTTTTTTTTAATTATTATAAAACATCAACTTACTTTTAAACAAATAAAAATAAACATTTCAAAAAATATATAGTTGAATAGTGGCAGCCCAGTCTGCTTTTCTCAACGATCAACGCATGAAAATATTTCAAGCACAGATAACTCTATATATAGATCTGAAACATTTCTAACTTACCAGTTGTCTGCCCCTTTGAAATCACACAGGTGTACACTGTAAATCAGTGTTTCCCAACATGGGGCCCCCACGCTCCACAAGGGAGCAATTGGAGTGTTTGGGGAGGGGGGGGGGGGCAATTTGAAAATAAGCTGTCTAAAATTTGAAGTCCAACAGTCTACTATGATTGTACTTGTAATTTAAAAGAAGAATAGTTTAAGTCTCAACTATAAGCGGGCGTTTAAAAGGGAATGTCATTTCTCCGTTAAATGTTTTGAAAGTTTACGTACCGGCAGTGGCGTAGTGAGGGGGGCTAGGGGGGGCATCATGCCCCGGGCGCTACTCACAAAGGGGCGCCAAATGGTATATTTTACTATGATATTGTATGGTTTTCAAATGGGGGGGGCGCTAAAAAGGTATTGGGGGGCGCTAAAAGGTATTGTGCCCCGGGCGCGAGTTAAGCTCGCTACGCCACTGCGTACCGGTAGTATGTTTCCTCACCAAATTCCTAGTGATTTCTTCCTAAGGCCAATCATTTAAATTTCTTCAGTAAACAACCCTATTTATTTATTTTTTTAATATTTAAAATTATGTATTGTAATAGTTAGTGATACTTGCGTGGGGCATAAGAATTTTAGAAAGGCTTAGTTGGGGCATGGCACAATAAAAAGGTTGGGAAACACTGCTGTACATGCTTCCAAAGTTCATTGGCTGGGTGTGTGCTGCATTTGAAAATATGGTACAATTTTTACAACTGATTAAAGCAGATCTTTGATTACAGTAGATCTTTGATTACATCAGATCTTTGATTACATCAGATCTTTGATAACAACAGATCTTTGATTACATCAGATCTTTGTTACATCAGATCTTTGATAACAACAGATCTTTGATAACATCGTATCTTTGATTACATCTATCTTTGATTACATCAGATCTTTGATTACATCAGATCTTTGATTACATCAGATCTTTGATTACATCAGATCTTTGATTACATCAGATCTTTGATTACATCAGATCTTTGATTTCATCAGATATTTGATTACATCAGATCTTTGATTATAGTAGATCTTTGATTACATTAAATGCTGTAAATGCTTCCGACGTTCATTGGCTGAGTGTGTGCTGCATTTGAAGATACGGTACAGTTTTTACAACTAAACAACTTAAAACTCAGAACCGTAAATCCACAGACCCACGTTTCAGTGAGTGTGGCCCAGTGGCGGAAATTCATGCGCATTTCTATTTGTATACGACTTATTCAGTGAGCATGCTAAAGTAGCATGGATACCAGCGCTATTTAAATATCCAATCAATCAATCAATCAATGTCACTTGAGAATTTTTAAATGTTAAGGTTTATTTATAAACTGTTTGATTCAATAAATACTCGTAAATTGAAAAAATAAAGAATGTCGATTTATAGCCGGGACATTTCAGAGGTCAAGGGCAGTCCGGGTCATTTCCGTTCGATCAAATTTTCGTCGATCAATTTTCCGTCGACGAAATTTCTTTCAAACAAATTTCCCGATACGCTCAACAGTAACTCCGGCCTGTTTGCGTCCAGTGCTTTCAACGTATATACTGTCCTTGTTTTAAAATGCACTTTTATCAGTAAGATTGCTATCTTACTGTCCTTTCGGGAATTATCACGTCACTGATTGTAATGTCACTTCATTATGATGTCAATATATTGTAATGTCACTTCATTATGATTTCAATTTATCGTAATGTCACTTCATTATGATGTCAATTTATTGTAATGTCACTTCATTATGATGTCAATTTATTGTAATGTCACTTGATTGAAAGGCCAGTTCATTATGTTACTTAATTTAAAGGTAGCCTCATTATTCTGCCACTTGATTATAAGGTCACTTCATGCTAATGTCAACTGATTATGTCATTTCGTTATAATTTCATTTGATTATAGACTCATTTGAGCATAATGTCATATGATTATTATGTCATTTGATTATAATGGTCCTAATCCAGAATGATCTCCAAGCTGATAAATAACATACATTTTTTGATAATGAGTTGATGTTTGTTTTCGAGTGTATGGAATTATTTTTTTTTACGAATAGACGATTTTTTAAAAACAAAATTATTGTGTGTTCTTCAATATTTAAATTTCTTATAAATCTATTTTAAATTTTAATCTGGTCTCTGTTTTAGATTTCTGGGTTAACTGATCATTTTATCTGCTCTCCACCAGACCACTTTAATCTATGACCAGTTTAATCTATGACCACTTTAATCTACGATCACTTTAATCTATGACCAGTTTAATCTATGACCACTTTAATCTATGACCACTTTAATCTATGACCACTTTAATCTATGACCACTTTAATCTATGACCACTTTAATCTATGACCACTTTAATCTATGACCACTTTAATCTATGACCACTTTCATCTTTGACCACTTTAATCTATGACCACTTTAATCTTTGACCACTTTAATCTATGACCACTTTAATCTATGACCACTTTCATCTTTGACCACTTTAATCTAAGACCACTTTCATTTTTGACCACTTTAATCTACTGAATTTCTTGCAAATCTCATGTAGAAAAAAAACTCTTTGCATTCAAAATATTTTGTTTAGTAGTACAATAAGCTATTCCATAATTATTTAACCCACATTTTACCATGAGTAAGACAGATAAGTTTTGATAAGCAAATATTAAATAACTCTATCTGACAGAGACCGTGATAAACAAAACAAGCTTGTATTTGTAACCTCTATTATTAGAATAATTTACACTAGATGTAGCGGGCCAAACATTGGAGGTAGCAATGCGTGAACGTCCCATCTATTAAGATAATTGACAATATTTACACCATGATTAAATTGAGACGATTTTATTTTCCGAAAAGAAAATATTACGCGCCAAACGCAGCTGCGTTATATAAAAAACATATATCATTTAGCGTAGTTATCGGGAATTACATTTTGCGCGCTATTGAACTCATTATTGATCCATACTTCCTTTTCAAACATTTGTAATTATTTGTAATATACTCTCAATACCAAAGTCGGTTATTAGGAAGCAGCCACGATTTTTGGGAAGCAGACGGAAATGGAAGCAGTCCACGAGTCACACCAGAAGCGAAACATATATAAGAGACGCAGCGAGATTTAAACGAGAAATAACACATAAAATGCTTCACATTATTTTATGATGAGTAGTTTGGATATACTCAGATCATCCACCTATGAATCTGTACGGATTTATAGGTGTTCATAAATACAGAGGTGTAGCGAGGGAGTGGAAGGGGGTTCATATGTCCCCGGGCGCCAAGGTACAGAGGCGCCAAAATGAGGCTTACGGCGTTAAATTATAATAAGTAAACAAGGGTAATAAATTGGTCACAAGATCGGTGCAGCGGCTCAGCAGGCGTGTCATCTGATAGCCTACTTTTTGTGTCGCATTTGCCTGCGTCAATGGGACAGGAGCGCCTCAGTCATCTTGCTCTTCTTAGCGTTGAAAGAGGAAAATTTAAAAAAAAAAAATTTTGATTGCGTAATTGACCAGTTTGTGACAATGAAATCAAGAAAAACAAATCTTTTGTAGACTATGTTAACCAGTCTACGACAGTGACTGAGTGGGTCATGTACTATAATTTCTATAAATTTGCTTCTTTAAATACAATGTTTTATTAATATTTAAATAGTTTTCCTTATTCAATGTAATAGAAAAATGTGATTAAAAGGGGAGGGAGGCAATTTTATATTTCGTCCCCGGGGGGGGGGGGGGAATATCATAGCTACGCCTCTGCATAAATATCACCTTTTCGCTTGAGAATCACACCAACGGTTTAGTCGTTAAAAACCATGAGACCACTGGGACGCGCATTTTGCTTCATGCTAAACAAATATTCAAGTCATCGTGGATTAAAAGACTACACTGTCACGTTTTCAGTGTACGTCATTCAAACATTTATTGCCGAAGCCGGAGTCAAAACAACACAATTCCAGGCTCATAACAACTTATACAGTCAAATTATGTTACGTCATAACGACACTGCTTTCCAAATCATCAAATAAAGTTTTTTGAAAGGTTTTAAACATTTGAAGTTGATCATTAGTTTCCATCTCTATAATGCTGGCATATTAGGTTACGTCATAAACACATTGCTTTCCCAGTTATCAAATACAGTTTTATGGATGGTTTCAGACATTTGAAGTTGATCACTAGTTTCCATCTCTATAATGATGGCATATTAGGTTACGTCATAAACACATTGCTTTCCCAGTTATCAAATACAGTTTTATGGATGGTTTCAGACATTTGAAGTTGATCACTAGTTTCCATCTCTATAATGATGGCATATTAGGTTACGTCATAAACACATTGCTTTCCCAGTTATCAAATACAGTTTTATGGATGGTTTCAGACATTTGAAGTTGATCACTAGTTTCCATCTCTATAATGATGGCATATTAGGTTACGTCATAAACACATTGCTTTCCCAGTTATCAAATACAGTTTTATGGATGGTTTCAGACATTTGAAGTTGATCACTAGTTTCCATCTCTATAATGATGGCATATTAGGTTACGTCATAAACACATTGCTTTCCCAGTTATCAAATACAGTTTTATGGATGGTTTCAGACATTTGAAGTTGATCACTAGTTTCCATTTCTTTAATGATGACATATGAATATACTGGCCCCGAAATATCACAAATTTTTCAATCCTTTTTGGAGCCCTTATAAACGAAGTATTTTTTTTCCTCTAGGCGAGATTCCTTAAAATCAAACTGGAAACTTTTTCACTATTGAACGAGAAGATAAAAGTGGGAATTTTTCCCCCTTCTTTAAATTTTTTTCCCTTGCGGCTATTTTAAATGAACATATTAAATCGCTCTGGAGAAACCAATAATTTACATACTAAACCAGCATTATAGCTTGTCTTGCATATCATTAACTGGGAGATGAATGTATGACTTTGTGTGTGGAGTCCTCGGGGCTCAATAAGGCGTACTTCATTTCTTTTTAATGGAACGCCTGTCAATAGACGCAGTTTGTAAATCTCTTACTCTCAGTGGCGGAGTCAAAAGTAGGGACTTCGGTACTGTTGATGACGCCCCGACTTCGAATTTTCCGCCCATCACTCAGGAACACCACAAGGCGTACAAATAACGCATGATACAAAAGTCATGTATAGTCTATCGGTCATACAAAGCAGATCAAGTGATTTGAAAAGGCCGCCCCAAAAAATAGGCACCCTGGGGTTCAATTCCCCCTCCACCCCTTTTCCTACACCAGGGGTAGTCACATATTTTTTAATAAATCTTCACCCACTCTCTTAATAGATCTTCACTCACTCTCTTAATAGATCTTCACTCACTCTCTTAATAGATCTTCACTCACTCTCCCCTAGATGCGTGAATTTTTTTTAGCGTGACAAGATTTCTCCTCCTGTGGCCCCCGCTTCTGCCCATATTTGCTAATAACCTACCTTTATATTACTCCCTTGAACGTATATAAATATCCGCGTATAATTTACATTACAACCGTGAAACAAGGGTCACTGCTTATCATCGCGTGATGACGGACATGAGGTAAAGAGTAGGTTGGAGATGATCTGGAGTAAGATTAAGTGGACCTATCCGACCATTCTTAATCTTAAGCCGTACATTGTATACGGTTTATTTCCTCTAAAACTTGTGGTGGGGGAGGGGATGGGGTCCCAGCTGCTTCATTTGGTTAAATTAAACTTAGCGCATACAAATGAACAGTTAAAATGAAAAGCTCCTTGTTTTCTAGTCAGATCTGTAAACACCTTTTTCACGTGGGCAACATTAACTCGTGCCCACACGACATCGTGTCGTATTTTTTGAGAGTGCACATCTGAGAGTGTCCCACTATGCTGCCACTGTCCCACTAGTTCGCCACTGTGGCCTATTTCGTGTTTACCTTCACACTGCGGTAGTAAGGCGTCGTACAGTGCTGTGATCTGGACCAAATTTTAACATCAGACAACTTGGCGAGGTGACAATTTCCAGGTCACAAGTTTGAAAATCCAAATCAGGCGTGTCGTCTGCTAGTGGTCAGTGTGTTTTCGGCTAGTAACTGTTGGCGTTCACTAAACATTCCAATTGTACTTCTGACTTGTAGGTGAATCTGTGATCAGCAATGAAGACGGGACATCTCTTGATATTGGCGACCGTGGTCGTAGCGACTCACGCTGCTGCACAGCCGCTGTCCATTATCAGTGAGTTGGAACTCCAGGCCCACACGGAGTTCAAGGCTTTGTTGGATCATCTCAGCTTTAACAAACAGAAGAACAGCGAGTTCGACTCGACGCGGGTGAGTTTAAATTTGACAAAATGTTTCTACAACTCTTGGGAGAACAGGCTTTTCAAAACAGATTAAATCTCTGGTTTAAACTGAAGAGATTTGAAACATGTTAAATTAATAGGTAATTGCGAAAAGATAGCTCCGCGATTTTTTTACCATGGTCGCCAACTTGATTGCCGTGACCCATAAAATTAAGAATAAAACGTTTAAAAATAATGAAAAATGTTTTCCTAAATGTATCCCTAAACCTAATCTGAACCCTAAATCTATCCCTAAACCTAACCTGAACCTTAAATGTAACCCTAACTGAGTCACGGTGATATCTCTTCGCATTAGCCAATTAATATTATAGTACAAATTACTTATCTACCATAAAATGGGTCTCTAAGGTGAATTACGCTGCTGGTCTTTTGACGAATAACAAGATTGAAAATAAGAAAGACAATGCAAGTTTTCTTTCAACTTTCAAGTCACCTCGCTAACATCTCCTGCTAAAATGACTGATGACTCAATAAATGCCGATTACTTAACCAACCAAAATATGTATTTCAGGAGAAGTGTCAGGCAGGGGTTAATGCGCAAAATGTATAACTGTGGCAGGATATCGTAGCTGGGGCAGAACATCGTAACTGGGGCAGAACATCGTAACTGGGGCAGAGCATCGTAACTGGGGCAGAGCATCGTAACTGGGGCAGAGCATCGTAACTGGTGCAGAGCTTTGTAACTGGGGCAGAGCATCGTAACTGGGTCAGAGCATCGTAACTGGGGCAGAGCATCGTAACTGGGGCAGAGCATCGTAACTGGGGCAGAGCATCGTAACTGGGGCAGAGCATCGTAACTGGTGCAGAGCATCGTAACTGGGGCAGAGCATCGTAACTGGTGCAGAGCATCGTAACTGGTGCAGAGCATCGTAACTGGGGCAGAGCATCGTAACTGGGG
Source organism: Omphiscola glabra (assembly GCA_964017045.1). NCBI lineage: Eukaryota > Metazoa > Mollusca > Gastropoda > Lymnaeidae > Omphiscola > Omphiscola glabra. Next base: position 19,098,818 of record OZ024801.1, read on the forward strand.
CAGAGCATCGTAACTGAGGCAGAGCATCGTAACTGGTGCAGAGCATCGTAAGTGGTGCAGAGCATCGTAACTGGGGCAGAGCATCGTAACTGGGGCAGCATCGTAACTAGGGCAGAGTATCGTAACTGGGGCAGAGTATCGTAACTGGGGCAGAGCATCGTAACTGGGGCAGAGTATCGTAACTGGTGCAGAGCATTGTAACTGGGGCAGCGCAACGTAACTGGGGCAGAGCTTTGTAACTGGGGCAGAGCTTTGTAACTGGGGCAGAGCTTTGTAACTGGGGCAGAGCCTCGTAACTGGGGCAGAGCCTCGTAACTGGGGCAGAACATCGTAACTGGGGCAGAACATCGTAACTGGGGCAGAACATCGAAACTGGGGCAGAACATCGAAACTGGGGCAGAACATCGAAACTGGGGCAGAACATCGAAACTGGGGCAGAACATCGAAACTGGGGCAGAACATCGAAACTGGGGCAGAACATTGAAACTGGTGCAGAACATTGAAACTGGGGCAGAACATTGAAACTGGGGCAGAACATTGAAACTGGGGCAGAACATCGAAACTGGGATAGAGCATCGCAACTGGGAAAGAACACGAAGGACCGTGTACGTACCCATCTGACCTTCAAAGGGGATACAAGTTAACATTCAGCATATCCACTCCCCGCACACATACACTTTTTTTCAAAACTTAAGAAAGTTCACTTATAGACCCACAGCGCCCTCTGTTAGAATGCAAGCTCAAGAAACAGCACAGTCGTGCTATAAGTTTACACATGTTTTTTTGCTATATTTAGGCCAAGCAACCCAACTTAATCAATAGAAATTGGTCACGGTTAAATGGCGATCTCGTTGAGACATCAACCCAATCTTATAATTATTGTACTGTCTCTCTAAGAGCTTTCCAAATGTAAAATCTTAAAGAAGGGAGTACCATTTGCTTTTCCTTCTATCTCATCCTGAGTAGGAGAACTATCTCACTAAAACACATCTGTCTGACTCTCATACTCACGAAAACACATCCGTCTCACTCACATCTCACTAAAAACACATCTGTCTGACTTTCATCTCACTAAAACACATCACTCAGAAAACCATCTCTCTGAGTCCCATCTCACTAAATCCCATCTTTCGAAGACCACCTAGCTGTGACCCAGCCAATCTATCGTGATCGAAACGAAAGTTCTTTTCGTGCTTAACTTGCAGACATATAATAAATACATTTTTAAAAATATCGTCACAACAGAAAGTCAACGGGCGTGTCCAGTCTTTCTCTTTCAAGAACTGTGCTGACCCCAACACTGAGATAGCCGTGCCAAGTAACATCAGGGTGTCGCCAGACCCCATCAAAATACCCGGCAACATCACTGTCTCTGGGAACGTTGTGTTCAAGAAACGTTTCGGCTCCCCAATTAAAGTAAGTCGGATTGATTTTTGTTACCTAAACACGGACATTTTCATTCGTAGACAAGTCAAGCATTTTTCATTCGTAGACAAGTCAAGCATATTTCATTCGTAGACAAGTCAAGCATTTTTCATTCGTAGACAAGTCAGGCATTTTTCATTCGTAGACAAGTCAGGCATTTTTCATTCGTAGACAAGTCAAGCATTTTTCATTCGTAGACAAGTCAGGCATTTTTCATTCGTAGACAAGTCAAGCATTTTTCATTCGTAGACAAGTCAAGCATTTTCAGTCGATAAAAGTCAAGCATTTTCTAAGACAGGCCTGCACAACTCAAAATGTAAGGCGGGTCGTAATACTTCAAGAAAACCTTGTGCGGGCCAAAAGAAAATAGGACAGGACGGAAAGCTATTAAGAAAATAATAAGAATAAAGAATATGTCGTTACTTCGCGGGCCGCAAAGTGGGTGCTGGTGGGTCACATGTGGCCCGCAGGCCGTATGTTGTGCAGGCCTGTTCTAGGACATTGTACTTCATATTTTAAACGGTTTTTGTTGATAGAAAACACTTTACCCTTTTTAAAAATGTCTCTACAGATCTCTTTTCAAGACTACGATAAATGAGAGTAAATCTTTTTAATAAAATTGTTAAATAGTTGAGATTAATTTTTTTAATGCTATACTCGAACAAAGTGTAATTTCTAAAGTTTTGATATCTTGTAGCCCGATATTGAAATTTTTAAAAAATCATTATCACCTATTTAAGCTAATTATTAATTATGTGGACATCAAACCAGTCGAACTGTTTCTTTTACTCCAGGCTGTTGCTGTTATTGAAAAGGAGGTGTTCGGGGTGTGGGTCAAGGTCCCCTGTGTGGACAACGTGGGCTCCTGTACATACAATGACTTGTGCACCATGGTCGAAATCAAGGACTGCCCACCTCAGATTACCAGTATCGGTCTGTCCTGTCACTGTCCCTTTCCAGAAGTGAGTCAGCTAAACTTTAAAAAAAAAATTTGAAGGTTTATTTAACGCAAAAAAAAATAATATTTTTACTACCTTAAGATTTTAATTTTTAAAGTTGATTTTTCATTATTAGCCGTTAGTAAGATAGGATGAATACTTACATAATAAATGCATGATGAATAATTACATTTTCAACTAAAGTGATAGTTTTTATGTGTTTATATTACTTTTTGTTTGGGGTGGGGGTGGAGTAATTTGGTCAGAGGATTGGTTAATGTGTCTGGCACCTCAACTATGTCCATGGTCGCTGGGGACATAAGTATGGGGGGAAAAGACGAGTGGGGGTGGGGTGAAGGTCCTGATGAATTGAAATTTAGGTTCAGGGATGTTGAAGACTGAACGTGAATCAAGGCTCAACTAAGCGTTCTTAAAGCTAAATATACATGATTTTATAAGGTGTTGATCTCTTTTAACGATGAACACGGGGGAAAAAATAAAAAACTAACAAGAAAAGCCTTATGATTAGAATTGCCAACTGACCGTAAATTGACGAGACAGTCCGTACAATTTGACCTTAGATGACTTGTCCGTAAATATCAGTAAAAAAACAACATCCGAATGTCCGTACATCACTTCATATCTTATTATTAGTTAGTGACGGCCCGCTGGCTAAGTGACGGCCCGCTGGCTCAGTGATGGCCCGCTGGCTCAGTGACGGCCCGCTGGCTCAGTGACGGCCCACTAACTCGGTGACGGCCAACTGTCAAGGCCCACTGGCTCAGTGACGGCCCGCTGGCTCAGTGACGGCCCACTAACTCGGTGACGGCCAACTGTCAAGGCCCACTGGCTCAGTGACGGCCCACTAACTCAGTGACGGCCCACTAACTCGGTGACGGCCAACTGTCAAGGCCCACTGGCTCAGTAACGGCCCACTAACTCAGTGACGGCCCACTAACTCGGTGACGGCCAACTGTCAAGGCCCACTGGCTCAGTGACGGCCCGCTGGCTCAGTGAGGGCCCGCTGGCTCAGTGACGGCCCGCTGGCTCAGTGATGGCCCGCTGGCTCAGTGACGGCCCGCTGACTCAGTGACGGCCCACTGGCTCGGTGACGGCCCGCTGGCTCAGTGACGTCATAATATCGGTTTTCTGTTTGATCATCAGTAAAGCAAGCAATAATTTTTTACTGTCTTTTTTTTTTTTTTACAACAGCGACGATTTTTATGAGGCGGCTTGACCGTAACAGCGACACATAAAATAAGGGTGTTTATAAAATAGGAAATAATAAATATTCCCACCCTGCTTGGGATACGAGTGGCCAATAAAAACGACTGGAAGTGGGATAACCGTTACAATTTTCAACTTTTTTATCGAATGAATTCCTTCCCCTTTTTCGAGTTCCTTCCCATTTTTAAACATTTAGTTGTTTTTTGTTGTTGTTTTTTTGTTTTGGGGGGGGGGGGGGGGGCGGGGGGGGGGTCGTGTAACATGTACTTTTAACATGTATGTCCTATGATCAAATTTGTTCTATTCTCAGGGAAGTTTCAACGTCTCGCCAGTGACCGTTGAAATAAAAGAATCTCTCCCGGTCAAGGTTTCCGGTGGGGTCAAGATCCACGTGTCAGCCACGTACCAGAGTCAACTGTTGACCTGTGTGGAGCTGCAGCTCACACTCGCCTGATCACAACCGTGGCCTGTTTCTGACGTCGGTAGAAATGTCAGCAATTCGGGCACACACAATTAAAGACATATCTTTACAACAGTATTTAATGTTATTTAAGATACCAGTTCAAAGTAATAAATTTTGTATAAACTTATTAATCTGCTTTTTTAAAATCATTTCCAACCGCATTTTTCTCACATTTTTATAAAAGTGTTATAATAAATACCCCAATATTTTATAAATTAAGTGTAGTAATTTATGTTGTGCAACAAAATAATCCATTTATAGGTCATTATCTATTTCATATTCTTTTTTTTAATGGAGGATCCATTACTGGGACAAATTTCCATATTGTCTTGAACTTAAATATCTAAATATTTTCCATATACCTTTAAGCATTTTTTTTTAAAAATACGTCATTTGCGCGCCTGTTGGTCTAAAGTGATGAAAGGTTTCAGGGTTGTGCACATGGGTGTGTTTAACGATTTAAATTGTTTTTGCCTTGGGCTCTTGGCGCCTCTACTAGGATGGTGACCGTGTCGTTTGCACCACACTAGTGCCGATCCTGATATACCTATGACGGGACAAAAATCAATAACCTTCTAACACAGTTTCTGTTTTAAACTGGCGACCTTTTGAAGTAGATGGCGCCTAACGGTAGAATGTAATCATCTAAATACTCACTGTTTAACTGTGAGAAGTTGGCCCGTTTTGCTTTCTCTGGCCACTGCTCTGATATAGTCTTTAAATGGCCATTTAATTATTTATTTATTTTTATTTCTGGCCCCCATCTCTGATAAACTCAGTAATTAAATTTTTATGATAAGTTTCTAGAAAACTAGATGTTCTAGACCAGTGGTCGCAAACTCTGTCAAGAGTCAAAAATCAGAAGCAAGGCGATTTTTAAAAAAGAGTTTGATGGAATTATTATTACACGAGTTTGACATATTTACAAGTACCTACGCAATGTGAGTCTGCCAAAAAAGTGTATGCTCATTTCAAGAATAGAAAATCGTAGAGGGAAACCTGTGAATATACAAACCTTGAAATAGCTCTGTCCCAGCAAATGCGCTAACTTACCACGGCACGCATTTCTTAAAAATAAATTCGTAGTAGTAAAGCTGATCTTGTCAAGCGTGATATGGGCAAGGATTTCTGTAGAACGAAAATCGTATTTTCCCCAACGAATAGCTGGTGCCGAAAAGGGTCACGAAAAGGGAGTGAAGCAGACCTTTTGCTTCGCTAACAAGTCTGCCATCTCACCGTGTTTCTAAAATCAAGATCAAACAGCGCGTTGTCGAAAGAGTTCTTACCAGCACAGCAAGCATTGGCGTCACTAAGGGGCAGAGCGGGGAGGGGGGCTACCACACCGGATGACATCCTCACAGGGAGGTGACACCAAAGGAAAAATGGAAATATGACAGAGCTCTTACAAGTTCGTTTCATAACAGAACTCAGTTCAGTACAACAGGGTGCCACCAGGGCACAGCTCGTGTCAGAACATGGTGTCACCAGAGCAAGTTACCATCCGAATAGGGCCCAACCATAACATGCTGCCACCATAGCAGGTTGCCACCATAACATGTTGCCACCATAGCAGGTTGCCATCATAACATGTTGCCACCATAGCAGGTTGCCACCATAACATGTTGCCACCATAGCAGGTTGCCACCAGAAACGTGTTCACTACAAAAAACAGGGTTCTACCAGAGCAGGTCACAAATAAAACACGGTGCAAACTCTGCAAGATTCCACCAGGACATTGTATCATTTGAGTAAGCAGACTAGGGGGGGTCAGGGGGTATATTTGAAGGAGGGGGGAGAGAAATGACTGGGAACCCATCAGTAAACGCCGGATTTACTTTGCAAGAAGAAAAACAAGATGGCGGGATTTTGAGCGTAGTGATCGTTATCATTCTAAACTCCAGATCAAGAGCCATCAAGAAACTAGCATAATTTTAATTTATTTTCTTGTCTTTTCGAGCTTAGAGTCTACTATTGGTGACTGAAGATGAGTCACTTGGAGTCCCTTCCAAAAACTCCCATTTTCTCTGAAAAGTTGTTTTTTAAAGTGAAATTTTAGTTGAATTACCAGGGCTGACAATGCTCCTGAGTATAACAGAAATAATAATTAATCTCGATAAAGACAAAGATTGCTCAGTAGTCGAAACTTTGAAATTCATAGCTGAATGGGACTTCCTAGAATCTCTCCGAATCCTTACATTAAGTATATTAAGCTTACAATTCTTTATCGTGATATGTATGTATGTGGCAGAGGCGTAGCTAGAGTGTTTGGCACCCGGGGACAAGATTCATTTTAAAGCGCCCTCTTTTCCTTTTTTCAACTCTCAAACCTATTATTTTCATAAATAAAATAATACCAGAGCACATTTTGGCGCCCCTAACTAGCTGGCGCCAGGGTACATCTGTACCCTCCTGCCCCCCCCCCTACGCTACGCCTCTGGTATGTGGCTTCACGTGAGAGGAGCTTGCCGCAACTGAAACATATAGAGAACTATTTGCGATAAATCATGAAACAATCCTTTTTTTGTCAATTGAAATTGATAAGTTGTTGAAGTGATTGACATTGATAAGTTGAAGAAGTGATTGACATTTTCCAATCTTTTAAGATCAGTCAAGAAAAAATTTAACTTTAAAGTTTTATGTCTCAATTTTTTTTCAAGTAATTTTTTCAATTATTTTAACGCTGTAACTTTAAATTCTATTTTTTCTTCCTACGTCTTTTGTTGCTGTTGGACTTATGACAATACCACGAGCGGTTTTGTATGATTAGGTAAAGAATTCCCCGTTGCAGGTCCGGAAAAAGGGGGTGACGCCATTAGTTTCCCGAACCCGTCGACACCAACCCTAGTGACACCTCCGCGAGAAAGGCCGTGCCGGGGACAGGCGGCGCCCCTGGCTAAGCCTGGAGATGCTGCCCTTCAAACTAAAGAGAACGATGCCACCCACGGCGGATCAGTAAAAATACGATTTTGGCGCCTCTTGTCTCTCCGAAGTACATGGAATTCGTTTAATTCGCTATTGAAGTGCTATCTTAAAACAATTGTGGTGCCCCCATCCCTGTTAGCGCCCGGGTGAGTGGCCTTTCACCTCTCCCGCTTTGCACGGCCCTGGCTGAGAGACTGGGTGTTGTAATTGAGAGTTGTGTATCGTGGGTAAGGTTCGTCAACACGTTGTGAAAACAAGCTGTTCGAAATGGCGACAACTCACATTACCATAAATATGTTTGTTCTGAGTGCTCTTATTACTTTCGTCACAACCGGTAGGCAGGGTTTCTTTCAGCTATATCTCCGGGGGTTGATGAGGGCACTACCTGTAGGCTACATGAAAATGTAGATTTAAATAAACCCCATAAAGAATAATTAAAAAGCACAGTAAAATATCGCTTAAATTCATAACTGTTCTGTGATTACTATACATGTAAATGTAGGATATATGCACTTTCTGTTTCGTTTATAGGTCTTATGTGCATACGATCATCATTCTGAATGACCCTGTGACAAGCACCAGGCCTGCAAACAGATCAACTTTGACCTTTTATTTCAAAAATAATTTTGAAATTTAAAAAAAAAAAAAGATTTTCTTTCGAAGACGAGTTTAAACGCACACTAAAAAGTAGAAAATAAATTTCTTAACATTCTTTACGCAAAAAGAAAGTGTTGGTTTTTTTTTGTTTTTTTTGTTGTTTTTTTTTTTGTTTTTTTGTGGGGGGGGGGGGGGGATTATTTTTGCTCCCTATGAAGTCAAAGGTTTCCGAGCATATGTAGAATAAAATTATTATATTTTTTTTTTCTAATGTTTATGCGTAATGAATTTTAAAATAATTATTTTCTACTTTGAAAATTTAATTCTGCAAATTATCAACAAAAGAAGTGGGTTTTCGTTTGTTTGTTTGTTTTTAAAACAACGAATGATTACAAAACTCTGGGTATAATGGCTAGCTCTTTTATCAAACATAAAACTGAAAAGTAGAATTTAACGATTTAATGTAGTTTTAATTTACTTCAGCGTATTTGTATGGTGAACGAACGGACAGGACACTGTAGTAATGAAAGGCATACTGTAGCAACACATTTTTTATTAACACAATATATGTATATAACAAAAAATATTACAACATAAATTTAAAATAAAATTTATTCTTTGATGTAGTTTTAATTTACTTCGGCGTATTTGTATTGTGAACGAACGGACAGGACACTGTAGTAATGAAGGGCATACTGTAGCAACACTTTTTTATTAACACAATATATGTATGGCATCTTTCCGTCTACGAGAGACGATAGATTATCTTGTCTGATTGCAGCTCTTGGTGTGACTAGTGAGACCGATCCTCGAGTGGCAGTCTCTTTTGCATGACCCACACACGAATGCGGTGGAGCAGTGTTTTCTGGCCTTTCTCTGCGCTCTCTTTGCAGCTGCTTCCGCCCTGTAGAGCTCCTCGGCACGTAGTGATCCTGCCTTCACGATACCTCGCCATGTGGATCGAGCCTCCAAACAAGAACTGGAGTCGTCTGTTATCGCTATCAAACATATCTACAATTTTGTCCATAAAGTCTTTTTTGTTGCAGTTCACTTTGTCTCTGTTTACGCTTAACATGCAAAACCCAGACAGACGTTCATCTGACATTGTAGATCTAAGCCATGTTTCTACACGACTTAATGTGCTGAATGATCGCTCCACCGTACATGTTGTTGCTGGTAATGTTAGCAAAACTAGTAAGGCATACCTGACAGCCGGATAAAACTTTGTAAAACTAATTAATATAGAAAATATAAAAATTATTACCCAGTAAAACGAGATCAGCATCAGCTTTGTTACTTTCTCTTTATTTTCTCTTTACTTTAATAAATTTTGTGTCTATTTTTGTCTAAAAAAATTTTTTTAATCAATCAATCCAGGGAGGGGGACAAGTGCCCCACCTTGCCCCTACCTGCGGGCGCCCATGCTCTATGATAGAAACGGGAGCTAAGTTGTTCAAACATAAAACGAGCGCACATTGACACATAATCATTATCCTGTCGTTTCATTTCAAGCCTAAACATATCTCTTTACACTATTATCTACACGTGACTCGAATGCAATCCAACACACATATTAGCTTTAATTCTTTTTATTAGCAATGAATAGTGGCTACAAGCTCAACATTCTTTCAAATGACGTGTCTTAATGAAGCGTTATATTCGTATTCTTTTTTCTCAAAGTGGTGCAGTCGTGTACATAAGATTTTTAGAAATCTGTCATAACGGTGACGTCAGTTCACAATTCTTTTTGAAAACCAGAAAGCCGCCAAGATCTAATCGCTTGGCCCATTATTTAATTAGTATCGATACTATTTAAAATTAAAAAATTTTATTATAATTATTTTAATGTTCACTATCTTTTTCACCTACATTTACGTAAAATATTAAAAGCTTAAATGTGTAGCCTTCATTTGGCTATGAATGAAATTTAACATTACAGAAATATTTGATGATATTCAGATTATTCAGTGATATTTAAATGTTTTGTAATTTCAATGGAATCCAAACTTTATTTTTAATCATTGACAAATTGAATTTAGAATTTTAAATTCTAATTGAATAATGTGTTCGTGTGCTTCAATTTGTCTTAAATTTTAATAAAACCGTATGTCTCTTACATGTTTTACATTTTTCTTACCGTAACAACTATAAGAAACATACATGGTATCGATATTATTTCAACGCAGTTTATTCGTAGTCGTTATTATGTTGTTTGTTATTATTGGTAACTGCAAAGTTTCTTGATTAAGTTAAGTAAGTAAGCATTTAATTGCTAAAATCCTAAATATAAAACGCACATCTTTAGAGAAACTAAAGATTTATTTTTCTTTTTGCTTAAGTACTTAAATACATCACCGGTAATGTCATTTTATTTAGTATTAAAATTAGGCCTAAGTCTAACTCTAGACTCTAAGCCCTATAAATATATTATATATAATTAATAAATGACTCGTGACTAAGTCACTGATGAATCTCAACCCTACGCCTACACTTAAAATTAAAACACTGAACACATTCACAGTACATCACAATCTGATATTTAAAAAAAAAATAATATTACTAATAAAATAGTCATATATCATATAGTGATAGTGTGTGTGACAACACTGTGTAACTGTGTAGGCCCAGTTGTTTACTTAAAAATCATGTTAGTTTTGTGTCACAACAGTTGACACACAATTATTTTTAACTTTACCTTGGCTACATTTTTTTCAGGCCAGTGATGGGTAGGGTGAGAATGGACCTAAGCATAGTATGCGATGGGCAGAGCCCAAAACACACTAAGCATAATTCACAAATGGTTCCGTCCTCATGTATCAGTATGAGTATCATAATGTATAAATTTTGTGATGAACATGACAATGACATAGTATCATTAGTATGACATAGTCTAGTCTATAGTAACATAGTACATAGCAACTTAATTGTATTGTGGCAATAAGTGTCAATGACCTGCGGTGATCCTTTTTCCTGACGTAATTTTTACCTGTTAATTAAATTTATGTGGAATGTAGCAACTTTATTGAAACCCTCTAGTTCTAGATATCGGTAAGACGTCGTGTCAACGACCTGTGATAGCTCCCTAAACTCCCTTCCCTAGTCCCTAGAGTATCACTAAACCTCAGCTCTCCACATTGGCAAGATGCACACACATTGTGGTGACACTTGGAAAGCGTCAAAATGAAAAATCATTTTCAAAGATATTGCTGCTGGTGACAATGGCACGTTTTCTGCAAAAGTGGCAAAATGACGGAAACATGAAATGTCTATAGTATTGCACATCACCACAATAACAAATTGAGCCCTGGTAATATGCAATTATTCATTGGGCTCACTTTGCCCCACCTGGTCACTTCATTTTTTTAAGGCTATCACTGTATAATTTGTTATGCTCCTAAAATTTGTGATTTAAATTTTTTCAGGCTTTTACTACAGATAGACAAGTTGAATTATGGCATCAAGAACAGGATTATTTCCTGCTCAGCCTACTGTTACAAAGTCAAAGGTCCCAACAAATAAGTGTCACAAACCTGGAACTGTAAGGATTAAAAAAAATGAACAGTTGCCACTGACAGGCATCACTAAATGCAAAAATAGTCCTGAAGTTGGAGCTGCACCACATGCCAGATGTAGTGCCTGCTCTGTCAAGAAGGATAAGCAGAGTCTTGCATTAAAAACAAAATATGCAGGTTCTCTTTCAAATGCAAGCTGTAGAAAATCTTTTACTGGGAGCTGTATCTCTAGCAATGGTAAGATTCAAATGCACAATTGTTAATGCTTTTATCATTTAAGATTTTTGCAGTGTAATGACATTTGGGTGCATTTATTTTAAAATTGTTCGATTTTAAGATGTTTGCTAGGTAGTAAATTGCAAGATTAAACTTTTTTTGTCCGTCCTAGAAATTATTTAATTTGACGTCCGTATTGATTGATGCCCTTTTTTTTTCATCTGAATTCATAACATACATACATCTTTTAAACTAAAGTGCACTTTTGTTGGTAAGGAAGCTAAGAAGTTCCTGAAAGTAGTGGTAGAGTCAACCTGTCATGCTAAATTATATGGACAATAGTTTTAAAAATCATATTTAGCAACTGGCAGAGTATTTTGAAAAAATTGCTATACATTTTTTTCTGTGCTCTTTTCAAGCTATTATGATCTGAAATACCACTTGACATTTATATGCTGTAAAACATTTTGTATACATTTCTTCACTGCTATGTAAAATGATAAATCAGAGTCAATGCTGTACACACAAAAAACTGATTGTAAAAATAGACTTAACGATGACAAATGAAACTTCTTTCAGGCAGTGTGAACGTAACACAGACTTTTGCTTGAGATTCTTAAATTAATTAATCCAGACTTCATTAAGTAATAAAAAATTATTTGTCTGGCCTGACAATAATTATAATTTCATATTTATTTACATATGACAGTAGAAGTTTAAAAAATATTTTACTAGAAGGCATTAACTGTACAGATTTAAAAAAATTAATACAAGAAATTGAATGTTTCAAAGTTTATGAACTCCTGACACCATCGAAATATTTAAAGATTTTTTCTGACTATAAATCAAAGCCAATTCAGGATTTAATAATTGCAGAGAAATATATTTACTCGACAGCAAAAAACAGATATGTAAATAAAAATGACACTATAATTATTGTCAGGCCAGACAAATACTACTTGTTTTGGGGATTCTTAAGTCACAGTTTATTTTGGTAATTGAAGACTTTTTTAAGTTATCAATAAAGAAAATGTTTATGGGTCAAAAGAGACAGTATTGTTTGAAGTGAAAATTTGCTTATTAAAGGATGTAACCCTACAATGTCTCCCTAATCCTGATTGCTTTATAGATGCATACATTTTGTTATTCAACAGTTAAAAGCTCACCCAAGAGCATTCTCAAGAAAAATGAATTAAAGGTAGTCTTTACTTTAAATTTGTAGCTGTGTGATATTTATTCAGATTTATTTTGTGTCTAAAAGATTTTTCAATGCTTTATATCTCTCGAGCACAAAAATAAAAGATTTTTAGTTAATTTTTAGGATCCAAACTTCAACTTTGAATTCAGATGTATTTAAAATCATAAATAAGTTTAGAAATGTAAATAACTTCAATGAAATTGTCTGTAAAGGAAGAAATTACAAAAAATTTAGATTTCTTATTTTTGTTTCAATTTCATTCTTAGTGTGGTCATAAAATATATTTGAAGGTTTTGCATATTGCTATGACTAATTTTGGGATCCTTATATTTATATTTTTCTAGAGTGAAGTGAAGCGTCACGTACAATTTAACAGAGCAACAGATCAAGCTAGCCTCAGGTAATTTTATTTGGTGCATATTGACTTTGTCATTGGTATTTTTTAAATTTTTAATCTTTAGAGAAAATTGAAACATAGTTGTGTGGGAAATACCCGGCTCGGCCAGTGGATCACAAATCGGCTATGACTCCAAAAAACATGGTTCTTGAAAAGAAATATAGCTCTCAAAATTTTTTTTAATAGTCTTGCTGATTTTTAGCTCTTTTAACTAATGAGTTTGCTCACCACTATTCTAAGTTAAAGTATATATTTAGAAACTATTTCCTAGTAATATACTTGTATTCTTTTTAATTTAAAAACTCCCAGGATTTAATTACCTTGAATTATTTTGAAAACAATTTTTATAGAATAAATTCACCTTCATTACTAACACCTTATTGGGGGGGGGGGGGTTTTGTAAATACCAATAGTATATTTTTTAAATAAAATAAAAATAAAATTACTTAGTACATTAAGCTTCATTCCTCAAATTCATAGAAGATTTTCATTTTTTTAAGGGCTAAACTAAATGAATGGTTGAAACAGAAAGGAAAGACACCTAGTAAATACAGAGATTTGATGAGATTTGGTGCTACTGTCTCTGCTAAGAAAAGGGCTTCAGGTCAATTTAATGCTACAACGAAACAAGAGCATACTCAGAAGGTAAGAGTGGGATATTTGGGCTTTTCTTTATTGTCACTCTTGTTTCTGCTCAGCCCGTTATGGAACGGCCATGAAGTTTCCTGAATTAAAATTTATTTATTTATTTGTTTAAATGGTGGTCTTGAAAGTTCCCTCTTGGGGCAAACGATAACACATGTGCCTCATAACGAGGAGGTTGCAAGTTTGAATTTATTGAGGTTTATCCCCAGCTCAGAGCTAATTGGAATGAACTTGTCAGCCAATTATCCCAACCCAAAAATATGTACATGTCTTGCCTCTCTGTATATATATACTGATCATTGTATAATCCTCAAAAGCATTTTAATTTTATTAAGTTCATATCAAAGTCTAAAATAATATTAAAATGCCTAAGTCAAAGCAATATGACTGAATACTTTTCATCCACAAGCTTCAATAGAAAATGTACCATTCAAACTCTTATAATATTTCACATTTAGTCCATTGCTTATTGGTAAATGCTCATTTTTCTTTTAGTTACTTGTGCTAACATCTTTTTAAACATTTTAGTAATGCATTGTCATTTAAGTTAAAGGAATTTTAACCCTGAAAGTAGTCTCTTAGTACTTGAACAAAGTGTTTTTCAAGGAACTCATTACTTAAGAATTATATGTGTTTACTGGCCTAAATTGGGATCTCTTATAGTACCTCCTTGATTTTTATCTCGTTCTGTTCAAACACTACTTGGGTTTAAACCCCCCCCCCCCCCCCTTGTGAATCTCCTGTGTAGTACACCTTTTTATATTTATTAAGATACGTTTATGTTCTATCATTTCTCATTTTTAAGGCTTTCTAGTCACATTAGAAATAAAAAGCTTTAAAGATTTGGGGGGGGGGGGGGTGTGATCAGTCTTTTATGTCAATGTTTATTTGTTATAGTTTTATTCTTTCTAGGGCAAAAATTCTCAGAAAGAAGTTGCAAGGAAAAATCTTTTTGGAGAACCACCAGTTAGTGAACATGTAAATACAGAGGACAAAGAAAATCACTGCCTTAATAGCACCTTTGAATTAATGGACACACTGAAGTCAGCGGCTCCCCCAGGTATTTGTTTTTCATAACCTCTTCAAGCTTTCTAAGGCTGTCTTAGAGATGAAAGCTTGCATTGAAATATCACAGGAGTCTTTAAGTTAAAATTTATATTTTAAGTACAGGTATTCAACCTGCAAGACTGATTCATTTCTGCCCCAATTCATTTGACTAGAATACTTGTTCCGATTATTTGGCTGAATTTTACAAGTTAAAAATTCAAATTAAGCAAGGCGTATATGCCAAATAATATGTATGTTATTTTGCAATGTGTAATATTAGAGAATCCTATTTGGAAGCAGTGCAGCATGACTAGAATTATATGATAAATTAAATTTTGTAGATGCTTGTATTTTAAACGGTTGTTCTTCTCATGCTTTTTTTTAAATTATTTTTTAGTGTATTGTGTAATAAAAATAAACATATTTTCTCAGAATCCCAAAATGGAGCTGCTGAAGAAAATCCTTGTTTGCTACCAGCTCCTGAAAAAGATATATTAGAGAATGTTAATATTTTACTGGATCAATGCTTAAACTTGTTTTACTCTGTAAGTTTTGCTGTGTTTGTTATCTAAATACCTGAGAAAAACTTTTGAAGTTTGGGAAAAGGAGACATGAAATGACGAAATAATTCAGTAGCCATTTAAATTTTGCTGTATTAAACTATTTGATAGCTCTGGCTATACATTTTTATGACTGGAACATGCATTGATACAACGAAATGAAAATATTGACATAACCAAATGACATGAAAATAGTTGTGGTTTTTTTCATGCTATTTTTTAAAAAGAAAAAGTTTTTTTGTTTTTTTTTATGCAACCTTTTAATTAGTATAACATGATAAGCCATATGCTTTTCTTCTTACTCTTTGTAAGGAAATGTGCACAATGTCTAGTGAATGAAGCTGATTGTGTGCCAGATGAAAAATATGTAAATTTATATTGATGTTTAACTATATATTCCAAGGATTTATAATTGGTTAGATATAAATGTATACCAAGTGTTTAATCGGACACTAAGCCTTTTGATGTACTTGAAAATTGAAACCAATTGAAAATACTGAAAGGTAATTACTGTAACAACCAGAGATGGTTCAGATACTTATCACAGCTACAAAGATGAAAAGACTGTGTAGAATTAATCCATAATTAACATTAATGGTAAAGTATGTTGTAAATGAAATTTGCATATGAAGAGCTGATTTTCAAAATGCTGTATATCCATTTTGGGGGTTTTGAGATTATTCAACTTTTTACAAAAAATTAATAAAGCGTTTAGAGGATTAAATCATATTTAGACAAGAATAAAATAGGAATATAATGTGTTTAGTATATAGAATTTACCATGTCCTAAACAAACCTGGTTTGCTCTACAAAATGGTTAGGTTTTTTCTTTTTTTTAAAAAATGGTGGATAACGCGTTTTGAAAATAAGCTCTTCATATGTAGAATAATATGTGCCACTGATATAAAAAAAAGTATTTCCTTCAATTTGTTTTTTTAGGGTTGTCCATTAGAGGATGTTCTTTCCTGGCTTTCTGAAATGGAAGCTCAACTGCCACAGGTAGCCACCTATGCCCCATTCTATATCTGTAAAGCCAAAGTGCTTGCAGCCTTCCCTCAGATGGTGATAGATGTGTACACAACAGCTATAAGAAATAATGCCCAGGTATGTTCATGTAAACATAGTTAAAGCTGTAATCTCAAACTTACTAGCTGCATGTTAACCACCCCACATTCTGCAAAGGTGGTGATGTGGCACTTTGTAAATATAATAAGAGAAATTTTAAAAGTTTGTGTGTTAGTGCCCATGGGTTATTAAAATTGTCCATTGGCTGCCCTTAAATGTTTTAGGCATATGAGCACTGGTATAAATCACTCTAAGTTATGGATGCATTAATAAAATAGTACACAAGCTCAAAAGTTTTTAATAAAACACTTTTTTTAAACTTTTTTTTTTTTTTTTCTAGCCATGTGATATCTTAGCAAATGAAATGAAATCTGCGACAACTAAGTACATTGGACCTTATGTCCAGCCTGGTTTAAAAGTACGAGAGGACATTTCCTCTGAAATGCACTTTGATGAAACCGACAAAGTGTTGCAGTCATCCAAACGACTTCCTGCCAAAGTGGCAGGGCCTAAAACTCCTAAAGAGGGCAGCACAGTAAAATACAAATGTATCACTCCTTCACGCAGGTAAGATCTCAAGTATTTATTCTTTTTTTAATCAGAGCTTGCTCGTACCCTAGAATTAGTTTGTTATGAAATTATTGGATTGGAGGACGACAGTGAAGTCAGCTTTAGTGAAATTGTGCGTACCTTCTTTATTCTTCTAGTGATCTCACTATTAATTTTTATTGTGTTATCTTAGATCATAAATATTATTTATGCAATATTATTCCAGATCCACATCTGAAACAGTTTATGCCATTGTGACCCCGGTGCGTCGTTCATTTAGATTGTCCAATAACTACACCACCCCGTGTCAAGGTCTGAATGGTGATGTGGTTGAGAATGTGTCTGAGATACGCCCCACTGTTAGGCGATCCATGGTTTTCAAGGGTAATCCTGCCCTAGCTGGGAGTGAGGAACTGTCCAACAAATTGCAGTTTACTGCTGCAGTTCAGGATCAGTCATAATTTTTATAACTTGCTCCCTTTAGATTTTAAGATGTTCTAGAAATGAAATTGCTACCTATTTAACAGCAGATTATATCAACTTGAAACTACACTATAAACACCTGTTAATTTTAAATCTTAGGTAACAAATTTAGAGATCTTCCAAACAAAATTGAATTGTAAATTACTGTTAGACTTATCTTAATCTGCATTGTCTTTTTGCATTATAAGTAACCTTTTTTCTAAATGATTTCATTGAAAGATTCTCTCTGTGCAATATTAATTTGATGCATATTTATGCACTCTTTTGTATGCTTATTCAACAAATTTTAATTTTAAGCTCTATAATAATGATTTTAAGCTTCCACTTTACTATTAGTTTTATTATTCAAGGAGCTTTATTATTTGTAAATAAAGCCAAAGAAATGTCAAAAGATTTACATTTATTTTTATTTCTCCTTTAAATTTTATTGTTTGTCACTTAGAAAAAAAAAGAAATTTGATCTTACAGTGGGGCCTTGGTATCCAAACTTTATTCGTTCCAGAACTCTGTTCAAGGCTCAAGGTCAAATTCGTAAGAGTTCCATGACTATT
Source organism: Omphiscola glabra (assembly GCA_964017045.1). Classification (NCBI taxonomy): domain Eukaryota; kingdom Metazoa; phylum Mollusca; class Gastropoda; family Lymnaeidae; genus Omphiscola; species Omphiscola glabra. Next base: position 19,116,613 of record OZ024801.1, read on the forward strand.
TTAAATGGATAAATTCGTTCCTGGGTCCCACAAACTATGGATCACAGTCATTTTTTTAAGCTTCAGGCATGACTTTCAATAAATCATTGTGTAGGACCTTGACTTTCTAACAAATTATTGTCTCAGAAATCATATCATGAGCGAGAAGTTACTCAATAAACCAAACTAAGAAGAGTTTTTCCCACCTATTCCATACTTTTCTATCTCCTAAAGGTCAGTGCCGTAACTCCAGCTTAGTGTTGTAACCCTAGGTCATTGTCATAACCTCCTTTTTGCCACCTCAACTGCTATGAAAGCTTCTTTATTTTAAATTCTTTTTTTACAAGCAGTGGACTTAAGCTTCCCAAACATAGTAGCAAGATATACAGCTTTCATTTTTAGCTATAATATCTTATTCAAATTCATTTGTAGCTCTAACAGCGGTCCTCACTACATTTTTTAGGACTCATGACGAAGTTGTTCTTATATATATATATATATATATAAAATAACATCTTGCACAAAAGCATAAATTAGCAGTGAAAGCCACATGAGATGCTTTCACTTCATCTACTGATAAAGAACTGAATGATAAATGGTATGGGTGGCCAGAGGGCTGGGAAAATGTATGCAAAAAACACAAGAAGAACTTCCTAAGCATTCAGATTCCAAAGAAACGTTTGGATATTGAACGAAAATGTGCAATACATTTTTGTTCAAATTCCGAGTTGTTTGAGTTCTAGGGCGTTCAGATTCCAAGATCTCACTGTATATCCAATCTAAAGTGAACTTATATCTAATGTCATGTGGCTGTGAGTTGCGAGTTTTAGGGAAAAACTCCAGTTATTCACAGAATAAGTCTACATTGTTGAATAGAAATATATAAGCATAAGATAAATTTAGAATTCAAAATGGATCACTGTTTAAAAAAGACATGTACTGACAATGGCTGAAAATCTTCCAGTTGGTTGGAAAACAGGAATGCCTTTACAATCATCTTACTGACAATGGCTGAAAATCTTCCAGTTGGGTGCAAAACATGAATACCTTTACAATCATCTTACTGACAATGGCTGAAAATCTTCCAGTTGGTTGGAAAACATGAATACCTTTACAATCATCTGCAATATTCAGCTCCTTCTTTTTTTTTTAGGTCACTGGCTTCCAATTTTTATAGAACTTTTATCACTTAGCAAATGCCACCACATTTTCATCACTTAAACTGAAGTGAGCTCTCACCTTTTATACTGTAATATATTGCATGTTATTTTGAAGACATATAGACATACAACCCATTAGACGGTTTAGTTCAGCTTTATCTTTACCTGAAAGAAACATTCAATAACTGCATTTACTCTATTTAGCTGCATCTAATTTGGTAGAGAAGCTATGTGTAAAAAAGGTTATAATTTCAATTCAACCTCTCTCTCTTCCTGCCTCCCTCCCTCCCTCTCTCTCTTTTACATACAAGTACAATCAGGCCGCCATTGTACACTAAAACAGACACTACATCACTTTCTGTCTGTCTTCACCCAACGGCAAAGGCCTACCAACCCTTATTACAGTAAATTTTCTCTACTTCCTAACTTTAATTTAAACACAATCCGCACTCTCCCAAAATCAACATTTCTATTTGACTGGTCATCTTTATGGCCAGCATGTTCAACTTCACTACTCTATGTAGTAGCAGTGCATTGTTTCAGCTCCACTGCTTCATGTATAAAAAGAAAATGCTGGTTCATAAATAAAATGATGTCTTACTCTTTATTTAATCTTTTTCACTTTTTGTAAGTTTGGTGTGCTGTATTTTTATGTGAGGATGACGTCACTAACTAGCTGCACCACTGGATAGATGAGTGTGACTGTGGTGTTAGTGAAAATTCTTTAACCCCCTCAAGACCACCCATACTCCACATACTGAAACAAAGCTTTCGAATTTGACGTGTGTAGTCTTAAAATAAAAGGAATACAGGCCAATACAGTTCAATAAACAGGGGCTCTTTATAAACTGATCACAGTAAGTAATAACATAAAGTACTTGTTATAAGTAGGCCATATTTTAGTATAAGCTATACTATATGGTGTGTTAGTTACGTTGGGTAGATTTGTTTTAGAAAAGTATATCAAGTGAATGTTAAAACGTGAATGTAGTGAATAAAGCAAATTACAAAACTAAATTGAAAATAACTTATTAGTTAATGGAAGAAACTGGGTGCAGGGTTGCCGAGCGGTCTAAACTGATTCACTTCAAATAGCTGGTGGTCTGGAGTTCAATCCCCACCGCAGCCAAGACAATGTTCGTGGGCCCTTAAATATGACCCAAAAAATTTTTGCTAATGTTTTGTTAAAATAATATTTAAGGTTTAAATAAAATAAATGAGTTAGGCCTGCTAAGCTAGTAATACAAAATATATTATTTTCCAGATCATAAAATATTTTGATCTTTTAATTGTAATTATTATTCAATTATAGAATTTAGATTATTTTAATCAGACGACTATTTTAATCCCACCCAACCCAAAAAAATAATTAAATACCTGGTAGGCACTGGCACGCAAAATACTCAAAATATATTTCTCCGCCCCCCCTCCCCCCCCCCTTTTTTTTTCACACACACACACACTGCGACACTTGAACCTTGTCCTTGTTCCATACCTTCAACATGATCGCAAACATACCACCCTAGTCATTTGCGACAAACAATCTACAGGTGAAGAGAGGCCAACTTTTGAATTCTCTTGCATTAACAAAGTGTGCTAACATTCTGACCAGCCTTATACAGTGCACAGGCGGATACACATCAAATAAATCTTATATTGTTAAAAGTCTAAAAATTATGACTATTTACACTCATTAATTTTTTTTAAATAATGTAATAACCAGTCAATTTTTAATATTAAAATTTTAATAGTGAAAACATAATTGTTGACGTTAACTAATCCAACCCCCTCCCTCCCCCTTGTCAACAACTGTCAAACATTTCCAAACCCCCCCCCCCCCCCATTTTGTTGACAATTGATGGACGTCCCCATATGCACATTGTTAGGATAGAGAAACACCAGGCTACTTCATGGGAAGATGATAGCAGCTAGAAACTATACAATTGTCAGCTATATTGACAATAAATAAATAATCCACAAACAATGATTCAATGATATTTAGTCTTTAACAACCTTTTAATTGATTCTGCATTATAAAATTAAGTGTACAAACTTTCTAACCTGTTGATGTACACGCTAAAGTGTAATAAAATGTTTTTCCTACAATTTTCTGTCATTAAAATAGATCAGCACAAAGTAATATGTAGGCTATTTATATATCTATTTTTATATTTTGTTTAGGTGTTGGGGGGGGGGGTATAAATGTTGACATAATTACTTGGGGGGGGGGGGTCATTGAAAGTTTAAAGTTGTTGACAAGGAGGAGGGGAGGGGGTAAAAATAGCGTACAAATTATTGACGTAATTAATGGACGCTCCATATTAAAAATCATAACTAATACTGCAGCTCAACATTTTTTTTCAAATAAAACTTAATTCATGAGTAAATGGTATACAATGTAAATAAATATACAATCAATGATAATATGGTGTGTTAAGTCGTGTTTCAGAATGTATTAACTAAACGTTATTTGGTTATTTGTGTTTAGTTGAACATAGTAAAAAAAACAACACCATGAATTTCGAGTGGCTCTCGGTAATTAGACTGACCATTGCAGACAACACTTAAGAGAGTTTTGATTTGTGTACAAATAATATACAGTTAAAAATTTTATTTTCATCGGAGAAATAAATTCTGAGCATATATATCAATCGTATTTCCAAATGGCAAATGTAATGAATTTTGATAACTTTTAGATAGGCGCACCCTTTTTACTTAATGATTAGTAACCTAGGCCTAGACTGATACTGATTAGAATAGAGAAATCAAGATGATCAATGTAATAATTTTGACAATTTCAAATTTAAAAAACACGTACTCCCACTGAGGACCACTTCCCAACAATAATATGATTGTTCTGATAATGAAAATATTAAAGTGTTTTAAAACAACAATTGGCATGACTCAGCTTAGACTTAGACTTAAACCTTAAATTAAGGTATGGACAACCAATAATAAAAATGTATATATTAATATTATTATTGTTGACCCAATAATTAATTTTGCAGAAACAATTACTATTACTAAATCCTAGGCACTCATCCCAAATTAAAAAGGTAAAATAGAATACTGTTCGTTAGAAAGTGTCCGGCTACCAGTACCAGCCAAATAGCCACCGATAATTTGTGAAACAAATTTTGTATACGTCTAAATGCTCTATTAATTTAAATTTAGGGGCGATCCATAACATGTCTAGGGGGAGGGTTAGATCTTTGTGACGATGTGTGAAAAGTAGAATATTGTAGCAAAGAATTGCACTTAATAACCCTAAATTACAGACATTTTTAACATATTCTTTTATACAACAATCATTATTTTATTTTTAAACTATTATCACTGAGAGAATCAGTACAGGTATGTGAGATCAGAATAATGGCCTCTGATCAAGTTACAAGACACCAAGGGGGAGTGGACTGGGGGTGTTGTTGCAATGCCAGTTTTGAGAATTTATGTTATGGCTAAATGTGGACACAGGAGTCATAGAATTCCACCAGGGGAAGTGGGATTGAAAGATAACAATGGTTGACCTTGGGGGTGGGTGGGTTTTGGTAAATGCTCAGGTACTGGGGGTGGGAGGGTATCTTAGTACATGCTATAGGGCAGGGATTCTTAACATTTTTTGCAGCCCTGTAGGCCCACTCCCTTTTAAACTCCCCCCCCAAACACGTATAAATTATATTGTAATAAAATTTTTAAAAATTAAACAATTTAGTTATCGTAGTTTTATTTCTTTCATTAACTTTATAAGCAAGGGAAAAAATTACAAATAAAATCAATGCGCCAACAAAATTCACAAGAAAGACATTTACTGCTGCTAATCAAAATGCATGCAACAGCTAGCAATGGCAGCAATTACAATCAGTGGCGTAGCTAGAGTTGGTGTCACCCGGTCCAGTAAGCTCGTGGTGTCAACCACCATCCCCCCTCGACTTCCACGATGTCATTCTTCTTGTTTAACTTAATCCACGGTATTGAAGGTCAGGAGGTAAATGTATTTAAGAACTGTGACATGTACTTAGAATCGCTCATTGTTATTATAATGTTATCAAAGGATAGTTTTACTTCTCAGATTTTAGATAATTATAGCTTCCTGTCACATGCAAAAGTTACCAAACACTTCATGTGGCGTTGAAAATGATCAAAACGATGTGTTTCTGACCATATAATAAGGTAACATAATTGCTGACGCATCACCTTTGAAATTTTAACAAAAATGCATTTTGTTAGGTTACATGAGTGAAAAATATAGCCTACGTGTCATCTGTAATCCTTTTGTGGATTTTGATTAGACCGAGCAGCGTTTGCTCTGTAAATACGCAATTTTTCAATTTGATGTCACCCCCTGAGATGGTGTCACCCCTGTGCGGTCTGCAGCCCCCTAGCTACGCTACTGAATACACTTTTCTGGTCTTCCACACCTCAGGGCTGGGGAGGTACTTTTACCACTGGATAAGAACCACTGTTCTAGTGAAATGTTCTTGACACAGGTGCAGTAATTTGATATCAACGAGAGGTGAATTTCTAAAGGGGTTTGTAAAGGACAGTAGTGGACACATGGACTTTTAAAAAAGTGGGTGGGGGTGGAGAGATTTGTGACGTTATATTTTAGGGGATGGGTCTAACTTTTTGTGATGATTTGTGACAATGGGGGAGGGGGGTAAAAAATCAGCAAAATTTGCGTGACGTCATTTAAGGATGGCCCCTTATTCAATTTTTTTTTAAGGATTGCGATCTTCAAAAAGAAAAAGAAAGAAAATGCAAGAGAGAAACAAAAGTTATCTCAGTTGAATTGCTGTTTTCTATTTACACAACATTCAGCAAGCCACGACCACACTAACCAAAGCATACAGTGCTGTCGGCTTTGTCATAAGTTTGCAGAATGCTTCCTGACAAAATATTATTTGAAATATGAACCGGTGTTTGTGGTCTGCCGCCCATGGTATTGCTTATTTTATAATACTACACACAATAATTAGTCTGCAAACAAAATTTAAAGTAAAAAATTATGTCACCAATTATAGGTGGCTATTAGGCTGGTAGCCGGACACTTTCTAACGAAAAGTATTATATTTTTAATTTGGGACCGCTCTTCTGAGAAGTGCCCAATTTTCATATAATAATATTATTAATAATATATACTTCAATACTTGATGATTCTGTTTTCCATTAGGATCCATGGATGTATCAAATCAAACTTCATTGACAAGGACAAGCCCGGACATGGATATCTCAAATATATGATATATTAAGCTAATCTGTAATTAGGCCATAACATTGTATTATTAAAATTAGCCAGAGACTGTTTCATATTTAGCCAACTGCAGTTCACATGCATGGGTTGCAGTACTTCACAATGGCAGCTGCTGTTGCCATTTTGTCAACATCACTTTACAATGGATGGTTTTGGTGGCTCACTTGGATTTTGGCCCACATAACGTTAGCATGTGTAGGTTTTTATTATGCTGTACAGTGGAATCTTGTTTATGGAAAGAACTACAACAGCTCACAGCAGAGTGCTAAGAAGCTGCAAATGTATGCAGTAAATATGATAATTAAGAAAATGAAGGTACGTGTATACAATTTTCAAGACAATTAGGTGAAACTAATTAAACATAAGTAATACAATAACAATTTTAGATTTCTTCTTTAAAATATGCTATCCCACTTGAAATCATAACTTAGTGAATGGTATGAAAGGCTTCATTCCAAACACAACTTGAAAGTCTGACTGAATGTGGTCATCATCAATACTCACACTTTGGAGCGAACTTCTTGGTACATCATTACACAAAAGTTTCATGCTGCATGAGGCCAACAATCTTGCAGAGCTCAATGGGCGAGCCTGAAAATCCTTTGCTTCAGGGAGATGTTCCATTCATACCTTGTTCCTTTTGCACTAGATTTGCCTCATCAACCAACTGCACACACACACAGACTAAATCAGCCCCAGCACAGACCTGTTTACTCTTAGGATTTTGAGGTGTATACATTAAATATATTGTATGTTTATTTTTTTCACTATTAAGAAAATGTAATGTACGATTTTGTGATGATATTGTAGGATTTTAAGAGTTTGAGGGTAAACAGGTCTGCCAGCATTCCTTGGATGATATGTTTTTTATGTTGAATCCTTTGATGAACACACTTTCTCTTGGGAAGATGTATATTTTTTGCATAATTAGATAAGAATATAATCATTAATAGCTAAAATGTGATATCTAATTACAGGATCTTGAGGCTTCTTGCACTGATCAGCCAAGGAAAGTTGTAATTTCACGTAGTCTAGACAACTGCTTGCAGGAGGTTCTTGATCTTATAAGTCGTCACTATATTTTGACATGGTATGAGGGCTTATCAAAAGATAAAGAAACACTTGTCAAACACGCTCAGTAAGTTTATCCTATAGCTACCTTTTCTGTGTTAAATACAATCCTAGCAGTAACTTAGGCAATTTTGAAATAGATTATACAATTTATAATCTATGTCTTCTGACTATTGATTAGTTTGCATAAGACCATTGTGAGTGAAGTAATAATTCTTGGAGTTAAATAAATATCTTTTTTTTTTTCACTTAAAATATTTTTTGCATTTAAATACTGCCTTAGCCATTGAAATACAATTTGACACTTAAAGAAAAAGGGTGTGGGGGTGTCCCTCATTGAAAAACATAAAAGATAATATCTGGTTACAATGTACGATTTTTGGGATAGGTAAGGGGAACCAAATTTTCACAAGCTTTCTGATTAAATCTAGAAGGATGAAAAACTTTCGCTCGGGCGTCCTCTATTTCTACTCCCCCACCCCATCTTTTTCTATTAAAAGGGCAATAATGGAAACCTTTATATTTACAAATAAAGCACAGTATATAAATATATAAATGTCAAAGTCCTATTTTGGGAAGTGACCTTTTTTAGACATGTAAAGCGAAAAGTTATTCTATACATAATACTGAATGTTTATTTATTTACTATTGAGATACAATAAAATACAATTCTGAGATGGTAAAGTACTATTCTGAGACTATATTGTACTATTTTGTGAAATCCAGGATAAAAAGGTCTGAAATCAAAGAAATGAAAGACATACATTTTTCAAGTATATTGTTTAATTGATTAAAAGTATTATTTGATTATCCAACTACTCCTGATGCTCATTCATTCAGCTAATCGACGTTTCAATTTTAGACCGTCCAAGTATTCCATGGACCCTTTTGTCATTCAGATGAAAGCCACTGACCTCTTCTTAGCTTTGGGTTTTTAAATGAATCAAATAAAATTATACGGGAATGCAGCTCACAGCACTGGCGTAGCTAGGGTTGGTTTCACCTGGTGTTGTAAACTCATGGTGTCACCCCTTCCCCCGACTTCTGCGTTGGATTTCTTCTTGTTAAAATAAGTACACAGTCTGACAATGACAAGGAAAAAAATGTATTTAAAGGTGGGGAGGTAAATATTTTTAAGAACTGTAACAACGTTAAATTATAGTTATTTTTACATTACATTTACTTTATTTAAAATTGTCCTTTCCTGGTATTCAAAGCTGTAAACCTGTAAATCAATTGATCAAATTACATCCTTCACCGTATCACTTTCAATTGATAGTATAGCCAGATCAGAAAGCCTTGATTTTCCCATGATGGATTGTAAATAGTTCTTGATAAGTCTTAGTTTTGAAAAGCTCCACTCACATAAAGCCACAGACACACAAATCATAAGAAACATTTGGAAGCTTAACGAGAGTATTGGAAGAGATTCTTGAATGTCTTCGAAGCCTTGGTATTTCTTTTAAAAGTTCATCTTCTGATAAATCATCATAGTAAGAGTTTAATTTTGGAACCTACACCAATAACTATTCTTCACTTGCTGATAGTAGACTCTTGGGTCTAACAGCCCTAAACATATCTGCTACTTCCTTGATCGCTGATGACTTGATCTGGAGTTCAGAATAAAAGCGATCAATAACTGAAGCATCTCCCTACTGTTTTCATCTCTCAGAGAGAGTCCAGCATCTATTCATTGTTCTCCTGCCATTCTCTTCTTAAACCTTAATGTTCTCTCTACCTAAATTCGAACTTGGTCTGATTTTAAAAGTCCCTTTTCAATGGCATGTTCCACCAAGTGACGCAGATACTGCCATGTAAGATTAACTTCCTCAAGTAGAGGAGCCCAAATGTAAAGGTAGCAGATAAACATGAAATCACAGACATCATGTAAAAGACCTTGTGCTGTATGACAATCGTACTCAAATTTTAAGAGGCGGTGCTAGTGACGAATAGGCGAAAATATTAATTCTTTTAGAATTTCTGGGATTTTGATATATTTTGTTTCAAAGAAATTTATTTTTTAAAATTTTTTTTAAATTTATATTAATTATTAAAAGATAATAGAAAATTTTGCAAAATATTATTTTGTTAACCCTATAAATGGATAAAAAGTAATTTTTTAATGTTTTTTACTTGTACAGATTTTATTGATGTACTTTTCCTGACCACATCGTATTTGGTGTCAATGGAAAGTTTTATTTCTTACAATTTAGCTATATATAGCTTCCTTTCACTTACAAAATTTACAGATCACTGTAATCTGCATTGAATCATGGTCAAAAACGGTATTATCTGACCTAATTATAGGGTCACCTCATTTCTGACGCATCAACCTTGAACTTTTAATAAAGCAAGCATTTTGATTGGCTACATGTGTGGAAAATTTACATGTGATCGGTTATACTTTTAGGAAATTGGGTTAGACCGAGCAGAGTGTGCTCTGTAAATATGCAATTTTTCAATTTGGTGTCACCCCGTAGGATCTTGTCATCCGGTGCGGTCTAACCCCCCCCCCCCCTAGCTACGTGACTGGCTCACAAACCCTCTGACAACCTTTCACTGATACCCAGGTTAAGAACCCTTGAATGAGATTATAAATAAAAGAAAAATACACAAAGTTTGAGTATAGTTCAAAATAACGTACATAGAAAATGGGACTATATTCTAAAAAAGTGTTTTCATAATGAACGTCCTGGTTACTTTTTTCACCAAAAAGTGATTAACATTTTTATTTAATTTCAGAACGGAAATGTGGATAATAATTGACAAAATTAGCAGAAGATTATCAGAAGTTGATTTAGTGCAGTTTCTGTCTCAGGATGTCCTGAACTGCCTTCATCAACATTTTAGAAATATTCGCCTGGCTAAAAGGTTTGCTAACTCATTTTTGTCTTGCAGTTTGTATTCAGGGATTTTTCAATCCATGCAGAATTTACTCAAAATATTTCTGTTAACTTGAAATGTCTTCTTTAAAATATAACTGGTTTTTAAACCATGACTCTTTTATCAGTGTCATTATCTATTATAAGGATCAAAGCTTTTTTCTGTCTTATCTTTGTATTTCTTAGTTAAAAGCTTGTTTATTCCTTCATTTGAATTTCTCTTCTTAAATTAGTTTTAGTCCATTCTCGTAATGAAAAAAAAAAATTAACGTTGCCTAATGCTCAATATGACAAAGTTTGTGACTGGGGCCATTATCAAATTGTTATATGTAATGGTAACACGACTCTGTTTGAAGTCAGTTTTTTTAAAGCTATGTCCTTGTTACGTCTATGGTTACAACTATGTCCTTGTTACGGCCTACTTTCCTTGTCTAGGGTCTTTGATACATGTGGCTTATTTATTACGTCTATGGTTACAACTATGTCCTTGTTACGGCCTACTTTCCTTGTCTAGGGTCTTTGATACATGTGGCTTATTTATTACGTCTATGGTTACAACTATGTCCTTGTACGCCCTACGGGGCTGACAGCTATGGATCATCAATCACACAATTAAGTCCACGAATATCATAATCTAATCCTTTATTCCTATCATAAACAAATGCAGTACTATCAAGAGTCACTAACACATAATCAAATCCTCATTACACAGGTATGAAATAAACTCGCACTACCACAGGTGTTCATCACGGTCTCCCCTAACTCAACTTGTCTCCCGCCTTATATCCACTCAATTGTTTATTAATATTTCCCTGTCATCCAATGACCATTCAGCCACAATAATACAATTCATGACATAACTCATGGACCCAAAAAGTGTTCACACTAACAACAGTGATTCTCATACAAACTCTCACCATGCATGAACAACTTTTCATACCAAAACTTCACTCTACTAAATCTTGTTCACAACAATCCTTTTTTTCCAAAGCCACATAATTTTTTCACTGAACTCCATTGGTCACACAAAAATAGGAGATCAAGGATAAATTCAATCCCCCTAAATAAGATGTAGAAAAATCTAACTGAAGTTTTGACTATCCACATCCTTTAAAACCCCACCACTGTATAAATTTTATGTACATGTATTTTAATAAGCAATCCTCATGATATCTATCAGAAACAAAGATCCCAGCAGTGAGAGGACAGAAGAAGAGAGCAAAAAGTTTATGTTTCATCCTTGGCTCAAGGATGATGAGAGGGAGTTGAAGTGTCTGCGAGACATGACTGATGCCCTTCTTCTCCTGCTGCTGTCAAAGCCCTATGCTACTTGTACCCCATTCAGGCATCTGCTCAGAGAAATTCTTGCAGGATCTGGTAAAACATTTTTTTTTGCTTCTAGATACCCTTTGACCCATATCATTAATACATGATTTTTTTTTTTATCTTCATGAATAATAATCATAGACCATGTTTTAAGTATCTCCCTAAAGTAAACCAATTTCAACACTCAACCACCACACTCAACTGTCCATAGTGTTTTGCAGTTTAGGTTCAAATCAAGCTTCACCAGCTACTGTTTGACCAAAAAAAAATATTTGTATTTCTTGTTAAGAGATCATTTTAATTAATCTTTACTGTAAGACTTCATTTTGATTGCTTTTATATTAAATCAAACATTAAGATTTTTTTTATTGATCCAAATAAATGGAAATATTTTTTTTTATTACATTGAAAAAATCTTCATTTTCAGCACAACATTATGCAATTATAACAATTTAAACACAGGACAGCTAAAAAAAATTATAGCGTAGAAATCAGCCATAAATGAACTCCCTTTGTTACAATATTGACTTAATGAATGATCATTTAGATTTAAAACTTTTGGGGGGGGCGGGGGTGGGTTGCCACACAGGTAAATTCGTACTAACTTTAAGAGAAAAAATTGCCCTGATCTTAGGTATCTGCGATGAAGAGGGTGGGATGTAACATCCACAAAATTGTTTGAGTTATATTACTAGCTTTCTTGGTTAGTCTATTTAATCGGTGTTCAATGTCAGACGATGAATTCCCACATCAGCAGGTCATACTGAAGTTCAGTAGGCTTCCAATTGTTGCAAAGTAGAATAAGTTTATAACTTGTTTTTTTGCTCGAAAATTTTACAAATTTTTTAAATTTAAAAGTCTTTGATTTACTTTTTTTGCTCAGACTTTGGCCGTGTTCATGCTATGCCAGCGTATTATTAATGTTGATACCTAGGTACTTACTTGTCTCTACTTCCTCTAGAGGGGACTGCAACTTCCTGAAAAAGCAGGGGGTTTTGCCCTTGTTAATCTTTTTCGCCTAGAAATTAGAAAAATGTCGCAGATACTTTCGTTTTTTCTCCCACAAATTACCAACGCTACACAGTCGCGTGCTCGATCTACAAGTTCTGCTTTATTTCCAGATACCGGCTGATTTCTTAATTTCTTCAACTCACCACGTCTCAAATGCTGTTTTTGCCATGGGAGCAGCCATCTTTGTACTTTCTTTGTACTCCCCGGTATGAACGATAACTCTAGGTGACAAGGAAAGTTGCAGTCTCCTATACTGTGAGATCTGTAATTGAGTGATTACCCTCTCTGAAAATTGACAACCATTTCTTTTGTCTTTGAGACATTCAACTGAAGAAAATTTTGTAAATAGGTTGCGATATAAGCTCTCCCCCTTCATATATGATTGAACTTACGATGGTGGTATCATCATCAAATTTAATGACTGGAACAGTGCTGCTTGGGCTTTGGATATCATGGGTATATAATATTGTATCCAGGACAAGGGAGAGAACCACCCCTTAATACTGAAAAAAGTTTTTAAAACTTCATCAGTTATTTTATGTAACAACTATAATGATATTTCAGTTCTGAAGCCAACAATAGATTTGATATGTGACCCTGACTTTATCAACCAAAAGTTGTTGGACTACATGGCATACAGAGAGAAGATGAATGCAGACTCCAAGAGAACCTACATGTACTCCGCCACATATGAAGGCTTTGTAAAGATGATTAAATCCACAGACTCTATTAATGATCTTAAACAAATGAGGTGAGGTCAGTAGCTATTAATGATCTTAAACAAATGAGGTGAGGTCAACAGCATAAATATAGATTTCTGCCTTTGTATATCAGTTGCAAATTGGTCTATTTTAAAAAAAAAAAATTTAAAGTAGTTAATTTCTTGTTGTTTGTTTCCAAAAATATAAGAACAGGGTAACTTACCAATATATATGTAGACTAATATGTTTTAGCTGATTATATTCACATTTTTATGATACTGTCATCACAAATAAGAAAAATTCTGTAAAACATAAAATGATTAAAATTGCCGTGTTTAACCTTGAGAAATCACAAACTTTTTCAAGTATTCTGAGACTTTTTTAAAATGCTAAAATAAGTAATAAACCTTAAAAAATAATTATAGCAAACACTGTTGTAATACGGTATAACTGTCTTAATATGCTCACCTCCAATCATGTTTGTCTGAATCTGTAACTAATCTATAAATCAACAAAAAAAATTAAGTAATAGGTTTTTCAGATTGAAATAGGGTTAAACTTCCTCTCAGTTTTTATTGTTAGAATTAAGTGTGATTAAATTTGTTCACAGACAGAACATCATAGCTGAATTACTGCATGCATCTCTCATAAACATGTTAAAGAAAAAGCAAGGACACAATACAGGTCAGACATTATTTGTTTCTCATTTTTTGACATAATCTCAATTAAACATTTCTTCTTTTCACTGCTCACATTTCAAACAGTTGTTAATGATGAAAATGACAAAATACAAAATATTAATTACGTATTGTTTCACAGGCCACATTGTTTTGTTGTATAGTGATGTCATCACGCTTTTATGCTGTGCAGTCACACACCATTTTGTTCTCATGCAAATAAAACACTGAACTAACCTTGATGATTGTCTGCTGATTTAATTATCTTTGTGTGAAGTACCTTAGCAATATAATCTTTCCAACAGTTAATTCATAAAACTCTCTTCATACCTGCTAGTTAAATGAATATGATGTCTAGGCCACTATTTAGAGCCGAGAATTACATTTTAATTGTAGGGAAAATTAAGTGGCATATTTCTGTGTGTATTTTTCATTTCACTTTTTTTATGTGGAAATTTTGTGTCCAGATATTTACTCATTTGGGCAGTTAAAATCCTGCAGCTAATCATCAAAAGAGAAAAAAAACTTGTAATATTTCAGAATATTCTTTATTCTCGATTTTCCTGAATAATTTAAAGTATGAATTTTGTTGTTACCAGACAAAGACGTTGCTCCTAAAGGCACAAATAAAGGTGACCTTTTGCGGGCCAGGGATCTGGAGCGATATAAAAATCAAGTAAGTCTCCAACCCAGCTAATAATTTTTTTTCTTTAAACTTTGAGTGAGCCCATTTTATAATAATTACATTCCTAACATTGGACAGTCTTTCAGGGATTGATATTATATTTGAAAATCTTACACTTTATGTGCCTTTTAAATTGAAAGATCCTGATAAAAACTGGATGCTGGTTCTCTTCCCAATCCCAATTAGTCAATGTATTTGATAATAAATTAATTAGACACAAACAATTTTTGTTAATAAAACAATATAAGTTCGGCTTTAATAATGATAATACAGAATTCAAATGTAGACGTTTTGGCAAATGCCTTCATCAGTACAAATAAAAAAAAGAAAACATTCATATATTAATTTTTATTTTTTTTAAATGAAAAAGACAGCTGAATCAGCAAGATTATATTATTTGAGTATTATCTTAGTATGACTGGAACGTATCTGCGATATTGATGGCATTATTATTTATGTGGAACAAGAAGAACTTGTGATTTTTAAGTAATATCTTATTTTTAATATCTGCAGTTGACTGTGGCCAAACAGCTGTGTGAGAAAAGGATAATTTCACTGGGTGGTACTGTCTATGATTCTTCATCAGATATTATAGCTAAAGAAATAGAAATCCCAGGACAGAAGGTACAATCATTTGTCCAAACACCGTCCCTTTCATCTTGTAAACAGAAGAACAACGTATGGGGAAGCTTGAAATGGAAAGACAGGACAGTAAAAGTAGAACGTTTCGGCTAAGAGCTCTCCTCAGCAGACAGGACAAGTGAAGAAATACCAAGAATTAGAAAGTCTTTCAAAAACCTAAGTGTTACCCCATTAATGTTACAGCCGAAACGTTCTTCCTTAGATTGCCCTGTCTGTCTATTTCAAACTTCCACATACCTTGTTCTGCTGTTTCCTTTACACAGCTTGAACTCAGTCCTTCATTTATTACCCTTTCATTTAGCTTTTCAAATTTTCACATCATTTTTAAAACTAGAACATTCTGTATTCTCTTAAAACAAACACATTCATAACTAAAAGTAGAGCATTCAAAATTTACATTCAGAAAATTGTAAAAGTTTAGAAATTGTTTCATAGATTTTATTGGAATTTTTGATAATTGAGCATGCTAAAATTAGGAGCGTTGATAATAGTTAATAATTAACATTACATTACAAAGTCTCATCTATCAAGACGTTTTATCAATAATAATTTGTTCAAAGCTGGTGGGACTAGAGTTTTTACAATTTAACTCCCACTGTATATGACCGTTGAGGGCACTGTCACTGTCAGGCGTTGTTCTTTTCACACCAGAACACAGATCTCAAGCACAACATCTTTACACAAAGCATAATCATAACTGATAATGAGATCATTGAACTTTTTTATCTGGTTTCTCTTGTGTCTCACAGGTAATCCCTTTTACAGAAATTATGGAAACACAACATTTTAGAGAGTATTTTATGAAGTTCTTAAAGAAAGAAGGTGCTGAGTCATACCTAGGGTAAGTTCATGCAGACATTTTTTCATGATTTATCAGTTGGTTCCTGACATGTTACAAGATGGTGAACGTTTTATCCATACAAAAATCATAAAGAATAAATTTGCTTGTATTGAAATAAACCCTCTTACTGTCCGCATACAAAATCTGTTTGTCGACTGTCGTTTAGAAGCACTACAGCAATGATATGTTTTGTTGGGTTTTTCCCTGGTGCTGTAAGGATCAAATGTTGTCAGCTAACCAGTTTTTATCAGTTAACTAGCTCATTTAATTCTATATTTCCATTCATTTCCTAGATTTTGGAATGCAGTTGAAAAACTAAAAACAACTCCCAAGGTATGTGCCATGACTTAATGAACTTGAAAGGGTATTCTTACTTATTCTTGTAACTTTAAAGTATTATGTGGTTATAAGTTTCACATCTTGATGCACCAGTACATCTGACTTCAATGTGCATTTAGTTTATGTTACATTTTATAGGAGAGCCGGCTTGTTTGAATTTCTACTCTTACAAGGCAGGGACTCCATTTATCCCACAGGGTGCAGGACTGAAAGGAAGTGGAGGGAGGGAGGTGATTATTAATGGGGCATTTTGCCCTGGTGAAATGGGGTGTCAAAAAATATTTTTGACCTGAGCAGTCTGTTGAGTAGCTGCAGTCTGTTGAGTAGCCGCAGTCTGTTGAGTAGCCGCAGTCTGTTGAGTAGCCGCAGTCTGTTGAGTAGCCGCAGTCTGTTGAGTAGCCGCAGTCTGTTGAGTCACCACAATTTGGAGAGGAGATCAATTCTGTTTGAGTTTATATGTAGCACAAGGTAAGGGAAAAACCTGAGCAAAGACAAAACAAAACAATGTTATATTTTCTTTTCTATTGGAGTTTGTTTCATTATAAATCATTTTTGTTGTGTACAAAGTAACTGTGTATTTTTATATTCCAGTTTGGCTGAAGTGTTTCCACTGAACAACAACAGATGTATTCAAATTTATTCTGTCAGCTTTTTATTTTTTCAGGATCAACAGCACCAAGTGGCCACTGAAGTTTACCAGGAGTTCATCGCAAGTAAATCCTCTCTTGTCAAAGTGGATACGTCTGTTCTCAAAGGCATGGAGGAATTCTTAAGAGGCAACAAAGTGAGATTTTAATCCTATTTCATTAGCATAAAGTTAATAATTCCTTTAATGGCATCCTAGTACTTCTGGTATGGAATGACAAATTAAACATTTATTTAACCCTTCCGGTACTGACCTACTTTTAGCTAACTTTCCTGGTGGCCCAGACATTAATTATTTTGAAATGAGCCGAATGAAATGGGTTTGTTAATTATTTTGTATTTTAATTTTGTTTTAAACAATTGATAATAACATGTAGAGAATTATCTTTTCAGAAATGGATAAGGGTGTAAAAATAAGAATCATCTAATCCCAATTAAAGCTAAATAATAGTTTCAGAACAAAAGGTTTCATCAAGTGGGCGTAAGTTGTCATCAACAATAGTGCTAGGTAGCGCCAAGGAAACAACAAATACAGATCGGCACAAAAAAATCAGTAATTGGTTGATTTTAATAATTTAAAAGGCAAAATAAAATTTGACTATTCCCCTAACGAATAAACATTCTGCCCGAGACTAAGGTGAAAGGTTATAGCCTCGTTTTCTGTGTTTATGTTAGATACCCCTCTATGTGGCAAATAGACGCGCTTGGGTCACAGGGAAAAAGTAGGTCACTGCAAAAAGAAGCGCCTGGTATCGGAAGGGTTAATTAAAAAAACTAATGAAAAGGGTTTTTTGGCATTAAAAATGTGTTCTAATAATGATTACCAGTGTTTTATATAACGTGTTCCAAGTCTCCCAAGAAAGATGGCCATGTTTACAAATGCCTAAAAAGTAATTTTGGACTTGTTTAGTGATTTGTTCATTTATATGATCATAAAACAAAAAGTCACAAGAATAAATTACTACAATTTTTTTAAATTTTACTATTTTATAATGATTTTTATTGGCTTATATATTCAACATGCATTAAGCCAGTTTGATAGATTGTTAATTCAATAAATATCATAATAAAATAGTTAAATTTTAAAACATTGCCTAAAAATTTAAGGATTAAAACAAATATTTAATATGCCTTGTCTTAAGTCTTAATTTTTTAGTGAATGTTAGTGCAACAATGTATCACTTTTTCTTTCTTGAACATACCCCATAGTAAATTGTTTTGACATCACACCAACCAACTCTTAGTGAATTGACTATGACTTTATCTGAGTTTTTAAATTCTCCTTAAAATTAGCAGGGGCCAGAGGCATTTGTAACAGCTCAAAAGCAAGTTCAGAGCCACCTAGAAGAAAATTACTACCCTTCTTTTATGGTCAGCAACAGTTATCTCAACTTGTCTGCCAGCCATCAAGACATTCTAACACTGGATGATGAGTCCGTTACCTCAGGTACTGGCGATGTTGAGGGAATCAGGCTCATTATTTTAAATTGCCCCAAGACTTGCTACCCAACAGTTCACTGGACATGTCACCCAGCAGGTCAATGGACATGTCACCCACCATGTCATACAAAATGGGACAAAATGGAACTCATGGAAATACTATAATTGGCAAAAAAAACTGAGTTATATTAATAAATTGTTGTGTATCTTAAAATATAGGAATTCACTTTTTTTTAAAAATGTACTTAATTAATTATATTATATTCAAATACAGCGCTGTTTGTTTTTTTTCAATTCGTAATTTTTTTCTGATAGTAAAATGACTGGCAAAAATCAGTACTTTGTAACCTTAAATTCTGGTGTTGGGCTTCTAAATGTCAACAGGTGTTGGGCTTCTGCCTTTGGCTAAATTTCAACAATTTTTTGGGGGGCTATTTATCCATTTAAAGCATTGAATACTAGAAAATAAGTAGACAGACAACATCTCTTGGGTTAGCTCCACATAGAAAATAGATTGATAGACATCAGCTTTTGGGTTAGCTCCACATAGAAAATAGATTGATAGACATCAGCTCTTGCGTTAGCTCCACATAGAAAATAGATTGATAGACATCAGCTCTTGTGTTACGCCACATAGAAAATAGATTGATAGACATCAGCTATTGGGTTAGCTCCATAAATTTTTTTTTAATGGCTAGGGAATTATTTCAAACACTAAATGAATTGGTTTGTAACATTGGCTTCAAACATTTCTTAGGAACATAGAGGAACTTTTTTTTTTATTGTAGTGAGTCAAAAGGAGAGAAATGATGCCAAAGACATGGTCTCTAACACTGCCATTGTATGTATATGTATGTATGGCATCTTTCCGTCTACGAGAGACGATAGATTATCTTGTCTGGTTGCAGCTCTTCGTGTGGCTACTGAGACCGATCCTTGAATGGCAGTCTCTTGTGCATGTCCCAACACTGCCATTAATACAGTCAATTATCTTATCATTTACAGAACTAGAGGAACCATCAAATTAAATACAACACAATATAATTTTCCTTCCTTTTGTTTGTATCTGTCAGATGCATTGTTCCTGGAATCAGATCGATACAATGACATTGAAGAGAGTCAAATAGGCAGCCAGTCCTACCATGCCCAGCAGCAGCTCAGAGCACTAGATGTTAAAATAACTAACAAGACCCGTGCCCTGAGGGCTCAACAAGCTTCTCAGAAGCTGGACTCTAATGCCAAGGTAGGTCTGGTGTATACTTGCCTTTCAAACCACGCCCTGAGCTGGACTCTAATGCCAAGGTAGGTCTAGTGTGTGTACTTGCTTTTCAAACCACGCCCTGAGCTGGACTCTAATGCCAAGGTAGGTCTAGTGTGTGTACTTGCTTTTCAAACTACGCCCTGAGCTGGACTCTAATGCCAAGGTAGGTCTAGTGTGTGTACTTGCTTTTCAAACCACGCCCTGAGCTGGACTCTAATGCCAAGGTAGGTCTAGTGTATGTACTTGCTTTTCAAACCACACCCTGAGCTGGACTCTAATGCCAAGGTAGGTCTAGTGTGTGTACTCGCCTTTCAAACCACGCCGTGAGCTGGACTCTAATGCCAAGGTAGGTCTAGTGTGTATGCTTGCCTGCAAGCCATGCCCTGATTTATGATGCTTGGATTGTTTCCTCAGTGTTGTAATAGTTTAACAGAATTGGTGCTTGCCTGGCTTGTAGATTAAAATCATTATCATCAAACCCATTTATATAAAGACACATCTCAAGAGCATGACAACCCACGATTTGTGGTCACAAGATAAGACTTTGAAATAAAAAGCATTCTTTGAGACTCCCTGGTGTAAAACACAGTGACAACACAGAATTTTAGATATAAAATAACTATGGCTGTATTTAAAAGCCTTCTAAATTACAAATTGTTGATTTGAGAAACACACACACACACCCCCCCCCCAAAACCCTGTGTAAAAAACAGTGACAACACAGAGTTTTAAATATAACCATGGCTGTATTTCAAAACTTAGTAAATAACCAACTGTTGATATTAAACATTTTAATATTTTCTGTTACATGATGGTCATGCTCTAAAAACTTGGACCTGCTAATAGAAACGTTTACACTGCAGTTTCGTCAGTTATAAAACACTTTCATTTTTTCCCCCCTCACCTTTAAGCTTAAGAAACTTCACGAGGACATGGAGCAAGAGCTGGTCAACCTGAAGTCTGAGAGGAAGCAGCTTGAGATGCACATCGCCCGAACACAGAAGTGGATAGACAACATAGGACAGTGGCAAGCTGTTGTCCACGATGCCTCTGTGAGAATGCTACTGTCAAACACATACAATTAGTTTGATCTTAAGGGGAGACTCATGTGAAAAATTGGATATTTTATTTAAAAAATCACTTTTTAACAAATGATTGAATGATATATTTGAACATCTGATGAACATGTTTTGCAAACTTATTATTGTTAATATTATGTCTAAATATGTTATTAAACGTTTTTAAAATCATAACTTTATCTTAATATCCCATATAGCTTGATATCCATTCAGGAAGCACAGGTTCTATTTCTTTAAAGATATGTTACTGGTAATTCAGGCCAAAGGTCATGACTCTTCTTTAATTATAAATGAAGTTGTTCAAAAAACTACAGGACTAAATACATATATTTCTATTTGTGTCTTTGAACTTTGGATTCTTTTTATGACATGAAACCATTTTATTATTCCTATGCCTAATATGACTGTCTGGAGAGCAGGGATACATTTTGGTTAACTTCTTGTAAAAAAGGTTTGTATGAAATTCTGTTTATTGGATCCTTCAGATTGTAACAACAGAGGAAGACCGCAAGGCCCCCCAGTTTATATTGCTAGTATCCCTGGCATCTGGTGACCAGGATGGCTCTCAGCAGGTCAGAAATTCCACAGCAGGATGGGCCATACCAAGATCTTTAGAAGACTTCTATGCTCTGCATGAAAAGTTATCACAGGTCAATTGTGTTTTTTAACTTGATCAAATTAAATGGCTTTTAAATAAACCTTTTGGTAGGTTTGTGGAAAAACTTCATTTGTACTTACTTCATTAACCTAGATGGAATCTTATAGTTCAAGAAATTTTAAAAGACAGGCTAAGATTTTGCATAGAGAAAGCCTAAAAACAGTCTAGAACACAGGCTTTTATTTGTTTAGCATAATAATAAATTTCCTATTACATTAAAAAATAATTTGGTCCTACCTATTTGGAAGTGATGAATGTTGATATTTTTTGTCTCATATTGTATGCTACCACCATGAAAGTTTGCAGATCTGTTTACTCTTACGACTTTGGCGTACAATGTACGATTTTGAGGTGTATAAATTATATTTACTGTATGTTTATTTTTTACTATTAAAATAATGTATTGACAGATTTTGTGATGATAGTGTACAATTTTAAGAGTTTGAGGGTAAATAGGTCTGAGTTTGGCAGAGTGGTAAAGACTCATGTGATGTTATCAAATTGTTCATCATTGCACAGATATGCAGCTGGCTACAAAAGAAGGAGCTGCCATCAAGTGGGATCATCTTCAAGAACCTTGACAATGCTTTTATGACCAAGGCCAAGACAGTGTTAAATGAATACTTGTCAGTAAGTTGGGGAGTCATTGATGGAAAGGTTCAAACTGAAAGACGATGTATTTTGAATAACAGTTTAATAACTTGCATTCATGTTGTGTATCCGTAGCTCTTTGTTTATCTTATTTGGAGTTTGCAAGACACATTCTAAAATTATAGATGTTAATTTGTACACATGCTCTCTGAGGCACGCTTGTTTGGCTTGTTCTACCAGAATAGTTTTTGGATTACCCACCAGCAAGGGGAAAATAAATAATTTTTTTAACCTCCATGAAAAATTAATTCTTTGAAGTATGTGATAATGCCAAATGTTTTTTGAACAGTGGACTGAAAATGTTATTTATTTGAGTGTGATGGATAAAAGTGAATTGAAACATTGAACGTTTATTTCTTTGAGTTTAGTCATGTCCCGTTGCTTGTAGTTGTTTTCATCCTCTATTTTAACAAATAATTTTTTAAGTATTGACATTTAAGAATTATTAATTTTTCTACTTCAAATTTTAGATTATTTTCTTTCCTTAAAAAAAATAATAGAATATGAATGCATAATTATGTCTTTATAACAATTTTTAAAAATTTCAACAGGCTGTGATGAAAGATGAAAGCTTAATCCACAGTGAAGCACTCTATGCTTTTCTCTCACCAAATCCTGAATATGTGTGCCAATCAGCAGCAGCTGAAAAAAAAAGTAAATTTTCTCTGGCAGCGCTAATTAAAAGGTTTGTCATAAATAAATTGGTTTCTGAATTAACGTGCATGTAGTGAGTGCAATTTTGGGGGGGGGGTTTTTTGTATATAAGTCTTTTGTTTATGCATGTTATATGTGGATGGCCCCTTACAGTTCTCCCTTGACCAGTGACTTGGCTACTTGATACTCAAGACATATTAATTCAGCCATATGTTTGAGAGAGTTGGAGTTGAGATGACATATCAGATTTACCTGGTTTGATGCGAACCAAACTTAAACCATTACAGGCAGGCAACACTGTATGAAGAAAATTTTAATTTGATAGGATTTGAAATTGCTTAAATTTTTTTTTCTATTTCAGCTTACCTAACATCCAATCTGATAGCCAAGAGAATGAGGAGGATTTCATGTTCAGTGCGGATGATAGGTAAATATTGATATTTTGTGCTGATGACAGGTAAATATTGATATTTTGTGCTGATGATAGGTAAATATTGATATTTTGTGTTGATGACAGGTAAATATTGCAATTTAGTGTGGATGACAGTTAAATATTGACATTTAGTACTGATGGCAGGTAAGTATTTACAGTAGGTCATACATTTAGTGCTTATGACTGCTATTTTGACATAATGATGGAGTGTGTGTACAAAAAGTTTATTTTTAAAAACTTTTTATATTAAAAATTGCCTCCCAACCTAACTAAATACAGACCTGTTTACTCTTAAGATTTTCACGTACAATGTACGATTTTGAGGTGTATGCATTATATATACTGTATGTTCATTTTTTACTATTAAGATAATGTATTGAATGATTGTGTGATGATATTGTACGGTTTTAAGAGTTTGAGGGTAAACAGGTCTGCAAATGAGGGCATGTAAAGTTTTCCTATTAAAAATGTTGTGTCGTTGTAAAGTGATTATGAAATAACCAACTCTTGTTTAAAAGGAAGAACACAAATCTACCAAAGTATCTGTAGAAAGTATATAGTTACATGACCATTGCTAACTGTGGAAATGATCCTTCATTTATTGTTTATCCAGGAATTTCGTGTGTCTTCTCTACTTCTATTAAAAGCTGAAGTAGAAAATATGCTATATGTGGTAGGAAGCCTCATCTTGAAAGATGTATTCACTGTTGTGTTCCCATGTAATTCATTTTCTATATAAAACTTATTTCTATTTCATTTCCTGAATTTTATAAGGGAGATAATCCAACTTTTTAAAACATGTGTAAATTAAGTTAGGTGCTGGGTGGCAAAGTGGTCTAAACTGAGCCAATCTCAAGTTTGTAGTCTGGAGTTCAATGCCCACCAAAGCCCAGTCAAGCAAAAACATCACAAGCACCCCGGGTGGATGGGACTCGTTAGCCTTGGATGGCAACTTATTTAAGAGACGGAAACTCTGAATGCAAATCCGGAGATGGAGTCCCGTAGGCAATAACATTGACACAATTAAACATTCCGGCAACTCCTGCAACACCACTGGTGCCATGCTGTATCATCCACAAATGATGTTCCCGTGTTCCTTTGTAGGGAACCAGCTTATAATCCTAAAAAGGATAATCCCAGGACTTGTTGATTTTGTCCTGCAAAGTCTAGACCATCGTCACATGACATCGTCACATGTGACAGACAGATGCCAGCAAAAAAAAATTAAGTTAAAGTGTAAACCAAAAATGATGGGGTAAAAAAATTAGATTTAAAATTTCTGCATGGTTGTTGTACTTCAAGTATCCCTGCTGTTTATCCACTTTATAACTGATGACAGAACGTTAGCTTTGAAACACAAATATTGAAAAATATCCTTAAAAAGGGTATTATCATTAAAATTAGCCACAGTTTTTAAAATATTGACTGTTTGCTCTCCAGCTCAGAGAAGGACAAAAGCACAGATTCCATAGCCAAGCCGCTTTACAGATTTGCTACAGAAGTCTTCGAATTACAAGGGGTGTTCAGGAAAACTCTGATGCTGTTTGTTGAGATGACTTTTGGGCGATCCATCGACCGGTGAGAGTTAAACAGAAGAGTATCTTGAAGATGGAGCTTAAGACAAACTAGATTATTGAGGCACAAATAATTTGTATATATAAAACAAAATTATTATGATAAAGAAGCAATATTAGCATGTCTGCCTATTCTTCATAATTGAAGTCAGCCAGCCTATTAACCAGAGAAATACATTTAAAAATACATTTTCTTTCTTCAAACCACAGGCAGAAGTAGACAGAGAAGCAGCATAGATAGATACAATTACCCTTAGTCTTTTCAATACTGCTACATATATAAAGTTTTTACTAAGGCTATACAAGTAGAAATTTAATATGCCTGGAAAGGACAGAAGTTGCTGGAAAGATTTTTTTAAAAATTTGATGTTTGTCGATACTTTTTTTTCCATTGTGGGTTGTTTTTAAAAGGTTTTCTCCCTTAGCTTTTTAAAACTGTTTTAACAAAATGACAAAGCTAGTATTGAGTCCGTCCATTGAAGGACTGCACAGCTTGACCATCATCATTGGAGCGGTTTATGTTGGTTGGAAGCTTAAAATCTTGACCATTCCATTTTCTGTGGCACCCCAATCTCCCCTTTCCTTGGCAGCCTCCCATAAAATTATTTTAAGATAATAAACTGTTTCCAAGTTTTGATTTAAATTTGATCAGCAACATTGGTAATTAACGTTTTGATTGTTAAGTACATTTTCCACAACATATAATTTCTCAGAAAGTTTCTTATTATCCTCTGAAAGTTAAACGATGCTGCTGAGTGCCGTCCATGGCTTCACATGTAAATTGTTATGGAATGGTTGGTTTTTAATTTATATTTTTTAAATTCACTTTAATTTGCATGTACAGCGTGGTGAGCCCAGCCCTAGGCTGGGGTACCACGCTATAGAAAACTACCCATAATAATAATCTCTGATTGCAATTGTTGGATTTGTGTCCAGACAACTCAAGGAGACGGTTGACCAGCTGATCAGCGAACAGATGCTCATCTATTATATACAGCTCTTTAAAGATAGCCTCTGGCCTGACGGTCAGCTGGCGCCACCTGCAGCTGATAAAACTGAGCAGCAGAAACAAGAGGACAGAATCCAGGCAAAGAACAAACTTTTAGAGAACATGCCAGGTATTACCTTACACATAAATGCACCACTTGTAAACTTGATTAGAGAACATGGCAGTTAAATACATAAGTTATGAACTTGATTAAAAGACACAAGCTATTAACTTCAAATTTATTGGTACTACATACAATTCCTTAATATTGGTATTGCATACAGTTCCTCAACATTGGTTATACATACAATTAGATCTCAACAAATATCCAACTGACCATCAGAACAAACTATACAATATTTTATCTGCCCAGAGCAATCATCATCTTAAACTCTTCTTCTGTGTATAAAGAAAGGAATAACTAAAGCAGTGGTTCTCAACCTTTCTAACGCCACAACACTTTAATATATTTTCTCATGTTGTGGCGACCCCCCAACGACAAAATTATTTTCGTTGCTGCTTCATAACTGTATGGTATATGTTTTTTCCGATGGTCTTAGGCGACCCCTGTGAAAGGGTCGTTCGACCCCCAAAGGGGTTGCGACCCACAGGTTGAGAACCGCTGAACTAAAGGGAGATGATTTATATGTCTCCGTGAAATAAATCTTTAACTTGAACAAATTTCTTTTTTAACTATGTTTTCACTTTGCCCTCATCTTATCAAACAATATTTGTTCCATGACTCCAACAAGCTTGTTTTCTGCCATCAGATACACTGAAGCCACTTGTTGGAGAGGAGAATGGACGACGTGGCATTAAGAAAATGTTTGAAGTCTTACAAAATAAGAATCTCAACAAACACCTGTTTTATGTAAGTAGGACTTGTTGATTATTTACTGTAATCTTGGTTTTGGAAAACCCTGTTGTGTCATGATGCACCTGTTGTGGTCCCTGACACAGCGCACTGTTGTGTCATGATGCACCTGTTGTGTCATGATGCACCTGATGTGATCCTTTCACATCACACTGTTGTGTCATGATGCACCTGTTGTGATCCTTTCACCGCGCACTGTTGTGTCATGATGCACCTGTTGTGATCCTTACACAGCACACTGTTGTGTCATGATGCACCTGTTGAATACCAATAAATTAAACAAGTAAATAATGAACAGGTCAGAAATGTTTTAGTTAAAATAACATAGTTATAAAGGAAAGCTACATTTGTTTTTGTATGGAAACCTAAAACATTATGACATCAGAATTTTAAGTAATGTTAAATATCTGCTAGATTTGTGACTGTCGATGTGTTTGGAATGAAAACTGTTTTATAACTACAGTCAATCACAGACCATCCTTCTCTATAACTACAGTCAATTACAGACCATCCTTCTCTATAACTACAGTCAATCACAGACCATCCTTCTCTATAGCTACAGTCAATCACAGACCATCCTTCTCTATAGCTACAGTCAATCTCAGACCATCCTTCTCTATAACTACAGTCAATCACAGACCATCCTTCTCTATAACTACAGTCAATCACAGACCATCCTTCTCTATAACTACAGTCAATCACAGACCATCCTTCTCTATAACTACAGTCAATTACAGACCATCCTTCTCTATAACTACAGTCAATCTCAGACCATCCTTCTCTATAACTACAGTCAGTCACAGTCCATCCTTCTCTATAACTACAGTCAGTCACAGACCATCCTTCTCTATAACTACAGTCAGTCACAGTCCATCCTTCTCTATAACTACAGTCAGTCACAGTCCATCCTTCTCTATAGCTACAGTCAGTCACAGACCATCCTTCTCTATAGCTACAGTCAATCACAGACCATCCTTCTCTATAGCTACAGTCAATCACAGACCATCCTTCTCTATAGGTACAGTCAATCACAGACCATCCTTCTCTATAACTACAGTCAGTCACAGACCATCCTTCTCTATAACTACAGTCAGTCACAGACCATCCTTCTCTATAACTACAGTCAGTCACAGACCATCCTTCTCTATAACTACAGTCAATCACAGACCATCCTTCTCTATGGCTACAGCCAATCACAGACATTCATTCTCTATAACTACTTTCTATCACACACCATCCTTCCCTATGACTATTGTCTATCACGGCTCATCCTTCCCTATAGAGCAAACAAATAATTTCAGAAGAAATGTCTTCTTGTTTTCAGAATCTTCTTGAGATTTTTCTACTGGCATTACTTCCAGAGATGAAGAAAGCAAAAGAGAAAGTTATAGTGAGACATCGAGTCATGCAGCAGGAGGAGTCCCTGAGGACACATCAGCAGCTCCTTGTGGAGCATGAGACAGACTTATAAATCAAATTGAAATTACAATAAGAAACTATTTATTATTGTATAGCCAACCACAGGTTTCTGTGCATTCATTTGTGCACGAGCTTAATATTAGCTGATTTGTTATACCACAGTGTCACAGTTTTATCTTGTTAGTGAATACTTAAGTTGTTGGAGATCTAAATCTCTGCCTGAACAAAGCCTTGCTTATATTACAACCCACGTCTACTTCCTGCCAGATTGTGTCAATAGTAAAGGAAGGAAATCCAAAACTAATATTACATTGTATATAATTCATTGGGATTACTGCCTCATAGTTCAAACCTTGGAAGATGTGCAGTTGATTGTTTTTGTAAGTCAGCATGGGAGCTCACACAGATCAGAGACCAGATTGTCAGTATGAAAAGTTTTGTACAACGAGGGCATTTTATTGAATCACTCTTCAGGGATGTTAGAATCCAACAGAGAAGACTTCATCTGTGTTAATTCATGTAGACTCTGTAGCCTGATGGAAATAGTTTTTTTAGTGTTAGATTGGAGATCATTCAATATTTAGATGTTGGTTTTTATACTACCATATGTTAATGATACTTGAATGATCCTTCTCTGATCCTTTTTACTGAGGCTGTAGAGTCAGAGAAGAGGCAGCATTCTGACTTAATTTCATCAGAGAATGACATGAATTAGCTCAATAATTTCAAATGAAGAAAATAACAAAATAAGTTTGAACTTATAGAGCAGGCCTGCACAGCTCAAAATGTAAGGCAGTCCGTAATACTTTATGAAAAACTTGTTTGAGCCGAAAGAAATGGGACAGGGGAGGAAAACTATTAAGAAAATAATAATAGAGTTTATTTTGATACTTTGCGGGCCGCAAAGTGGGTGCTGGCGGGCCGCATGCGTTCCACAGGCTGTATGTTGTGCAGGCCTGTCCTAGAGCCTTAGATTCGGCCATATGTTTACAGCGGTGTATAGTTCTTGACTCCACAGCTCGACTTATGACATTGGAGAAGACAATTTTGTTCTACTATGACCATGAAAAGTGCTCATGCTGATAATTCTGTGATGTGATATGTAAATTGAGTGCAATAAAAGTTAAGATAATGAACCAAGCTGACCAATAACAGACCTGTTTACTCTTACGATTTTGGCGTACAA
The DNA here is from genome assembly GCA_964017045.1 of Omphiscola glabra. Taxonomy (NCBI): domain Eukaryota; kingdom Metazoa; phylum Mollusca; class Gastropoda; family Lymnaeidae; genus Omphiscola; species Omphiscola glabra. The sequence continues at coordinate 19,146,040 of OZ024801.1, forward strand.
TGTACAATTTTGAGGTGTGTACATTATATATACTGTATGTTTATTTTTTCTGTTAAGATAATGTATTGAATGATTGTGTGATGATATTTTACCATTTTAAGAGTTTGAGGGCAAACAGGTCTGCAATAACCATTTGATTGACACATTGTTTATTTCATCATCTCCATGACAGTCAAACCAGTCACTTCACTAACAGTTTTGTCTTGATCTTGTTTATTGATATATATTTTTTTATTCCTGTTTGTTCACCAGTCAGAGCACATCAGTTTTTGTCAAGATTTAGGACAAATTAGCTACACATTTTCCTTGTCAAGCTTGTTTTTCTATTTGAGCATATGTTGTCAATCTAAATTTTCCAATTTTTTAATTCCTAGTAAGTGCTGTATCTTGTTTACCAATTTATAATGTAACTTTTAGCACTAAATGCCAAAAACTCCTTTTGATCAATTTAATGTTTTAGACATTGGCATGAGAGATGCTGAAATTTGTTTGGTGCATGATTTTAAAATCAGTTTATTTCAAAATACTTCATTTCTTTTGGCCAACTTTTCAATAAATATTTTTTTTGAAGTGATTGATAGTTTACGTTTCACAGAGCAGTTTTTAAAATGAAATTTGATAAGCCAAAAGTTGGTTTATAGATGTGCAGCATGTGGTATTGAGAATGTTGCTCTGTTTCATGCTAGACCATAAGGGAAGTTACTTGATAGTTGGAGGAGAGAGTTGTCTGCCTCGTGTGTTTAGGAAGAGTATTTAATGTTCATTGACAATCTAATCAGTTATAAGCAATAATTAATAGACATTAACAGCATACACAGCGAGCCTCGTGTTATATTTTTATAACTGTTGTTTTACGCTGGTGGTCAGTTGTTATTCACTGTGACGTACGCACACAAATACCTCGGAAGCTTGAGTGTAACCTATTCAACTACATTATAGCTTGGATTTGATTAATTCCACCAGAGAAAGAATGGCTCCTCCTTGAACACAACCCTGGCATGCACCAGTGGCTGATTGTACAACCCTTGCATGCACCAGTGGCTGATTGTACAACCCTTGCATGCACCAGTGGTTGATTGGAGTTATTTTCAAGTGTAGTTTGTTAGTTGTTTTTTCCCCAAGGAAACCAAATTTATGTCTGGTTTTAATGCTCTTTTGACTGTCAGCTTATTAGGACATATAGTAGCAGGCATTAATTAATAATGCTAAAATTATGTATTATTGTTATGAGAAGCATGCCTTTAGGTGTACATTTTTTAATGCAATTATTTATTGACAGCATGCATCATTGTTAATAATGGGATCAATTCTATGTTACATTCTATTGTGGGGGTCATGGACCTCCTGGCCAGTTTTTTAAAAGCTTGCCTCATCAGGTGGACGTCACTGTACATTAAATCATTTACACAGGTCCCCCGTGTTGAACCTTCAGACCCCGCTTTGTTCTCAGGGCATCCAAAGAGCAGGTGGTCTACTGTCTCGGTGGGCAGGCCACAGAGTCGGCACCTTTGCTCTCTACTTGAGTCAAGTGGATCAATTCTATAAATACTGTTTATTAATGACTGTGAGTGTGCTGCTGAGTTGAATCTGGGTCAACAATCTGATTTAATTAAATCATTATAAAATTGCATCTTTATTATTTTAATTTAATGAACATTTCATGTAGAAGTTTACAGAAAAACTCATGACATTGTCATTAATAGTAATGAAGAGTTGTTGATGAATATATACACACAAAGCAATATATCTAGTCACAGACAACAGTTCTTTGAATATGGCTTTCATCAATACAACGGGTATTCTTAGCAGTGAACTGGGTTGTTTTTTACTATTTAGACATATAACCCACTTCATAAACTGGTTAAATATTGTAAGACAACAAGATTGTTATTGGAGAGTTCTATAGAGCTCAATTATATAAAATATCTTCACAGAGGAAATTACATTTGTAAAAAAAAGTATTCATATAGAAAAAGAAAACAAATTTTAAATATTTCTTATTTGGTTTTCACTTTTTTTTTTCAAGACATTAAAGACATTTTACAGAAATATGTAAAGAAAATATAAGAGAATTGTTATGTGTATTAAAATATATTAGTCCTGCCAACAGTAACATCTGTCTTGTTATTTTTCAGTGAATTTTAAATCCAGTGCTAGCTCCATAAATACATGAATGGGCAGGGGTTTGACTGGAGTGGGCAGGGGTCGGAGTGGAGCGGGCAGGGGCCGGAGTGGAGCTGGCAGGGGTCTGAGTGGAGTGGGCAGGGGTCGGAGTAGAGTGGGCAGGAGTCGGAGTGGAGCGGGCAGAAAACAAAATAAGGCCATGATAAATGGTAGCATTTTTTGACACTCATATTTTTTGCTCCTCATCAGGTTTTTATCAAATAAAGCACATATTTAGGTCCCCTTCTCACTGTATTGGTAGCTACTGTAATTAAAAAGGTTGTAGCTCTTCTGGCAAGCCAAGTTAGTACAAGGCATTTTAAGACAGATTCCTGCAATATTTGAAAGTCATAAAAGACAGTGTTAATTAATGCAACACTGATGCCTACATGGAATATTTTGTGTTGTTTACATTCAATCCCTTTTTTTTTTTTTTAAATTTAAATGGCTTTCCTAGCATCCAACACCAACATTAAACAAAGATCACCAACAAACATGAAGATCATAATGTGGCCTACATTGTAGGTACTACAAGGGCATGAAATCGGGTCATTCACATGTCTGCTAAACTTATCTCTATCCAGTTTGTAGCTTCTCTCAATATATATATGTATAAATTATAAATGTGAATTATGTGGGCCAAAGTTGAATTTCCACTCTTGATATCTCAGTTCCATAAAGATTAGTCTGTGATCACACTGCCATATGTAGTAAGTGCATTCCCTCAGTGGGGAACTACTACAATGAACCTAGAACCAGGACTTGACTTTGAACACTTTAGTAGAATATACCTGGAGATAGAACAAAGAAATGTGTTGTAAAACCTTGAAGTGTTCCACATTGACTGGATTAAGTAGAACCTGGCAGTCCACCTGGTTTTTCAATGCTCCATATCTTTCTAGTCCAGGTGTTCTCAAACTTTCAGTCCACCATATCATTCTATTCCAGGTGATCTCAAACTTTCTATACACCATAACTTTCTGGTCCAGGTGTTCTCAAGACACTTTAACACTGCATACTTTTTAATCAATGCAAGGGGAAGACAAACATTTTTTGATAGCTCCTGAGGAAGAAACTTCTTTTAAAATGCTTGACCGCAGTCGACAACTTTTTATTACTTTTGAAACAAATATCTGTCTTTGCACTTGATTCAAGCTGTTTTAAGTTCTGTTTTAAAAATTAAATTTTCCCATTAAACATTTTAAGACACCTTGTTTTAAATAACTATCTGTGCTTGTATTTTTTATTAACAATGCAAAGTGATTTTAAAGTGATTTTAAAACAAATTTACAAAAAACTACGAACAACTTGAGCTGCATATAATTTTTTAAATATTAAAAAAATCTTGTCCATGAAGTACTTTAAAGACAAATTTTATTATTTGGGCTTTGGTTGTCAGTAAATTTGGACAAGATTTAGAGATGTAGTAGATTCTCACAGCTCGCATTTGGATATAGACAGAAATATTCATCAGATTTGTGTTGTCCATTTACAGACTGATCCAACAGGATGTAATGACGAGTTTATATTGTAGTTCCTGGGTGGAGTCTTGGAATAGAACTTTTGCTCTACAGTCCATGACAGAACTGTTAAAACTTACTAGCAAAACATCCCGTCATGCAGTTGGCCACATTCCCTGCTATCAACGCAGGCACGGCCATCTTGGCTATCCAGGTTCTCCTCTTGGGAATCAGGGTGTACATGATGCCTATAGTGATGGCCACTGTCAGGAAGCTGGAGAAGCCACACAAGCAGTAGGTGATGATGGCCTCTGAGCGGTCCTGGACAGATGGACAATTGGAAACATAAATCACTTGACATATCAACCACTAACACTTATACTTACTGGAGATGAAGACATAATAACACTAAGGAAGCAAACTGAATTTGCATAGTGGTTATTTATTGCTATAATAAATTTATTATCATAGTTTAATTTTATTTGGGGAAAGTTTTAGCTTATGTAGGGTTGTATTGTGAGAGGCAATTCAATTATGAAGGTATGTTTTGCCTTCCTTTAAGTTTTAAGGGTGGTAAAAATAAATGGGCTTATTAATAAATTAATCATCTTATTAATAAACCAAAGAAAATTTGCAGCACTTACTGAAATATAACCATGTTTGAGAGTCATGTTCCAGTACTCTAAAACCATTGTATCTCTGTATTGAGTTACTGGCCCTGTTCCATTCGTGACCAACATATAATTGTCAAATTTGGCTTTGTTGATTTTAAGTTCTGTCAGCTAACAGCAGGGGATTGTGGGAAATGGTGCAATTGAAATGGAACAAAGATTTAATGTTTGATGCTGTTATTAAAAAATGAAATACATCCTGTTATGGAATACATACTCTAGTAAAAGGAACCCTTTAAATGGATTTATAGTGACAAATTAATCATCTTAACATAACTTATTGGGGCCATTTTAACTTTATTTTTCGTGAAGTTTTTTTTAAAAAGACTCCTTTGTCTTTTGATTGTATTTGTACACGTATAGCTTTTTATTGTTTTAAAATATGCTTATTTTGTAATAGGGTGGTAATGTTTTGGCCAGGTCTAAGTCTAATGATCATTAAAGCTGTCATGCGTGATGTGATACTTACCTTAAAGAAAGCAATAATATTGTTGACACCTATTCTGTATCCCAACAACATGGCCACATTCCTACAGTCTTCTGGTTCTATGCCCATGGCCAGCGCCACAGGATAGAGCAGGTAGGAGGAGATGAGCTGTGTGGATTAGCGGTAAGGATGAGTTAACAAGATGATACAGAAGGCTTGTGTGTACAAACTAGGATACAAGTGGATTCTAAATTAAAAATATCAACACCAATGCTGTTGACCTATGGGCTGGAAGTCTTACATTCAAAACTTGGCATATGTTTCAAATGTATGTGCTCAATGACCCTAGTCTCATTTTGAAGCCCTGAACAAAAACCAGTAATGGAATTTCGGAACCAGCCAGACTTATTCTTACTCCATAACTTAAAAATTATCCCTTAGAAAAAAATCATTCCCCCCCAGCCCCTGAGCTGTTAAGCAGAAACACACACTCATTTGCGCCTACAGATGACAATAATTGGGATGTACTCCAACTCACCTCGATACTTAAATGGTCAACACCAACTCTGTCTCCAAACCACTCCAGGGTCTTGTTGATCCATGAGATGTATGAGAAAAAGGCGAAGGCAACTGTGGCAATATTTCCTGCTAGTGACAGCATGGAGGTGGCTCCGGTCTGGCCGGCATCAAGCAGGTTGGCATATTTGCTATGTTTAGAAATGATCAAAGTGAGCTGGTACATTTGAACCCAAAAAGGGGGTTAAGTAAAATTCAAACTATCTAATCATTATTTAAGTTAAATGATACAGATTTAGATATTTAGGACCAGAATATTTTGGTACAACCAGCATCTCTGGCTGTTGTAAATTACGCGGGTGAAATGGTATTTTAAAAATCTGCAATTGCAAATATAGGGCTATTTTGTAAAGAAAGCAAAAGCTATAACTACAATAAATGTTAATCATTTTAAAAAAACCACGTTAAGTCTCTGTATTAAATATAATAATTTTAAAATGACTATTGAACTCCTTACGTCTGCTCCTCATCTGCAAGCTGAAGTTCTTCATGTGCTGGCTTTACTTTTTTCGTTTCTGGCACCATTAATTTACAAACAGCAAATGTGGCAGGGGCAGAGACTACCATAGCTGGGATTAGGTACTCTAAAGACACCTGCTCAGAAAGCCATGTATTTTATAAATTTTATTCAATAATATTATTATTAGACTTACTTGCCATGTCATAGCAATGTCGCGGAGAGAATCAAAAGTTTGAATTATGTTAACTTAATTTGCTGTCATTTTCATGCTGGCAGATTCGTCACCCTTGGAATTCTTAAATTGTGGGGAGTCATTTTTTTATAAACAAAAAGAATTTGACCTGTCATTGAATTCCATTTTTAAAAGAATGCATTATAAAATGGGTCAATCATTTTAGATTTTTTTAAAATTGTTAATTGACCCAAAATGAAAGCTGGGTTAATGTGCTGTTGTGGTCCCTCTGTCGCTCACCCTAACCCGAACCCTAAATCTATCATAAACAAAGGGAAGTGACTCCCAATAAGGGGACCACAACATCACATTAGCCGAAAGCTGAAGTAGACATAGAAAAAAAGAAGGCTAATGTGCTGTTGTGGTCCCCTTATTGGGAGTCACTTCCCTTTGTTTATGGTAGATTTCGGGTTAGGGTGAGCGACAGAGGGACCACAACAGCACATTAACCAAAAAGAATTATTCCTTAGCAATAATTATTTTATAGATTATTATTTGAAACAGGGATGTTATGTTAGAAGATGTAATCATTTCAAACTTAGGTTAGTACTCACCCCTAAAGTTGAGAGTATTGCCAGATAAGCGCCACCTAGTGAGGCAAACACAGAGGTTATGATCAGGAAGAGCTGAGACTTCGAGACTGTCGGCAGATACGGTCTCAGTGAAAGAATCGCAGAGATCTGAAATGTAAGCAGAGATCTGAAATGTAAGCAGAGATCCGAAATGTACGCAGAGACCTGAAATGTACGCAGAGTTCAAAAATATACGCAGCGATCTGAGATGTACGATATAAGTTAGTGCAGTATTAACCCATGGCCCATAAGCTTTGAGCCTCTTTGGGCTCCTCGAAAATGGAATGTTCGATTACGCAGCATCGCCATGGCATGATTAAAGGTTGCATTGGCCCCTGATCTTGGTGGGCCTCTACTAGGCTTCAGCCTTATCGAATAGGTACTTGATAATTTAAAAGTATATGTACATCATTTATCAATATGGCTTAGCCATATGTAAGTAAGGCCATTGTCATTCAGTATTGGATACAGAAATAAAAATATAGTCTAGTCATATTGGTGCTTGAAAATATCGTTTTCGGGGCGATTTTAACTTGATCCACACTGGTTTAAAGGTTACGTTACATAACCACAATATGGGACATTAAAGTGTAGGAAACAAGGGGTCTGAAGCTTTAATTAAAAATATATATATTCCACACAAGATAAGATTTTTCGGCTACAAGCTTTCATAATTTACTTTTTTTTAATGCGTGTAGTTAAATGTAATATAATTTATACCCAAATTTAAATAATAGCAGTCCAACTCTCTTTACAATTGCTTGTTTACCCATACGAATAGTTGACATATCGAATTAAAATGTTTATTATTTATATTTTCTTCACAAAATATGTGGATAATTATTCTCCGAAAGAGAGCATGGGGGAGATCGCTCTTAAATGAATGCTAGACTGAAGCTACGCTTACCCCTTCTAGGAAGATACCCGCTGCAACACTCATGCTCTCTACAGCAGACGTCTCCAGGATGTAATGAAGAACAGTGCCAATGATTCGAATGAGAAACTGCATGGCGCCCAGGTAGTAGAGCATCGTTAGGGTGGCATTGGTCACAAAAATGATGGGCAGAGCCTGTAAAGTTTAAAGCTCAAACACGTTACTGATAGAAAGATAATATGTAGGCGTTTTTTATTGCCTGGCACTTGCACTAAGACACTGGTGTTAAATGGTGTATATGTTGTAAGTGATGTTATTGATGTATGTGTTGTAAGTGATGTTATTGATGTATGTGTTGTAAGTGATGTTATTGATCTATGTGGTGTAAGTGATGTTATTGATGTATGTGTTGTAAGTGATGTTATTGATTTATGTGTTGTAAGTGATGTTATTGATCTATGTGGTGTAAGTGATGTTATTGATGTATGTGGTGTAAGTGATGTTATTGATGTATGTGTTGTAAGTGATGTTATTGATGTATGTGTTGTAAGTGATGTTATTGATGTATGTGGTGTAAGTGATGTTATTGATGTATGTGGTGTAAGTGATGTTATTGATGTATGTGTTGTAAGTGATGTTATTGATGTATGTGTTGTAAGTGATGTTAATGTTACTTTAAATTGCATTTTACTGCACTAATAAAACAAACACATATTATGACAGTAAGGTTTCCAAAGCTTAAACTAAAGCCTATAGTTAAATTATTATAGAATTTTGTGATTGGTCTTCAGTGTAGCGGAAGTAAAATCAATAAGTAATGACAGAACATCCTCTGACATAGGTTTAAGTGGGCGATAAAAGTCTAATAAAATTGCCTGAGACTCCACCATGTTAAATGAGAGAGTGATCAGGAGAAAATGAATCGGTTATCAACTAGTATTGAACAATAAATACAAACAAGGCGAGAATATTTCTATTCGAAATACAGTTTTTGAGAGAGATATCAGAGCCCAAATCGCAGTACAAATCTCACTAGAAATCTATTCTATGACTATTAATACTAACCCCAAGCAAATAACTTTGCTACCAGTCCTATTACTAACCCCAAACAAATATCTTTGCTAAAAGTCCTGCTACTAACTCCAAACAATTAACTTTGCCAAAATTTCAGCTACTAGCCCCAAACAAATAACTTTGCCAAAAGTCCGGCTACTAACACCAAAATAATAACTTTGTCAAAAGTCCTGCTACTAACTCCAAGCAAATAACTTTGCCAAAAGTCCAGCTACTAACCCCAAACACAAAGTAGTGATCGTTGTAGGTCTCCCCAAACAAGAGCTTGGAGCCCTCCTTGGCGTTGGCGAGGAACTCGTCCAGTCTGGTCTGTATCCAGATTATCATCTCTCGGCCAAAGTCCCACTTCAGTGTGATGAGAGCCGTCAGGAACTGCAGACCAACGCTCCAGTAGATTGTGTGCCAGTTCACCTTGAAAAGATGCACACAATTGTCATTAAGAATTTTTTTCCATTTCTTATATATGTATTGACTAGTAAGTGTTATCAATGTCACCATATGTAGGACGTGAATGGTCGTCGTAATGTATCCATTATGTACTCCTTTCAACTTCACGACACACTGGGTCACAAATGAGTCTCCTTTATTTGAAGTCACAAAAGTCTCTTTAGTCCCTCTATTTCAAGTCAAAAAAATATTTTGAGTCCCAGAGCCATCCCGTGGACCCTGTAACTGTAACTCCTAGGCTGCAAAATGGGAGGGAGTGGATATTAAAGGAGCTCATAAATTGTCACTTCGAACAATTTTAACCTCTCAACTTTGAATTAAGGGGGGCACAAACTGGAGAAGTGGCGGGGGCCTCCTAAAACTCACACGAAGGCTCAGCACAGCCCCTTTATTTAAAGTCCATACAAGAACCCCACACACCATCCATGTTTTTTAAAAATGTTATTCCCATTTTCCCCTCCGATGACCACAATATGTGACGTCAATTAAAATACTCTAGAAAGCAGGTTATACATATTTTTTAACTAACCAAAGTTTTCAACTTATAATGACTTGGCTATTGAAAGGAGAATTAATTGCCCTTGAAAACAAAGGACTTGGGCCTCATTTTTTTCGTCCCCTAAATCAAGTTTACTTTTGAAATTGCGTCATCCATTAGCATTTTAGGTGATGTTACATTTCTTAACACCCCTCCCTTCCACCCCACCCATTATTTCAATGAACCCCCTCTCTCTCTCTCACACACACACACACACACACACACACATACACATCGTTCTAATTGGTCAAAATAAATGAAAACCATGACGTCATATTCAGTTTGGCGCTATCTCTAAAATAAATGAAGAGGTTTTCCCTACGACCAAAAGTTGTATGATACCGGTATGACGTGTTTGTGTGTAGGCCCCTGTTTCCCAACGGGGGGGGGGGGGGGGGGGGGCACGCACTACAGGGGGGGCAATTTCATTGTTTGGGGGGGGGGGGCAGTTCGAAAAATGAATTGTCTAGGTTTTGAAAACCAACCTCTACTATGATTTAACTTGTATTTTAAAAGGAGATTCGTTAAAAGTTAAAGTCTCAATTTAAAATAAGCGTTTCTTAAAAGAGTTGTAACAATCATTTTAAGTCTCTTTGGTGAGCAACCCGATTTTTAGAATATTAAAAATTATGTATATGAAACATGGGGGGCATAAGAATTTTAGGAAGGCTTATAGGTGGGGCGTGGCACAAAAAATATTGGAAAACACTGGTGTAGGCCTTAGACCTACATATCGCATCATGTAATAAAAACAAATATATATTTTTTAAAAAACAAACAAGTTAAGCTTGCGTTATTATGAAGAGCTGATTTTCAAAATGCTGTATATCCATTTTGGGGGTTTTGAGATTATTCAACTTTTTACCAAAAAATTAATAACGCTTTTAGAGAATTAAATCATTTTCAGACAAAAAATAAAATAGGAATATAATGTGTTTAGTACATAAAATTTACCATGTCCTGAAGGAAGCTGGTCTGCTCTACAAAAAGGTAAGGCTTTTTCATTTTTTTTTAAAATGGGGGATACTGCGTTTTGAAAATAAGCTCTTCATATCATTACGTAAATAAATTCTGCGCAGAAGGGTTAGAGTGACGCCAAATTATTCCAACTGAATGTACTCACCCCCCAACCCCCACGACCCAGCATACGGGAGCGGTAACTCTGAGCCATCAGCTCAGATGTGTCCTTGCGGGTAAGCACGGGGAAGACTGAATCGACCGAAAGAGAGGGTCACGTGTTGACAACACAAAAGTATGCTACAAACAAACGCCATGCATTTTCAAGTAGAAAGAAAATCTTTTAAAAAAAAGAGTAGTCTAACCCATGAAAGCCATGCACATCTTGTTATGCAAGAATAATAAAACATGTCATAAACATGTAACATTCTAAATGTAATAAACTCCATTTTGGCAATTTTTATGATCCTGTTAAGTCCACGACGCGCTATAATATTTGTGCGAAGGAGAGAGATTCCTCTTTGCTGGCTTGTCTTGAGATTTTATTTATAGAAGTATTGACAATAATGACATTATCTTAGAAATCGTGGCTTATTGAAATATCATTACATGAGCACTCTTGAACCATATTTTTTTTTAAATGGTATTCATATGAAGTTCATGACTGCACCCGGGCATTGGAAGTTCATGAATTCTCCCGGGCATTGGAAGTTCATGAATTCTCCCGGGCATTGGAAGTTCATGAATTCATCCACGCATTGGAAGTTCGTGAATTCTCCCAGGCATTGGAAGTTCATGAATTCACCCGGGCATTGGAAGTTCATGAATTCACCCATGCATTGGAAGTTCATGAATTCACCCGGGCATTGGAAGTTCGTGAATTCTCCCGGGAATTGGAAGTTCATGAATTCTCAAGGGCATTGGAAGTTCGTGAATTCTCCTGGGCATTGGAAGTTCATGAATTCTCCCGGGCATTGGAAGTTCATGAATTCTCCCGGGCATTGGAAGTTCGTGAATTCTCCTGGCATTGGAAGTTCATGAATTCTCCCGGTCGTTGGAACATGAATTCACCCGGGCATTGGATGTGCATAAATTCTCCCAGGCATTGGAAGTTCATGAATTCACCCACGCATTGGAAGTTCGTGAATTCTCCCAGGCACTGGAAGTTCATGAATTCACCCGGGCATTGGAAGTTCATGAATTCACCCGGGCATTGGAAGTTCATGAATTCTCCCGGGCATTGGAAGTTCATGAATTCACCAGGGCATTGGAAGTTCGTGAATTCACCTGGGCATTGGAAGTTCATGAATTCACCCACGCATTGGAAGTTCGTGAATTCTCCCAGGCACTGGAAGTTCATGAATTCACCCGGGCATTGGAAGTTCATGAATTCACCCGGGCATTGGAAGTTCGTGAATTCACCTGGGCATTGGAAGTTCATGAATTATCCCGGGCATTGCAAGTTCATGAATTCACCCGGGCATTGGAAGGTCATGAATTCACCCGGGCATTGGAAGGTCATGAATTCACCCGGGCATTGGAAGTTCATGAATTCACCCGGGCATTGGAAGTTCATGAATTCTCCCGCGCATTAATTTATGAGAAATCAAATAAACAGAAGCTATAGCGGCTGCACATCATTTGGTGATCTTAGCCTTGACCTTTGCACTCTCCGGCCTGGTGCTGGATATACTGCAGTGTTGAGGACTCGGTCCGCCCCGGGCAGGCATTTTTTTCCTTTACTGTAAGGGGCGACATTTAAGATAAACTGCATAATATATATATTTATGTAAGGGGTGGCATAATCTCGACCCAGCCCTGCCACTGCTTGAGCATAAGTTTACTCTACAGAACGTGATTGGGGACGGAAGTGACTGCACACTACCATCATTAATCACCAAACCAAATTATTCTGTTACAAAAAAAAAAAAAGCATTATCTAAATAACTTTATAATATATTCGGTGCACGTGCGCAGTAGTGTGTTTTTTTTAAAGGTATCTTAATAATTTTAATAGCACCACTACTTCATTACATGTACTAGTACCACCACTTCATTACATGAACGAGCACCACTACTTCATTATATGTACTAGTACCACCACTTCATTACATGAACGAGCACCACTACTTCATTATATGTACTAGTACCACCACTTCATTACATAAACGAGCACCACTACTTCATTATATGTACTAGTACCACCACTTCATTACATGAACGAGCACCACTACTTCATTATATGTACTAGTACAGCCACTGACACGTCCTTACCTTAGATGGGTGTGTGGAGAACAGCAGACAGATCAAGAGAAAGATGAACAAACCAGGCAGGGATCTCAAGTTGGTAGGATTTTTACGACCCTGGTCGATGAGGACATACACAATAACTGCAGCCAGGGCTCCATACAGCAGCCTGAATGAGCACATAACAGCCTGAATGAGCACATAGACGTATTTCTTGTGGTTATACACGAGTGAATGTTTCGCTGTAAATACCAATACGACAGCCTTACATGCTCTTGGATACACTGACATAGGCGATACACGGTGACATAGGGTGACATAATTGACACACGGTGACCTAGGCGATACACGGGGGCATAGGGTGACATAATTGACACACGGTGACCTAGGCGATACACGGTGATACATTGTGACATAGGTAAAACATGGTGACATAGGTGACACACAGTGACATAGGTGACACACTGTGACAGAACTGCCCCACTATGGCATATCCAGTGGCGGCATCCCAAATTTCCAAGAATGAGTTCTATAATGTTGGGTAATCTTTTGGATCATATTCTGCGACCCTGAATCACATTATTTTCGGAAAATTCAACAACCGGTTCCGGTTCCCAAAATCTTATAAAAATTTAAAAATCAGTTCACGCTACCAGTGCGAATTGGTAGAATGCCACCACTGGACATCTCTTACCTTTCACATCACAACGAAACCTTCACTATACACTGTGGCATATAAACCAACAGAAATATTGACCATATCATTACACAACAGACACAAACAGACACATTTCCTGGGCCGCACCACCAGCTTGTCACATCCCATTTCTTACTATCTTATAAAGCATTTCAGCCACATTTACAAAGCCAACACTAGCCTGTTCCCGGGCAGTTCTTACTGACCATCTTATAAAGAACCTGACCGTGGCCAGCTTGGACTTGATCTGGTCGGATAAGCTCTTGGCACCGTACACCTTCTGGAACAGCCAGGCAGCCGCACGGGAGACTTGATGACGCGTGGCTATGATGGCACCGAGGATGGTGCACACCAGCAGCCGTACAGATGACTCTTGGCCTAACCTGTGTCACAATTAGATCAGGATATTGCTTTGTGAATTGTATCACAAGAGAATCAACACAGTCCGGGGCCTGGGGAGTGTTATGGGGGGGGGATGACATTGTTATTTAATAATTTTTTTAAAGCTGTTTTGATAAATGAAGGAGCTTTTAAAGTATATTTTTAATAAATATCAAATATGGTCAATTATAAATAGAAATGCTGAGGCAGTATAAGAAATATTATTTGTCTACGGATACATTAAAAAGATAAAATTGTATATCTGTTATTTCAATTCATCGCATCATGGCGCCGAGAGGGATTTAGAATCATTTAGAGTTCAGCGATCTTGACTACTTACTCGTAACTCATTGCGGCAATGAAATAGGCAAAGTAGCCAATCAAAACTATCGAGGTCAACAGATACCCCCTCGTGACTTTTCTCAACCAATCCGAGGCTGTTTTTATGGCCTGTTGAATGTTGATAACGATCCGACCAATCCAGTTTGTTTTCCGTGCCTCAGGATCCGCCTCTTCGTCACTGTCGGTCCAATCATCTTCTTCAGTAAGATGGGGCGGGTCTATCGGGAGAAATAGCGCACCCGCCTCTTTTTCCGACTCATGACCCTAGTGTGACATTTTAGCATAACTGGTTAAATTCATTAGCAGTAGCACTCTCATTCGTTCACTCTTGCAGCACCAAATTTAAAATACACGCAAACATAATTTATTTAAAAGAAAAGTCATGAACACTTAACAGTGTTATAACTATTATTATTGTCATTATTGTAAACTTATATGAAATAGCTATTTCTAAATTTTATTAACTAATTTAGCCGTACCTTTTTCACTCCAAAAGGCTTTTCATTTTGTTCGACTATTATAGTCTTGGGACTATCAAGGGGATAAAGCTCGTACTTTGTCCCTGGGATATCTTCAGAGTTTTCAGCCTTTGTTGACATTCTGGTCATAAAACCTGGAGCAGAATTTTATTTACTCCAAACGTAAGACACAATGATCAAAGTAAATTAACTGAGTGTGTAGCACACAGAGACCGGATCGCCTCAGCTGTGTTGAGAAAGTTAACGTTGTTTAACTGAGAGCAGCAAGCGATGTGCATGAATGTTTAGACTTTAACCATCGTGTCTGTAAATGATCTAAGCACAGAGCAATATGGCCTCTATCAAAGTACAGAGCAATATGGCCCCTATCAAAGTACAGAGCAATATGGCCTCTAAGCACAGAGCAATATGGCCCCTATCAAAGTACAGAGCAATATGGCCCCTATCAAAATACAGAACAATATGGCCCTATCTAAGTACATAACAATATGGCCCCTATCTAAGTACATAACAATATGGCCCCTATCTAAGTACAGAGCAATATGGCCCATAGTTCCATTGTCTGAATCCGACAAAAACTTAAGGTATAGCAAAGAACACTTACAGCTGACAGATGGCTAAAAATGTTCAGGGTGAAGCTCCAGCAAGAATGATTCACCTTCCTTAAACTACTTAAACAGTTGGGTTTTTTTCTTTTTTACCTTTTAAAAATGTTAATCTTCAAGAACCGATGTTTACGGCTGCGGGCCACTACCGGCCCATGGCCAACAACTTTGGGTAGCACTATTATAGAGCCTTTTAAAGGTTTTTTTTTACGGATATCCATGGACTAGTTATTATTTTAATGCACATATTAAACATGTGCATCGTGTTTCTTAGATTGGGTCAAGAGTAAAATTAATTACATTAATGTTGCACTTTTGTCGGAGAGCTGTGACTGAGTTTTAACTTCTTTCATTAATCATAAAAGTAAAAGTCAAGTAATTCTTAAATTATCACATATTGAATGTTGGTATACAGGGCCCAGTCTAAACTCCACGACGTAACCGTTGGTTCACCTGTTATAACGTTTGCCGCCTCCGCACGATAGAAAATATACAGTAAGCAAAAAATGCCGCCCTCTTTAAAAGGGGAAATGTGCCACCCGGGGCAAAAAGCCCCATCAGCACCCCCCCCCCCGTTCCGGCCACCGATGTCGCATTAGGAAATGGCATCAGCGGGCCGTCGAACTATTGCTCCATATGCCCTCCCCAAAGCCCCCCCCCCCCAGCCCGAAAATCAAGCCGCGAAGCGGCACGTTGGAGAATGTTCTATTTATACGAATAACGCATAATCTGTTGCACGAATTGTACACAGTTATCCATTGATTTGCAACATTTAAACTACTCTCTAATCAAAAAGCTTTACAGATAAACTTCCTTAACACAATTTAACTCCAAAACTTGAATCTAAAAACATTTTAAATTAACAAAAAAACTAATGATATATTATATTATTTTATAGTTATAATTGATTGACTCCAACAAGAATGAAAGTAGCTAATAGTTGTGAAGCTTTATCTCAACTGGAGGGGAAGAATCATTAAAAATGGAGCTCTCCGCTTTAAAAAATAGTTAAACCTATTAAAGGTCTACTTGAGGAAAACAGTCAAAACGGTAACTGTTGTTTAGAACAGTTTAAAAAGTTACTGTTCTTTAGAACATTTAAACCAGTTACTGCTGTTTCGAACAGTTAAAACAGTTACTGTTGTTTAGAACATTCAAAACAGTTACTGTTGTTTAGAACAGTCAAAACAGTTACTGTTGTTTAGAACATTTAAAACAGTTACTGTTGTTTAGAACATTTAAAACAGTTACTGTTGTTTAGAACAGTCAAAACAGTTACTGTTGTTTAGAACAGTCAAAACAGTTACTGTTGTTTAGAACAGTCAAAACAGTTACTGTTGTTTAGAACATTTAAAACAGTTACTGTTGTTGAGAACAGTCAAAACAGTTACTGTTGTTTAGAACAGTCAAAACAGTTACTGTTGTTTAGAACATTTAAAACAGTTACTGTTGTTTAGAACAGTCAAAACAGTTACTGTTGTCTAGAACAGTTAAAACAGCTACTGTTGTTTAGAACAGTTAAAACAGTTACTGCTGTTGTTAACAGTTAGCACAGTTACTGTATACCCAGAAAACGTTGTTGGACCTACCTTATCGCGGCTGTACGTCAGAATGGACTGCAGTCCTGACAGCCTGGGGAGGGAGTTCCTTGCCCTTGTTTACTAAAGTACCCCGGGGTCTTTGATACACTTAGCTGGTACCATTAGGCTCTATTTATCTTTTACCGATATGCCTTTTCAGATCGGGTAATAATATGTATTGTCCTCTCTGTCAGCTCCAGTGTTTCTGTTATAATAACCTTGTTTATTACGGTACTGTCAATATGTCATGTCAATGCCTTAGGTCATAACCACCAGTGTTACATGTATTTAAAGGTATGCCTAGATAACATGCAACCTAACTTTTACCTTCGTATGTCATAATGAATAGTCCCCCCCCCCCCCTCAAATGCTTTCTAGTATCTCTGGAAGAGTTTGATTTTTCAACCCATTTTTTAGTATCTTTCATTGCGTTTTTGTTTTTCAAGACCTTCATGTGTCAAAGCCAATACGAGTAACAGACGACTTGTAATGGTGACATGAGTCAGTCTAACACAGTGGTCGGCAAACTCATTTGTCAAAAGAGCCAGAAATCAGCAGCAGGGCGATTTTTAAAAAAAAATGAGATCCAAGATTATTTTCAAGAACCTGTCAAGAACCATGTTTTTCGGAGTCAAATCCGATTTGTGGTCGACTGGCCGAGCCGCACTCAGGTCGTTAAAGAGCCGCGATTTGCTGACCACTTGTCAAACACTTTACCGCGAGTTTTGGAGATGGCTGCTTAGATGCCAGTACAGAGAGTTTTGGAGATGGCTGCTTAGATGCCAGTACAGAGAGGTTTGGAGATGACTGCTTAGATGTCAGTTCACGTAGTTTTGGAGATGGCTGCTTAGTTGCCAGTACAGAGAGTTTTGGAGATGGCTGCTTACATGCCAGTACAGAGAGTTTTGGAGATGGCTGCTTAGATGCCAGTACAGAGAATTTTGGAGATGGCTGCTTAGATGCCAGTACAGAGAATTTTGGAGATGGCTGCTTAGATGCCAGTACAGCGATTTTTGGAGATGGCTGCCTAGATGCCAGTACATGGAGTTTTGGAGATGGTTGCTTAGATGCCAGTACAGAGAATTTTGGAGATGGCTGCTTAGATGCCAGTACATAGTGTTTTGGAGATGGCTGCCTAGATGCCAGTACAGGGAGTTTTGAAGATGGCTGCTTAGATACCAGTACAGGGAGTTTTGGAGATGGCTGCTTAGATGCCAGTACAGGGAGTTTTGGAGATGGCTGCTTAGATGCCAGTACAGGGAGTTTTGGAGATGGCTGCTTAGATGCCAGTACAGGGAGTTTTGGAGATGGCTGCTTAGATGCCAGTACAGGGAGTTTTGGAGATGGCTGCTTACATGCCAGTACAATGATTGCATTGAATGTTTATTAGAATCAGTCAGTTATATGATGAAATAAACGGTTATTAAGTTTTATCCAATCAAAACAACGCATTTATGCAAATGTGAAAATGAGCAAACTTTATTTCAATTATGACTGCTTAAAAGGGATTCTTAAGTGTTTCACATCCTCAGTAAATACAACAGAATGTAGTATATGAAAAGTGGGGGCTGGAATATATTTGAAAACCCAGTTGAATCAACTTGAGTTCGAAAGATTTTGTTTTACAGAAATATTATTTTATTGGGATGTTTTTAAACTGAACAATTTACTTTACTTCAATGACAAGCTCGAACACGAAATATAAATAAAAATGAATATCATTTTCATTCTAATTTAATTCCAATTATAAACTACAATGCATTTTACAACAATTATCGTCATATTGTACCTTGTGTCAAACTCTGAGACCAACCCGTAAGGACACAAACTCCAAGAAGATCATTAAAACAAACGATTTGAAAACTTGTTTTCCATTGTTCAAACCAGTCTCTAATTTCTGAATGTCGCTCTTGGCCACCTTGATGCAAACGCCGTTCATGCAATACCCAAGAAGGCACGAAAGGCCGTCTGCGATCTTCACGCCCATATTTTTGCAAGAATCCTCGATCACCGCATCTCTACAGCAATGATAGCACATGGTGTCCGCGCTTTGGTCGCACGTGCAGGGCAGAAGCTGACGTGGAGGGTGGAAGCTGAGTCCTTTGACTTCGCAAAAGGACAAACAGCGTCCGTACCAGCACATTCCTTGATCCCCACATGTGGAATTGTTTTTGAGTGGCACAGCGGGACTGCAGGGAGCAGGAACCGTCCCCGTGCAGAAGGCGGGTTCTTGACAAGGCTGGATGGACTCGTCTTTGCATTTCACGGTTTCGGGGGCCACCTGGCAATCGGGTGTGCAACACGGGTGGTTGTACGGCGAGCAGACGGCATTGTCGCGAAACCTACACCTTAAACTGCAGCACAGGTCATCGTCCTGTTCCCTGTACCCCACATCACAGTCTTCTGGGTAGTCCACCTGGCCGTTCCCACAAACCTGATTCGTGTTGCTTTCCTTTTTGAGGCACCGGTGCGACTTTTTCTGTGGACGTTAACATTAGCATTGTGAACGTTGTTGGCCGTCGTCACAACAAAATTAGTGTGTTATTTTTAGCCCTTATTTACAAGGTAGGCTATACATTACGCCACCCATGAAAATAAACTAATTCTTTACACCTTTTAAAACAAAATTACTACGGCCGACCCTTTTATTTCATTTGGAAATATATTCACAACAAATATAGGTAGATTAAGAGAAGACTTTTCGCGCACCCCCTTCCCCTATTTGTTTTTACCATGTTGGAAACCGCTTGCTTAAAGACGCCTACCAACTTACAACTATTATTCGCGGATGTGGATGGGTTAAAATAATTCAGATTCCCATAGATAGATGAAACCCCAGGCTCTATAAGTGACACCAACCCCAGTAACACCGCTGGTTCTAATGACACCAACCCTTGTGACGCCACTGGTTCTAATGACACCAACCCTAGTAATACCGCTGGTTCTAATGACACCAACCCTAGTAACACCGCTGGTTCTAATGACACCAACCCTAGTAACACCGCTGGTTCTAATGACACCAACGTAACACCGCTGGTTCTAATGACACCAACCCTAGTGACGCCACTGGTTCTAATGACACCAACCCTAGTAACACCACTAGTTCTAATGACACCAACCCTAGTAACACCGTTGGTTCTAATGACACCAAACCTAGTAACACCGCTGGTTCTAATGACACCAACCCTAGTGACACCACTGGTTCTAATGGCACCAACCCTAGTAACACCGCTGGTTCTAATGACACCAACCCTAGTGACGCCACTGGTTCTAATGACACCAACCCTAGTAATACCGCTGGTTCTAATGACACCAACCCTAGTAACACCGCTGGTTCTAATGACACCAACCCTAGTAACACCGCTGGTTCTAATGACACCAACGTAACACCGCTGGTTCTAATGACACCAACCCTAGTGACGCCACTGGTTCTAATGACACCAACCCTAGTAACACCACTAGTTCTAATGACACCAACCCTAGTAACACCGTTGGTTCTAATGACACCAAACCTAGTAACACCGCTGGTTCTAATGACACCAACCCTAGTGACACCACTGGTTCTAATGGCACCAACCCTAGTAACACCGCTGGTTCTAATGACACCAACCCTAGTGACGCCACTGGTTCTAATGACACCAACCCTAGTGACACCACTGGTTCTAATAACACCAACCCTAGTGACGCCACTGGTTCTAATGACACCAACCCTAGTGACGCCACTGGTTCTAATGACACCATCCCTAGTGATGCCTATGGCTGTAAGTCATTTTAGGTCTCGCAGAAACACTGACGCTAATATTAAGATCTTATAACTAAGCTACGCCGCTTATATTAAGATCTTATAACTAAGCTACGCCGCTAATATTAAGATCTTATAACTAAACTACGCCGCTTATATTAAGATCGTATAAATAAACTTCGCCACTTAAATGAATATCTTAAAACTAAGCTACGCCGCTTATATGAAGATCGTATACATAATCTACTCATACCTTGAGGGTTTCGGTGATGACTTGAAGAGAGCAAGGTGAAAACTTGATAGAATTGGGGTCAAGTCCCAGACCCGCACGTGGCCACATGAGGTATTTGCCCCCATTTGTGGTCGACGGACTACAGGTTGAGTTGTCTGGGTCATGTGAGCTACCGAAGTTGTGCCCTAATTCATGCGTTACAACCAGGGCGTAACTCTGTAAATAGGAAATATGCCAGAAAAGGGATGAGAAGATGGCAGGTAGGATGAGATGAATTTACTTCCCATAATCCTTCATATATCCAGATTATTTAATCCAGGCCATGGATTATCCCGTAAGTCATTGGTCGGCAAACTCATTAGTCAAACGAGCAAACAAAATATCAGCAGCGATTTTCCGTCCACTGCCCAAAGTAAATAACATATTGTTCTCTAAATGATGAGCCACAAAGACAAAAAGAATTTTTTTTATAAAACAATGAAAGTCAGAGGATTTCCGGGGCAAACTCCGTAAAAAACTACAAAAGCGATGTCTTAAGTTGACTCAGATTGTGGGAAAGTTGATTTGTTTTTGTTGCGTTTGATTATTGTCATGGGCAATTGGTAGCAGAGGCGTAACTGGGTTTTTGGCGCCCTTGGCAAATTTATTTTTTAAATAATAAAAAATTAAAAATTAGAGATTTAGCGGCGCCCTTTTGAACAGGCGTAGGCCGGCGCCCTTGGCAACTGCCCCGATGCCAAGCCGTTCCTACGCCTCTGATTGGTAGATCCAATTCTTGGGACATTCAATGTCATTCACCATGCACATAACTTCTTTTCGGAATTGGTCAACTGAAGATCCACCAAACCAAGAAAGGTTGAAATATTGCGCGAGACCAAGTAATGTAGCAAAATATCTGCCCTTCGTGATTGGCTTAACCAAGAGAAATATTGGCTCAGAATCTCTAGGATTGGCCGTATTTACAAATATATTGGCTCAGAGTCTCTAGGACTCACTGTACATTCAGAAATATTGGCTCATAGTCTCTAGGAGTCGCTGTATATTCAGAAATATTGGCTCATAGTCAGGGTCGGGTTAAGCCATTTTAGTGCCCAAGGCAAAAACCCACATGGGTGCCCCCTTCTGCCCGGTGCCCCTGATCTTTCACTGACCGTTACCGCTTGTATGTTCATTATTATGCAAAGAAAACAGTTGTTAACAAATATGTTTGTAGTTTGTACTAATATCACTTATATAAAACCCACAATAAAGTATTTCTGTCTTGAAATTAATAGTTAATAAATTTTGAAATAATAATAGACAAAAATACTTTATTTTTATTAGATGAAAAAATAAAAAAAGATATTGTCATTTACTTGTGCCAAAATATAGCAATTAATTATATAATTTCTAGCCAGATAACAAACAGTAACATATTTAAAATAATATATAGATCCATACATACAAAAGTTACTTGTAAAAAAATATATATTTACTTACAGTTAAAATCTTGCTATGCCAACTCTAAATCTAGGTTAAATCTTTCTCAAAAGTTTCTGTGTCTATTACTAAGGGGTTCCCGGTCGAATTAATTAATTAATGTAATTATTTTGATATTATTTATTGAAAATATAAAATGGTTACATTTTTTTAATAAAACTTCCCAATAATTTTTAAAATTCGAATACGACTGCACTATTTATTTACAAGCCGAGTGAGTCCGCATGGTCCGCATTTTACTCATTACCATTTACCATGAGTTTTTTAAAATTTTTATGCGCTTAATATTTAAGCATTATAGATTTACCAAACTTGAATATGAATTTTTATTATAATGTATTTCTTCATTTTCATAGCACTTGTTCAATTTTCAGTTGTTTCTGGACTTAAATTTGTTCCAAAAAAAATTTCTTGAGGACTTGTGGTGCCCCCAAACGCTTGGTGCCCAAGGCACGTGCCTTGTTTGCCTAATGGTTAATCCGGCCCTGCTCATAGTCTCTAGGACTCGCTGTACATTCAGAAATATTGGCTCATAGTCTCTAGGACTCGCTGTACATTCAAAAATATTGGCTCAGAGTTTCTAGCATTGGTCGAAACTACAAAAGTTTGTCTCAGAACCTCTAGGATTAACTGTAACTAAAGACATATTGGCTATTGTGCCATCAATATAGTACGTACGCAAAAAAGTCAAATTTTTTGGAGCGCCCCCCCCCCCCCCCCCGTTGAACGCGTACTTTTTAATACACCTTTTTATGTGCACGTACAATGACCTTTCAACCACAACCCGCTGCCAAAAGGTCAATCTATTTATACATTATAATGTCACATTGAAAAACGGATTTTAAAAAGAGTTCATTGGTTCCCTGGAAATGTGTTCGTCACGCTGGGGTGCAGCGTTCTCATTGAGCAGGGCCACGCGAAAGGGGCAACCCTTACTTATAAAAATGTAATCGCTATTTGTTATACTTTAATAGAGTCCGCCTGGTAAAAATCTAAATTTGGCAAGGGTGCCGAAAATCAAAAAAAAAGTCTAGGAACCACTGGCGTATTCAAACACAATTAACTAAATACGTCACGCACATGGAAAATACAAAAGGGACATCCCATAAATGATAACACGCTTTGGCGGCGGGGGATACTTTGTCCCTGCACAACGCCTCCCCTCTACGTCACAAAGTTGTGACACAAATTAGATACATGTACCACACTTTAATCAAACTTCATCACAAATCGGTGCCCAGCCCTCTCCCCCCCCCCCCCCCCCCACATGCAACACTTCTCCTAAGCGCGTGACAATGTTCATGGTGGCTTCAAAGGCGATTGGTGAACTAAATATCACTGTTGCTACCATAGTACTAGTGTTCACTTGCGAAAACACAAAGCAACAGCATATGACGACAATTACAAGACATTGCGTGACATTTTTTTTTACAGCAATATAGATATAATTTATGGACTGTAAGAATTTCAGGATAATTGTTGCACGTAAATGTGCGTATTTTCTGTCTAGACCCCACCCCTCCCCGGGCCATACGCACGCGTATGCAAAATATACAACCCCCACTCCCCTTCAGTGCGTACGCACAATATGGATGGCCCCTGGATTGGCCATACCTACAGAACTATTGGCTTAGAGATGTCAATCAACGTGACGCCGCCCTTGTCAAGTTGTTGTTTTTTTTTAAGTCATGTATTAATAAATCATGTAAACCGAAAGAGGCGTGGCTACCTACTGTGATTGGCATGGGCTGTCCTCCCACCCGCAGGGTGGTGCTCAGGCCAACATTCCGGGCTGATGTTCCGTATCCGCCGCAGATTCCGTTCGCCCACTTTTGCCCCGAGTTTTCAGCCGTTGCCGCCAGCCCAAGAGTTTCACCGAAATGCTTCTGGATGGTCAGGTGCATCAGGCAGAACCTCTTGAAGTAAGGAAACGTGGTCAGCAGCTCAATCGTCTGCCGGCCATCGAGCTGGCTGGACTCCTTGTTGTAATGGTCCGAGTCGGTCGCCGTGTAGCTCGTGTGCACGATAAAACTTATGACCTTGATTCTCAGCAACGCGAGGTCGCCGAATCGGGTGGAGTTGAAGATCCTGTCCGCCGTCTGGTAGACGTTGAGAAGAATGCCCACAGTGCGCCGGACACTGCCTTCCCCTATCCCCAGGTAAGCATGGTAGTCAGCAACGGCGAGAAGCTCGCAGACGTTCGGAACTTGATTCGCACGTTTGGCTCTCGGCAACCCATGACCTTTGCTGCTCGTGGTTTTATGACGCTCACTTTCAAATGCGTGCCTTTTTCTTGAAATTTTCTTAGAGCTTTGAAAAAATTCCTTCCACCATTTCTGCTGGCGTTTTTTTCTTCCTTTCTCTATTTTCACGTTCCCAGGATTCAAACGCTTGTCCTCTCCAAAATGGACTTCCTGGCAAAAAGGGTTTTTAGTTTCATTGACATTTATTTTCTCGTCTTTATTACTGAACACGATCATTAAATCTAACGGCCCATTGGGGTCATGATGCCGTAACGGTTCTATGCTGTATATCTCATCCTTAGTGAACACGCGGCCTACCCAGATGCCGTCCGTGTACACAATGTCCACCCAGCTGGTTGGCTCCTCTTCAAGGAATCCAGCGTAGAAGCTTTCCCGGTTCACGAAAAATGGCGTCTCTACGCCGTCTGCTCCCACAGTTGCTGCCTGGAAGTCTGGGTGGAGAGCGGCGGAACTCTGACTCAGATTCAAGACAAACTTCCTGGCCAGGGCCGAAAATATCATCGTCTTGCTGGTGAGTCTCCTCGTGTCGGCGTCCCTCTTCTCTCTGATTTGAATCATGTCGGGCTTAAGAATGGCGAAGCGGGTGAACTTTTCCAGCAGAATCGAATTGCATGTTGTGAGCGATATCGTGCCGGCTAAAACCTGAACCACCAGAGTTTGCAGTGCCAGCAGCATGGTCGGTATTCACTTCACATAGATCACGTGATATCTTCTTTCTTTTTCAACATCCGGAGTAGCTAAATAAGTAGGTATACGTCAGTTCACCTGTTGAAAATTTTAGAGAAGACAGCACCGTTTTAATTAACGTTTAAAATGAAGCTAAAAAACAAAGAGGGAGAAGAAAAAAAAACGAAGTTCCTAACTTTACATTGAATCTGTTGTTGAATGCATGACCAGGTGTAGTGTGAAGCTAAACTGGACCAATCTAGATTAAATCGTCTTACTGAATCTATGATTGATATTTTCAGAGTTTAATGTCTTACATTTAATCATTTGTCCCACGTTTAATCATTTGTACCACAAGACTAAATAATATACACATTGTACTTTGTCAATATTTGTAATTTTATTTTATTCCCTTCATATTAAAACAGATTTGGGGGGTGTGGGGGTGGGGTCTATAATAGTCTCTTCGTGGATCAAACTTCTCCCTATGTAAATGAGAATCAATGTTGGCGATACTTTTTTGTCAGTCAACCCATGTGATCTGTGGACCACTAAAGTATGATGAATTTAATTGTGGAGAGAAAAAAAACAAGTTATATTAATGTCGTTGTTTTTACACTTAAAAAGTAATGTTTCCTTAAAGTTAAACATAGCTACTGTCTGCTGCCACTGTCTGCTGCCACTGTCTGCTGCTACTGTCTGCTAGTTGATATTCTACATTTCATGCATAAATTATATTCTGTTGACGGAAATAATGCTGCCATACACAGGGGGCGTTTAACTGAACCCCCCCCCCCCCCCGAGTGATGGACCTTAGTCAATTCTGTGGGTCATGGTATTAAGGTATTTAATTTGACTTATCAATAATGATAACATAGATTATAGTCTCGCTAATGGCTCAATAATTCTTAACATGTAAGAGCAAATTGAATTATCAAATACGGTGAGTGCTAAAAAATGAATTTTATCAGGCCTATCAAAATTGTCTTTTTTAGGTTTTATTCATACATTTTTTTTTTGTAAAAAAATTGTTGTTGGTTGGCTGGATCGCTGTGCGGGTAAAATTTGTCATTTCCACACTTACGTATTAGAGTTCCATCCCCAGCATCTCCAGACAAGCCAAATTAAGTCCATGTCAAATGACTCAACTACAGCGACGCTCCAGTTACTGACGAGGGAACCAATATTTTCTGCTAACAAGAATCCTTGTGATTTCCAGAAGAATTTTGTTTAAAAAATCTAATACTTGTATTTTTATTTCCTTTCCCATTAATTTTGTTACCGTGAGAAAATAGAAATCCTGCAGGGAAGGCATGGAAGCCGCTGCTTCCCCCCCCCCCCCCTTGTAGACTCCCCTGTTCTCACATAAAGTCATGCCTTGAAGGACTGACCTAAGCCATTTTCGGACAGCGATCTGCGGTTCGTTCAATTTTTTCGTTGTATGGGGCGGACAATGCCCATACAAACATACTAACCCGTACCAGATATGGATGACATTGCAGCTCATTGCCCGACCTCGGCCTAACACAGTGGTCGGCTAACTCATTAGTCAAAAGAACCAAGAATCAGCAGCAAGGCTATTTAAAAAAAAAAAAATTGAGAGCCACATTTCTTTTCCAGGACCTGTCAAGAACTATGTTTTTTCTGAATCAAACCGATTTGTGGCCGATAGGCCGAGCAGCACTCGAGTCACTGAAGAGCCCCATGCGGCTCGCGAGCCGCGATTTTCCGGAAAAATCGTTACTAGATAAATGCAAAAACAAAAACAACAACAAAACATAAACATTGTAAATCAGCAAAGCTTCAATTATTGGCAATTAAAGAGTGTAGGTGGGTGATAAATCGGGGCATCTATTTTTAGAAGCTCTAAATTCTCTTTAACACTACGTTCTCTTTAACACTATATTCTCTTTAGCGCCACATTCTCTTTAACACCACATTCTCTTTAACGCCACATTCTCTTTAACGCCACATTCTCTTTAGCGCCACATTCTCTTTAACGCCACATTCTCTTTAACGCCACATTCTCTTTAACGCCACATTCTCTTTAACGCCACATTCTCTTTAACGCCACATTATCTTTAACGCCACATTCTCTTTAACGCCACATTCTCTTTAACGCCACATTCTCTTTAACGCCACATTCTCTTTAACGCCACATTCTCTTTAACGCCACATTCTCTTTAACGCCACATTCTCTTTAACGCCACATTCTCTTTAACGCCACATTCTCTTTTACGCCACATTCTCTTTAACGCCACATTCTCTTTAACACTACATTCTCTTTAGCGCCACATTCTCTTTAACGCCACATTCTCTTTAACGCCACATTCTCTTTTACGCCACATTCTCTATAACGCCACATTCTCTTTCACACCACATTCTCTTTAACGCCACAATCTCTTTAACGCCACATTCTCTTTAACGCCACATTCTCTTTAGCGCCACATTCTCTTTAGCGCCACATTCTCTTTAACGCCACATTCTCTTTAACGACACATTCTCTTTAACGCCACATTCTCTTTAGCGCCACATTCTCTTTAGCGCCACATTCTCTTTAACGCCACATTCTCTTTAACGCCACATTCTCTTTAACGCCACATTCTATATAACGCCACATTCTCTTTCACACCACATTCTCTTTAACGCCACATTCTCTTTAACGCCACATTCTCTTTAACGACACATTCTCTTTAACGCCACATTCTCTTTAGCACCACATTCTCTTTAACGCCACATTCTCTTTAGCGCCACATTCTCTTTAACGCCACATTCTCTTTAACGACACATTCTCTTTAGCGCCACATTCTCTTTAACGCCACATTCTCTTTAGCGCCACATTCTCTTTAGCGCCACATTCTCTTTAACGCCACATTCTCTTTAACGACACATTCTCTTTAGCGCCACATTCTCTTTAACGCCACATTCTCTTTAGCGCCACATTCTCTTTAGCGCCACATTCTCTTTAACGCCACATTCTCTTTAACGCCACATTCTCTTTAAATCCACATTCTCTATAACGCCACATTCTCTTTCACACCACATTCTCTTTAACGCCACATTCTCTTTAGCACCACATTCTCTTTAACGCCACATTCTCTTTAGCGCCACATTCTCTTTAACGCCACATTCTCTTTAACGACACATTCTCTTTAACGCCACATTCTCTTTAGCGCCACATTCTCTTTAACGACACATTCTCTTTAACGCCACATTCTCTTTAACGCCACATTCTCTTTAACGCCACATTCTCTTTAACGCCACATTCTCTTTAGCGCCACAGCCACATTCTCTTTAACACTATATTCAATTATTTTTTTAAATACGATTTTGTTATATTGTTTAGAATGCCTTCATTTTTCTCTCAGGTTTCCTAAGACCGTCTACAGCAGCGGTTCCCAACCTGTGGGTCGCGACCCTTTCGTGGGGGTCGCCAACGACCATTGGAAAACACACATTTCCGATGATGATTTTCTTAGAAACCAATTGATTTGGTCCAGCTGAAAAACCAGAAATGTCACAAATTTTCATTTGTTAGATATCCCCCTTTGAACTATTCACCCCATAATAAAGCTTAAACCTACAGTGAAAACTACTGCACAAATCAGCTCGTTTACGGGTAATCGCGGATTATAAATAGGGCATACAATAGACGAATCTGACAAGTCCAGTGATAATGTAGAAGAAAAAACTCAAAGTTACCTCCTTTAATATCAAGTGATGCGCTTAACCAATGGCAAGTAAAGAAAACGTAAATAAATAAAGAATATAGGTCAAATGTCAGATGCTGAAATTACACCGAACAATAAATGCTACTATTGTTATCAACGATGAATTTAAAGTGAACATTTAAAGGCAAAAGTAAATATCGGTTTAGGAAGCAGAGTCTTTCTAGTGATAATACATGGGGTAAAGATAGTCACTGTTCAAGTTTTATGTGATTAGAAGCAGTGTACTGAGACTGAGAGGAAAATTTAGGATTAAGATTAATAAGTTTCAGTAGCCCTCACCTGCAGTCAGTACTATTTTGCCCAAGCTCAACATGCTGTCGTACTAAGTTTCGTCTCTGTTAAAAATTGCCCCTGATGAACGACGATTGCCTTATAAAGGCAAAAAAAATAAATAAAACGCAAAATAAAAAGTATGCTCGTCTACTGCTTCACGCTTTCTTTTGATTCTGACCATTGAGTGATGAGAGCATTACAATGATTTACAACATAGTCATTGTCAATCATTTTAAACAATTGTAATTAGTCACATCTGATTAAAGGCTGTTAAACACCTTATAAAATATCTCTATGTTTTCATTGTTATTGAAAATGCAGGCCCTTATCTTTTACGTTATTAATAAAAGTCTTACAGTGAACTGAGTAATGACTGATTTTGTATGTGTAAAATAGCATAACATAAGCCTATTCCATAAATTTCAGTACCAGTTCAAGGTCATAATGAGTCATATTACTTATATGTCACTTATAATTTACAATAAGCTGAATGATAATGGCACTGTGAAAGTATAAACTTGATATAATTTATTACAATATCATTGAGTCATTACACGGAAATTACACAACCTGTACAAGATCTCAGTGGCTTGTACAAGATCTCAGTGGCTTGTACAAGATCTCAGTGGCTTGTACAAGATCTCAGTGGCTTGTACACTGCTTCAGATAAAATAAAAAATTACGTTTTTTTGAAAAATAATTGTTTTTTATTTTGGCCACAATTTGTTTTCTTATTTAGAGAGGTCACTTAAGTTTCATAAGTGATGAGTAAGAGATGTAATTGGCTTTTTAAAAACATAAAATATAGTTAAATTAATAAATTTCAATTTTCAGTGGGAAAAGTTGACAAGTCACAATATTGAGTCAGTCTGATAATAAACTGTAAAAAAACGGGCACAAAATATCTAGTAACTGATATATTTTAAAAGTTAAATGGTATCACTAAATAGAGGCCCATTATAGAATTGTATTTTTAATTGAGAATATGTTGAATACTTTCAAACTTTAAAATCCCCTCTTCTTCAAAATGTTACATGTCTATTTTTTACACTGAGATCTTCAATATACCATCTTTTAGCAAACCATCCCATGACAATGGATCGTGTAGAGAAGAACGTTAAGAAAATAAAATACAGGGAGGATTATTTGCAGAATGGTTTTACCTCAATAATTACAACAGGGATTGATAAACCGCAATGTGTTATTTGTTGTGAAGTTGTATCAGCCGAATCTATGAAGCCAAACAAACTAAAAGCCATTTGATACCAATTTAAGCATCCAAGCTTTGCCGGCAAGGATACCAACTATTTTAGCAGTAAAGCTGATGGACTCCTGAAAGCCAGACTTGAAACTGGAGGCGCAAGTACCAAAAACAAAACGTAGCTGCCGTTGAAGCTTCATATTTGGAGGCACTCAGAATCGCCAGAGCAATGAAACCTCACACCATTGCTGAAGATTTATTTCTGCCAGCGGCCAAAGACATTGTTCGCGTTATGATCGGAGATAAATTTGTTACGAAATTGAGTACAAAATCCTTTATCTAACGACACTGTCCAAAGAAGACTAGATGACATGTAATCAAGTCTAAAAACGGAAGTAGATTGTTGTGGAATTTGATCTTCGTTGTGCGCTTGCAAAAACTGTCCCGAGCATTTCTGATCTGGTAAAAAAATAAGCAATCTCAACCTTCGCACTGACGTTGGCATTTTACGCATACTGTCGCAAAATGTAGCAATGTAGTTTACTGTAGTTATGTTAAGACTTTTATCCATGCTACACCATGCTTCAAGAAAAAATCTCATTTATTTGTTGTTATAAATAAATAGTTCACAATTTATAATTATCTATTGTTTTTTGTGATTAATCACCATGTTTGAATTATGTTCAATTTGTAACCATTGAAATATATCCTGCATATCAGATATTTTCATTACTATACATAACAGAAGCAACATAACAGTTTAGAAGTAGCAACGAACATAAGTTTATGGTTGGGGGTCGCCACAACATGAGGAACTGCATTAAGGGGTCGCGGCATTAGAAAGGTTGAGAACCGCTGGTCTACAGCAATACGGTAAAGGAAATTTCAATGCGAAAAATTTGTTTGAAATATGGCAGGAAGTCACAAATGTATATTTAATCGTTAATTTCCACATAAAAATTATACAACTCTCCTAAATTTTTGTAAAAACAACTTTAATAAATCTTATGAAACTCATTCCATACGAAATGGATGGTAAACTTCAGATATTGCGCCAAGAAAAACAAATTCACTGGCAATAACGACTGGTGGCCTGTAGCACTTCTGTTTTAATGAAACGTTCTACTGAAATGTTCTACTGAAATGTTCTAATGAAATGTTCTAATGAAATGTCTAATGAAATGTCTAATGAAACGTTTTAATGAAATATTATAATGAAATGTTCAAATGAAATGTTTTGGTGAAATGTTCTAATGAAATGTTTTGGTGAAATGTTCTAATAAAATTTTCTAATGAAATGTTTTGGTGAAATGTTCTAATGAAATGCTGTAATGAAATGTTTTGAGAAACTTATCCCCAGTCAAATTTTAAATGAGGTATGGCAAAAACTGGACCCTCCACCGATGTGCTCATAAATCTACCAGACGTACCGAGGATGTCATTGCACTATTGTTAGAAAGACTTTACCATCACCTAAGACATACCTCAAAAAAATTATGCTAGGTTGCTTTTCATAGATTTCTCAACAGCATTAAACACTCTACCACCAAACCCAATGATTAAAAAGCTTTCTTCATTAGGTAAAATTTCAAATATTTAAGCGTGGATAATGAAATTTGCAAGAAATCGCCCACATCATGTCAAGGTGAATGACCAAATAGCATTACCTGGTGAAATTAGTGCCAGGGGTGCCACAAGGCTGCATTATCTCCCCTGTCCTGTACACACTATAAACCCCCTGTCCTGTACACACTATAAACCTCCTGTCCTGTACACACTATAAACCCCCTGTCCTGTACACACTATAAACCCCCTGTCCTGTACACACTATAAACCCCCTGTCCTGTACACACTATAAGCCCCCTGTCCTGTACACACTATAAAGCCCCTGTCCTGTACACACTATAAACCCCCTGTCCTGTTCACAACATAAACCCCCTGTCCTGTAAACACTATAAACCCCCTGTCCTGTAAACACTATAAACCCAGAACACCTAGCGTCAGAGTGCCACCGCTCAAATCATTACATTTTCTGATGATACCACAAATCGTTTGGCTTAATATCTGAAATGGAAATAGTACACCGCAACTTAATTACAAGTTTTGTCCGCTGTTTTGACGAAAGAAAATTCCGAAAAAAATGTCTCACACCAAAAGAAAAAAATAAATAATTGTTTTCGATTTCAGGAGGGGGAATAACTCAATTGGTATCTAACAATAAAAGAAAATCAGTGTATAGATAGAGTAAGCAGAGACTTATAAGAAACTAGGGATCACCATAAAAATAAGCTAATGGGGCACATGACCACAATCTATTTCTATATACAAAGTTTATTCAAAGATTTTTCTTGCTTTAAAAAATAAAATTACA
This sequence comes from Omphiscola glabra, assembly GCA_964017045.1. Taxonomy (NCBI): domain Eukaryota; kingdom Metazoa; phylum Mollusca; class Gastropoda; family Lymnaeidae; genus Omphiscola; species Omphiscola glabra. Next base: position 19,178,781 of record OZ024801.1, read on the forward strand.
CAATTTTGTCGTTAGCAAAAGAGTTATAAATATATTTTACAGTCCAACTTTTGGAAGCCTGCTGAACTACAGTATTACCTGCTGGTCTGAGAATTCATCGCTTCTCGTCAAACGCTGATTGCATAGACTTATAAAGAAAGAAAGCGATATCACACAAATAAACCTACCTTCGCTAGAAGAACTATTTCCCAATTTGCTTTTATAAAACTTTTTTTTTTTTAAGTTTGCTACTTCCCAAGCCTCTTGATGAGAGCTAGACAAAGATCAGCTCAATCGGGGCGAATTCTTTCCCTCAAAGTCAAGATAGAAAGATATTAAAAAATTCAGTTGTCCCTCAATATATAAGAATTTACCGGCATGCTTCCCCAACATTTCAATTTATTTGATCAATTAAAGAATCTTATCATATGATTCTACCTGGTAGCACAAGACAAAAAGGTAGCACAAGACAAAAATGTGCGCCTAGCATCCAGCTCTGTATTATTTTTCATCCGAAAAAGAACAAAAGAGTACCGGGAAGTGACGTAAATTTATAAGTTTGTCGGTGTAAGAACGTGCAGACATTTCTAAGCGTACATTTTCCCCCTTTTTTTTTGTTAATAATAATAATAATAAAGTTTATTTGAAAATCACGCTTCATCCCCAAAGGCTCAAAGCGCGGTACAAAGTCAACCACATTAAAAGAGAAATGAAACAATCGATATTTTACCATATTGAAATACAAAACGCAACATTACAAAAACTACATATGAGCAAACCCATTCAAAGTATTACATCACCATGCAACCATAAACAACACACGCCAATATACATCTAGGACAGGCCTGCACAACATACGGCCCGCCAGCACCAACTTTGCGGCCCGCGAAGTAACGAAATATTCTTTATTCTTAGTATTTTCTTAAAAGCATTCTACACAGTCCTATGATCTAGGAGATAATAGCTAGCTGGAAAAGATGGTAGACAACATTTGTTGTTTGTTTGGGTGTTTTTTTAATACCCAAAATGGTTCAATAACGTATCCATATCGTGGTCCTTCTCAAGGAAAAAGGAAAAGAGGCAGGCCGAGGAACACTTGGCGCCGTGAAGTGGAGGCAGATACCAAGAAACTTGGCCACACTTGGGGGGAGCTGGAGAGATTGGCTCAGGACCGTGATGCCTGGAGGACTCTTGTAGGCGGCCTATGTCCTAGAAAGGATCACAGACGTCAATGAAGATCGGCTGCTGTTCCTAGAGGACGAAGAGGCGAAGGAAGATCTTGATCCTTAGCTCGCGTCCCGTCTGTTTGGACACTTGTAGTTCTGTTTTAATATTTGAAAGCCAACGATAGCCCGCGAAACATTGGCAAACAATGGCTGCGGCGATGCGTGAACTTCCCCAATCTATTAAATTTACTTGGACAAAACATTCATTCAAGAGACACACTTTATAAGAATCCCAACTAGTGTCTACCCCACACTCGGGGCTCGCAATCACACACTTTTCTTCACGCCCCTGAACTATATTAATACTCTAATGACGAATCCCCCTTTTTACACTGTAGATTTATTAAACCACTGTTTTCCGTAAAACAAAAGAAAATATTAGAAAGCACTTGCGTTGTTTTTAAGAATCTCAAGAATCGCAGTTATAGGGAATTTTAGTTAGTGAAATCAGCGCCATCTGGTAGCGTTAGTGACATTATTACATAGAGAATTGTGTATTTTGGTAATAGCGAGTTATAAAAAAATTGTTTAAAAAGGTTGAAAAACTGCAATCTTCTCTATTCTTATAGTTCTTATTTAGTAGGTCTAAACGTGAATTAAATCTGACGTTGTAACTTTAATTTCTTGGACAGATAACTGCAATCAAACATTTCTTACCCTTAATTTTGGAGTTGTTCTTCTTTATATTTTCATTAAGGTGCAACATTTGTTTTGTAAAGAAAAAATTGAAGGGTGGTTTAGGCCCCTAAAAATAGTATAGTTTAAAACTACAAAATAAAAAATAATGTTCTTTTCAAAAGATTGATTTTATATGATATCCAGGCATAAATGAACTTAATTTACAACTCATAAACTGTGATTGCTAATAATAATTCATCCAAATTAGCGTTGCAATCTTTTTTTTTTTTTCAAAAGAACGCCACAGAAACAGAAGAGCTCTCTATGTAACTGCAAATAAATTACGAAGTGGCTAGTACACGGGTACCACAATTCAGAGGTTGGGATTAAAAAACGATTTAAAATACTATTGTTGGGTGTTAAATTTTAAGAAAATTGTTCTCTTATAAAAGTCTTATATTAAACATTGTATTCGCTTTAAATAATTTATTACGCAACAAGAAGTCTTCAAGTGTTTGTTGGTTTGTGCGCTTGTGCGTATGTGTGTGTGTGTGTGTGTGTGTATTGTAAGTCTGTGCGTTTATTGCAGCAGATATGGGTGTTAATTAAAAAGGAAAAAGGAAAGTTTAGTCATAATATTTGTAGATTATTTTATGTGTATCTATGAAAATTTTATTTTTAAGATGTTTTCAATTACCTTTTTGGTGTGATCCTGTACATGTGTTATCGAATGCATAGCAGCTTGTAACCAGAACAGGGTGCCACCATAGCAGATGGTCACAATAGCAGGGTGTTACCATAGCAGGTGGTCCCAAGAACATGGTGTCACCAGACAGGGTGGAGTGCCACCAGGGCTAATTTAGACTTGCTGAGGCCCGAAGCTATACAAAGTACAGAGGCCCGCCTAACGTTTGAAATTACATGAGGTGGTCAAAGAAAAATTAAAAATTTATAGCTGGCAGATTGTGAGGCCCTAAGCTGTTGCTTAATTATATTATAGGTAAATCTAGTCGGCCTGTCTGTAAATCCGGCCCTGGGTATGAAGATCGTGCTCAGAAGGTGTGTGTGTTTGGGGGGGGGGGGGGCTAGTGAAAAATCAGCGAAAATGTATTTTTTTGGAATATTTCTGGTCTTCGATTTATTTGGTTCCAAAAACTTTTTTGAAAATTTAATTGTGCTCTGTAAATATGCACTTTTTCAATTTGGTGTCACCCCCTGGGGTGGTGTCACCTGGTTCGGTCCGCACCCCCCTCCCGCCCCGCTTAGCTACGACACTGCTCGAGATCCAGGCTCGGAAACAAAAAAAAAGCTAGTTCTGTCATCATAATCATGGAATTGTAATAGCTTTTACATGGTCATTGTGTGGCGGTGATGTCATCATCTCCATACCCATTAGTTCTGAAAGTTTGGCTAAGCTGTTGTCACGCACATGTTTAAAAACTTGGTGATGTTGTGGTCAATAACGTCAAGACTGGCTGTCATGTAATGTCAACATATGAAGAGCTGATTTTCAAAATGCTGTATATCCATTTTGGGGGTTTTGAGATTATTCAACTTTTTACAAAAAATTAATAAAGCGTTTAGAGGATTAAATCATTTTTAGACACGAATAAAATAGGAATATAATGTGTTTAGTACATAGAATTTACCATGTCCTAAACCAGCGGTTCTCAACCTTTCTAATGCCGCGACCCCTTTATGCAGTTCCTCATGTTGTGGCGATCCCCAACCACAAACTTATTTTCGTTGCTACTTATTAACTGTTATTTTGCTTCTGTTACGTATCGTAATGTAAATATCTGATATGCAGGATGTATTTTCATGGTTTCAAATTGAACATAATTAAAGCATGGTGATTAATCACAAAAAACAATAGGTCATTATATATTGTGAACTATTTATTTCTAACAACAAATAAATGAGATTTTGTCTTGAAGCATGGTGTAGCATGGGTAACAGTCTTAATATAACAACAATAAACTACATTGCTACATTTTGCGACAGTATGCGTAAAATGCCAACGTCAGTGCGAAGGTTGAGATTGCTTATTTTTTACCAGATCAGAAATGCTCGGGGCAGTTTTTGCAAGCGCACAACGAAGATCAAATTCCACAACAAGTCTTCTTCTGTATTTAGACCTTATTACCATGTCATCTATTCTTCTGCGGACAGTGTCGTTAGATAATGGAAAGTGTACTCAATTTCGTAACAAATTCGTCTTCGATCATAACGCGAACAATGTTTTTGGCTGCTGGCAGCAATGAATCTTCAGCAATGGTGTGAGGTTTCATAGCTCTGGCGATTCTGAGTGCCTCCAAATAGGAAGCTTCAACGGCTGCTACGTTTTGTTTGTGGTACTTGCCACCAGTGTCAAGTCTGGCTTTCTGGATTCCATCAGTTTTTCTTCTAAAATAGTTGGTATCCTTGCCGGCAGAGCTCGGATGCTTGCTTTAAAAATGGCTTTTAGTTTGTTCGGTTTCATAGATTCGGCTGATAGAACTTCACAACAAATAACACGTTGGTGGTTGCCCAATCCTTGTTGTCATTATTGAGGTAAAACCATACTGCAAATAATCCTAACTGTATTTTCTTTTCTTAACGTTCTTCTCTACACGATTCATTGTCATGGGATGGTTTGCCAAAGGATGGTATATTGAAGATCTCAGTGTAAAAAATAGGCATGTAACATTTTGAAGAGTTTGAGAAAGGGGATTTTAAAGTTTGAAAGTATCCAACATGTTCTCAATTTGCCTGCATTTAGTGATACCATTTTATTTTTAAAATAGATCAGTTACTAGGTATTTTGAGACGGAATTTTACAGTTTATTATCAGACTGACTCAATATTGTGACTTGTCAACTTTTTCCACTGAAAATTGAAATTTATTAATTTAACTATATTTTATGGTTTTTAAAAGCCAATTACATCTCTTATTCATCACTTATAAAACTTAAGTGACCTCTCTAAATAAGAAAACAAATTGTGGCCGAAATTAAAAAAAAGAATTTTTTTTTTTTTAAATCGTAGAATTTTTTTTATCTGAAGAAGTGTACAAGCCACTGAGATCTTGTACAGGTTGTGTAATTTCCGTGTAATGACTCAATGATAATGTAATAAATTATATAAAGTCTATACTTTCACAGTGCCATTATCATTCAGCTTATTATACATTATAAGAGACATATAAGCAATATGACTCATTATGACCTTGCACTGGTACTGAAATTTATGGAATAGGCTTATGTCATGCTATTTTACACATACACATCAGTCATTACTCAGTTCACTGTAAAACTTTGATTAATAACATAAAAGATAATGGCCTGCATTTTCAATAGCAATGAAAACATAGAGATATTTTATAACGTGTTTAACAGCGTTTAATCAGATAGGACTAAATACAATTGTTTAAAATGATTGACAATGACTATGTTGTAAATCATTGTAAAACTCTCATCATTCACTGGTCAGATTCAAAAGAAGGCGTGAAGCAGTGGACCAGCATACTTTTTTTTTTTTTGCGTTTTATCTTTTATTTTTTGCCTTTATGAGGCAATCGTTCATCAGGGGCAATTTTAACAGAGACGAAGCTTAGTACGACAGCTTGTTGAGCTTGGGCAAAATAGTACTGACTGCACGTGAGGGCTACTGAAACTGATTAAACTTAATCCTAAATTTTCCTCTCAGTACACTGCTTCTAATCACATAAAACTTGAACAGTGACTATCTTTAACCCCATGTATAATGGCTATTGTTCGTTGTAATTTCAGAATCTGACGTTTGACCTATATTCTCTATTTATTTACGTTTTCCCTATTTGCCATTGGTTAAGCGCATCACTTGATATTGGGGGAGGTAACTTTGAGTTTTTTCTACTACATTTTTACTGGACTTTTCTGATTCGTCTATAGTACGCCTTATTTATAATATGCGATTACCCGTAAACGAGCTGATTTGTGCAGTAGTTTTCACTGTAGGTTTAAGCTTTATTATGGAGTGAATAGTTCAAGGGCGATGTCTAACAAATTAAAATTTGTGACATGTCTGGTTATTTAGCTGGACCAAATCAATCGGTTTCTAAGAACATCATCATCGGAAAGGTGTGTTTTCCAATGGTCCTTGGCGACCCCCGCGAAAGGGTCTCCCCAAAGGGGTCGCGACCCACAGGTTGAGAACCGCTGTCCTAAACGAACCTGGTTTGCTCTACAAAATGGTTAGGTTTTTTTTAATTTTTTTAAAAATGGTGGATACCGCGTTTTGAAAATAAGCTCTTCATATAGTCTCGTAGGTTTTTAATAAATGTGTACCAAAATTAATTTTAAAAATGTTTATTGTGGTCTAATAATTTTGGTCACCATTCGTTATATTATAAAATGTATAATTTAGCTGTCATAATTTGTTTGTTTTTTTAAATTGCAACATATTCAGCGGTGTTCTACTGGTTGGAGACAGCAGGAGACTTGCTTGCCCTTAGAAACCCAGCACAAACCAAAATGCTCAAAGAATTTATGAGGTTCGTCTGCGGCTATCGGAAGTGGGAGCAGCTAGAACTAACCTGGGCAGGTCATAAATACTGCACGAGCTGCGGTATACATATCTTGTGTCAGATGGTGACACAAAAACCTTCTCTACTCTCACTGAAACCAGGCCAAATGGGACGACAGTGCTTCGTAACCTTTAATAAAACAAACAAAAATAATATTCGTAACTTTTAAATTTAAATAGTTTCATTAATCAAATATTATATAATTTATGTTGTTTAAATCTTAGGTCACAATGAAAAAATGAGATCGTAGTCAATGAGTCACCAGGCCCGCCTGCCATGGGACCGAGCTCCCCTGGCAAAATGATCTGGTGAGGGAATAGTGACTATGCGTACCCGGGTCCCTTTAGACTAAATCCCATTCGGATGTCATTTGTGGTAGTTTATTTTAGTTAAACTGAAGAAGTCTCATTTGTGGTAGTTTATTTTAGTTAAACTGAAGAAGTCTCATTTGTGGTAGTTTATTATAGTTAGACCGAAGAAGTAGAGTTTACAAACATATAGTCCATTCAATTATTATCTTTCATTTCATACCTCATTTTGTCTTATAAACCCAACAATAATATTTTAAATAGTTTTTTAATCCCAACCTCTCACTTCCGATACCCGGGTGCGAATAGTCGCAGCCTTGATGCCTTGATATATTTGGTTTCAAAAACCTTTTTTTTTTTTTTTAAGAACATTTTTTAAATAGATTTAATTTAATTATTTAAGTTATAAGAAAAGTGTGCAAAATTTTACTTTGTAAACTCTATAAATGAGTAAAAAAGTCATTTTTCAAATGTTTTAAATTTTCAACGATTCAATTCATGCACTTAGAATCGCCTATATATTTTAACTTCCAATCTCATACCGAACACTTTAATCGGCGTTACTTTATGATAAAAATGGTGTTTTCTGACCAAATTATGTGGTCACCTCATTTCTAACTCATCATCCTTGAATTCTAAATAAAGCACGCATTTTGACTGGTTATATGTGTGAAAAATTTAAGTGTGATCGGTTTCCCTTTACAGAAATTCGATTAGACCGAGCAGTTTGTGCTCTGTAAATGTGCATTTTTTCCATTTGCTGTCACCCCCTTTGATGGTGTCACCCGGTGCGGTCCGCACCCCGCATCCAACTGAATACGCCACTGTATGTAGCTACTTCTCTTTACGTTGATCTCATGATGGCATCAAATAATTGTATTTCTTCTAGCTGATAAAACAAACGAAAGAATAAATTGAAACTCTAAATAGGCTATGCAATTATTTTTCATGAACCTCGAAGATCAATGGCATCTTAAACAGTATTTTGTTTAAATTTAAATGCTCTCCGGGAGTCATCAATAATATCATAAAGATAAATAATCTGCTATATATTCTGTAGGCCCAGTGGCGTAGCGAGCTTAACTCGCGCCCGGGGCACAATACCTTTTAGCGCCCCCCCCCATTCGAAAACCATACAATATTATATGTAAAATATACCATTTGGCGCCACTTTGTGAGTAGCGCCCGGGGCATGATGCCCCCCCCCCCTTGCTCCCCCCTCACTACGCCACTGTGTAGGCCTACTAAGTTTCACCATTTACATTTCAATAAAAGTGTTTTTAGCTATGATTATGATGATTCTAAAATATGATTAAATAGTAGGCCTAATATAATCATACAATCATTATATATTTTTACTTTTACCTTTCCAGCTATTGAAGCCCAATAATTTCACTCATCAAACATAAAAATATCAATACAATCAGGTAATTAAAGAAATTAGTTTAGAATCTGTGACACCCTCTCCCGTTTTTGTTTATTCCCTTTAATTTACATTATTAGTATTGAAAACACGCACGCACAGCTTTATTAACAAATCTCAATGAATACATTTGTATGATTATTAATTTTAGCAACTATAGAGGTTCCGTGTCTAGCTGGGGTTTAAAAGAAGACAATAAAGCAAACATTCCCAGACCGTGTTGTTTCATTCAAGCCGACCTTGCGAGGGGTAGCATGCCAAGGAATAATTCCACAAACTATTTTGCTGTTTAGGTATGCATGCCAATCTTTGAGAATACATCTCATTGGTTGACCCAGGTCACGTGACGTCACATATGTTAATAAGTTGCAAAAAGCAATATGGTGGACAAAAATGTGTGAGAGTGGCTGAAACAAAAAAGTTTAGATGAAATATGCCAGAAAGAGGAAACGGGGACCTTCCCCTGCCCGAGGGATGGGAAAAAGCAGTTGATTACGATGGGAAAAGTTTCTTTATTGATCATATACATCGAAGGACTACGTGGATAGACCCCCGTGACAGGTAGGATAATCCGAATCGGTAGTGTTTAGTTACAGTTTATTAGTCGTAGAATTTTAGATTTAGCGAAGAAACGTCAACGAAGTATGAATGCGAATCACTTCAAACAGTAGCCGATGTAACCATCATAAACTGACGAATGACCGTTTCAGTTGGACACTAGCATGAACTTTTGATTTGTATTATATCAATTTCAAATTTGAGAGAAATTTTAAAAAAAAATGTATTTAGACCTACAAATGCCTGTAGTGTAGTCTGTAGAAGGTAGTTTACAAGTCAAGTAGACAAGTAGTAGTAGTAATAAATTAAAATATAAACTAAATTTAAATAAGTATTTTAAAGGCCTAGGCCTCAAGCGAAACTGAAGGCTTTAGTTTAACTTTATGACATTAGTTGACATAATAACTTGTATAAGTGCACTTTATCACCCAGTGATAAATATTTAAATAGTAATATACAGCCTAATCCTAATTAATATAAGCCTAGGCCTAAGTCTATCTATTTCTAAGTTAAGTTAGTAAGGCGGGCAGTTTAGCCAGTTTATAATTAGGGCTCTCCCTCCTCCCATCTTTTATTTGGTGGACAGTGGACAAGTTCTACAATTTTAAAACTTATTATTGATTGATCATGGTAGGCTGGTAGTGGTAGGCTTAAAAATTATTTTTAAAGTTGAAGTCGAAGTCACTAAGACTAAGTAGTTTAGGCCCATAAAATAGTCTGAACTGAAGATACCAGGTTCTCTGTGGACTGTGATTGGGGGATTAAAAAATCAATTATGAGAATGAGGACGGGCCGGGTCAATCCATGATTAGTCCTGATTGATATCTTACTCTTACTGTAATATTAAAATTCTTTGATACATTTGAGATTAAATGAGACAGGCCTACCGGTAATTGTTTTAAGAAACATTTTCTTCAGTTGTGTTGCTTAGAAATAGCATCCTATCAGATTATTATTTTTAAATGATTTTTCAGTACTATCTAAATGTGAATGACACTGTCAATGTACTAAGTAGGTAAAATGCCCCAAAATGTACATTACTTTATATATCTTCTATCAAAATCTTGCAACTCATCTATGAAGCTTTTTGAATATCAGTTTAGATGGACTGGTTGGAAACTGCTATCATAGCTATTTATGACATGCTCTCAGTGCATTAGGTAGAGTGTGATGCCAAGGGCAGTCCTTGATTTTGCCACAGCACACACACAAAAACTATGAAACATAATATGGAATACTACTTTTATAGCTTGTGTGTTGACCTAACAACTTGTCTCCCTTTGTTTTGATATTGACGTCACAGATTTAATGTGCAGCACAGCACCACACACTCCCCTTCCTTGATTGGGAAAAAATTTTTACATTCAAATTTGTTCTAAAGAATCATATCGGGTGACACAGCTCAATTTAAAATCATTTTATTCTAAAATTTCTAACAGTATTTAATATTGCAATGACTTTACTGTTCATAACCAAATTTTGTGTTGGGAGCATTTGCCATTTCATTTTATGTGTAGACTAATGTGACCTTTTATTTGTAAACAAAACTTTTTTGCTAGCCTAGTTTGATTATTTAAAAACATTAAAGGGATTTTTAGTTATCATCATCATCAGTGGCGCTACAGCCCATGTAGGGCTCTGGCCTGCTCCACCACATCCTTCCATTTGAAACGATCCATGGCTTTCCGCCTCCATGCGCGAACCCCCAACTGGTGTTAATCCTTCTCTACATCGTCGATCCATCTCAGCCTTGGGCGACCGGTGAGTCGTCTGCCCCTAGGAATCTGCCTGTATATCACTTTTGCTGCTCTACATTCCAGCATCCTTTCAATATGTCCTTCCCAGCGCAGTCTGCCTTTTTTTTATTGTTGCAATTATGGGAGGGTCTTTGTACAATTAGTATAGCTCTTAGTTTGTACTGATTCTCCAGACATCATTTTCCAAAAAAATTTTGTTTTTAATTCTAGCTCTATTCTTGTAACTGTGGCAAAAAATGTTAGTGTGTTTTAGTAATGTTTTTAGTCATTATCTCTACCTCACATATGTAATCTAAAAGAAAATGATTCTTCATTGTTTTAGAATTTGTTATGGACTATAGCGACCTGGATCGAATTCATCTTTATATGTGAACAGCTGTATCTAAATTAATAAAATGATCTCTTGTTGGTATAAAGCGTATTTGCTTTATTCATAATAATACTTTAACCTATTCTGTCACTGATTGCTAAGCCTATCATGTTATTTTGGTTTAGGCCTTGTCTTAAATACCTGGAATAACTCAAGATAAAGAATCGGAAGTCAAGTGGGTTGTCAGATTAGTTTTTAAAAATATTTAACCAAATACACTTGTGACCAAAGATAGTATGCTGTTAGAAGTTTTAATTAATAATGAGTACAAATTAGTTCAATGAGATTATTCAAACTGTTAACACATTAACACAATTGTGAATCAAACTGTTTACACATAAACATAACTGTGAATCTCAGTCTCTATTCTTTATGCGTTATTACTTGATAAGAATCTGTAAAATGTTAGCAATATTAAGCCACTCACATCATCTTGTAACTATCTAAAGAAACATAATTATCTGTAACATTAAAAACAGCTAATTGTCATTTGGGGGGGGGGGGGGACACCCTCATTTTGCAGAGTTTGGAATAGAATATTAGTTTGAGAAGGAGGCATTACATTAAAGACATGTTGTTAGTTAATCCAATCCTGCAATTAAAAAGTGGTTATTATCCTTAGACATACCATACAGTTTTTAGAGATTTAATTTAACATGTTTACATAACTTTTCATGTAAAAAGAAACCTCTTAATTTTGATATTTTTAATATATTCTAGGTCGTAATTGAAAAATTTATCAACTTTTATATTCAAAGCAAACATATTTATGAACTTAAAAAAATAAAATTGTGATTATTTGCCCAATAAAGAAATAATCTGTATTGATGATAGTGTTAATTTTTTTATTAAAAAGTTTGGTTCTCAAAGCAATTAAGAAAGAAACTAGTGATGGGTATAGAAGGATAACCTCTTGGGATGCAAGACAAGATTTGAGGAAATGGATTAAAAATGCTTGAGGAAAATTTTGAGATATATTTAAGCATTTAATGGCTTAAAGCAGACATTTGCTATGATTGCTAAATTTTTGTGTGTGGAAATATCACATTTAAGTGTAAGTGTACTGCTTAACTGACAGCCCATTTTGTGCATTAAAAGCTTAAAACATGTTTGTTTTATGTTCTAAAAAGTAATCTGAATTAAAGTGAATTTGTTTATTTAACAAAATTGAAATGGATGGAACCTGCACATAATAGTTCTTTTTTAAATACTTTTTATGAGAGCATTACAAGTTTTAGCGAATGTACATTTTAAACCTAATTTTTTTTTATAAAGGCCCTAGTCATAAAATCTGTGTGTCTCTCACAGTTCCTCAGCTTACTTTTTCTTATCAGATATTTGATATTTGTCTTATGGTTTGCATTTCATACATCTTATTTAACTCTTTATGTCCAGTGTGCAGAGATTTCAGCTTTTGAAACAGGGCTGTTCAGTTGGAGTGTCGATATGTATCAGCATTGAGAATTTAATTTTTTTTGGGTTTGTTTGTTTTGTTCTGTTTGCTATTGCTATTTTTTTAATGGGTTATAAGAAAGCATAATTCATCTATCTCTGGGAAAACAAAATTAGGAGTTATGGGAACCTGCTTGTGTCATTTGGCATAAAAATTAAATGACTTGGATGTATAGATACTAGTTTTAATACACCAGAATTTGAGCCTTTCTAACTACTGACTAAAAATGCAGTAGAGACAGAAAAAAAGCTATGAAACATAAAACTCTGCTAAACAAAAGCTACAAGTTATAGATGTATTTAGTTTTCTTCATGAATGCAGAGGAGTCTTAATTCCATTTGAAAAAAAAAAAAAAACTTTCAGTGAAGTAATAGTTGAATAAGTAGGCATTCAGTTTGCTTGCCAACATGTCTTTAACCACAAATCAATATTGGCTTTTCTCAAGCATGTATTAAATTTGTATTTTGTTTTTTTTATATTTCTGCTTGTTGTTGCAACAGTGAGGGTTTTTCCAAAGTTAATCTTAATGACTAAGGTTGCAAGGTTTTATCTTTTTATTGTAGGTTCACAAAACCCCAGTCATTTGCTGACTGTGTTGGAGATGAGTTGCCACTTGGATGGGAGGAGGCTTACGATCCAAATGTCGGACTCTATTACATTAACCACATCAACCGTAAGTAGGCTCCCTTAGTTCACTGGATGCACAAATATCAAATGTCTTCATGTTAAAAAAAGTTCTGTTACGGTGTAAACATCTGTTTACCTTAATAATAATATATGTTTAGAGCTAGATTAATTAATGTCTGTGCGGATTTAAAAGAATGAACACATGAGATTGTGTTCTGTCTGCAGAACTAAACCAACTTGAAGACCCTCGAGTACAATGGCGACAAGAACAGGAACACATGCTCAAGGAATACCTGGTCACAGCACAGGAAGACTTGGAGGTGAGTAACACATCACACCAATATTCTCTAGTTAAACCTGTTAGTTATGACTTGGGGGTGAGTATCACATCACACCAATAATCTCTAGTTAAACATTAGTTATGAGTTGGAGGTGAGTAACACATCACACCAATAATCTCTAGTTAAACCTATTAGTTATGACTTGGAGGTGAGTAACACATCCCACCAATACTCTCTAGTTAAACCTATTAGTTATGACTAGGAGGTGAGTAACACATCACACCAATAATCTCTAGTTAAACCTATTAGTTATGACTTGGAGGTGAGTAACACATCACACCAATAATCTCTAGTTAAACCTATTAGTTATGGCCAAGTCTTCTTGCTTGGCAGCTGCAGAATTGTCTGGTTTGGGACAAGATCAGTGTTTGCTGTCATCTTAAGATGGAAGAAATGATTGGGATTTTTTTGTAGATAAAACGGGGCTATCTTAGCTCCACTTAGCCATTCCCTAAATTACTTTGTTTAATCTTAACTTAATACTTATACTGACAGTCTGTCTATTTTAATCTTCATCCCAATCCAACCCTTTCTTTAAGGACTTAATATACCACTTAGGAATACGGTTTTCAGATGTTGTGCTTTGACATTGTGTGTGTTGTTTCTGTGATTTTCTCAGGCCAAGAAAGAGATTTACTCCATCAAAGAACAACGTTTGATGCTGGCCCAGGATGAGTTCCAGTACCTCAATGACACGTTGTCAGGCTGGAAGTCATCAAGGACTAGTTGTACGTTCCGAGAGAACATTTACCTGCCATTATTTAATAAACATGAAAGATTTAGTTTTAAAAGTATTTTACACATCTAAAAATAACAATTTATTTGAATTATTTTAAAATGTATGTAGGTTAGTTGAAATAATCTCTTAGAAAAATTTAAGTTTTTGCTAGTTTGGGAAAGCATGTTACTTTTGTTAATGGCATCTTTTTTGTTTGCCCCCTCAGTGAACTCTAACTCTAGTGTGGGCAGCACCAAGTATGACCCTGACTTACTCAAACAAGATGTCAATCTGGCAAAGAGTCGAGTGGCAAGACTCAAACGTGAACTGGAGCAAATTGGTGCTGAGATGTCTTACAAAGAAAGAGGTGTTGAAACTCTTTCAAAGTAAGTGCAGATAACTTTAAATATTTCATGTAGAATTAAGAGTTGTCTATAATCATAGATGACTTATACAAAAGATAGGGATGAACCTGTTATGAAAGTCACTTTGCTGTCTAGCGTAAAAGAACCCAATGTGGGAAATAGCTATTAAAATATAAATGATGTTTTAAAATTGGGCTGCACCTATTGGTACACGGTACCCTGACACGCAGCGCCGCCATTCGCACCCGGGTACCATTGGGCTCAATGCTAATCGGATGTCATTTGTGATAGTTTATTTTAGTAAAACTGAAGAATTAAGATTTCAAACATATAGTACATTCAATTATCTTTCATTTGATACCTCATTTGGTCTTACAGCCCAACAATAATATTTTAAATCGTTTTTTAATCCCAACCTCTCAATTCTCTAACCAGTGTACCTATAGCCACTTCGTTAAATAATAAATGATGTTTTAAAATTGACCTGAAATAAAATGGCACATGCCTGTGCAACCGGTTATAATATATAGTACATTGTATTATTACTGCAGTAAGCAGCCTATTGACTTATCTCTTAAAATGTTTGATTTCAGTGTTGGTCAGAAGTTACAGTCTATATCTGGTGGATACAGTCTGGAACAAGCACAAAAGATATTATCAGAAATTGGACAGCTCCAGTCTAAGATGTCTCAGGGAGAGAAGGAGAAGAATGACCTCATGCAGGTAGCTTTTGTTGATTTTGAAAAAAAATTTTGCTTTTATTTGAAAAGTTTTTTTAGTCATCAACTAGTTACTCTGTCTCGGTCACTTTATTAATTCTGCATCTCATAACCACACAGAATCCTAACATCACAGAATTTTAACAAGCCCAGTTTGACATGTCTAATCAGCCCATTGTTACTTGAAACATTCTTGACTAAGAGTTGTCCAGTTTACTTGAAACCCTCACTTAAGACATGGCACAGACGCACAGTTCATATCTTCATCTTGATATCTAGTGCTTTTCAACACCACCACTCACCCACAGCAATTTGATATCTAGTGCTTTTCAACACCACCACCCACCCACAGCAATTTGATATCTAGTGCTTTTCAACACCACCACCCACCCACAGCAATTTGATATCTAGTGCTTTTCAACACCACCACTCAAACACAGCATTTAATATCAAGTGTTTCTCAATACCACCACTCTAGTGCTTGCTTCACAACACCATCACCCACCCACATTGTGTTCATATCTAGTATCTCTCAAAACCATAACACACCCACATCATGTTAATATTGTTTCTCAACACCACCACTCATCCACACCATGATATCTAGTTCTTCTCAACAGCACCACCCACTCACATTGTGTTGACATCTATTGCTTCTTAACACCACCACTCACCCACATCATAATTATATTTAATGCTCCTCAACACCACCACTCACCCACATCATGATATTTAGTGTTCCTCAGCACCACCACTCACCCATATCATGATATTTAGTGCTCCTCAGCACCACCACTCACCCACATCATGATGATATTTAGTACTCCTCAGCACCACCACTCACCCATATCATGATATTTAGTACTCCTCAGCACCACCACTCCCCCACATCATAATTATATTTAATGCTCCTCAGCACCACCACTCACCCACATCATACTGATATTTAGTACTCCTCAGCACCACCACTCCCCCACATCATGATATTTAGTGCTCCTCAGCACCACCACTCACCCACATCATAATGATATTTAGTACTCCTCAGCACCACCACTCACCCACATCATAATGATATTTAGTACTTTTGAGCACACCACTCATCCACATCTTATTGATATTTAGTGCTCCTCAGCACCACCACTCACCCACATCATGATATGTAGTGCTCCTCAAATATTTAGTGCTCATCAGCACCACCACTCACCCATATCATAATGATATTTAGTACTCCTTAGCACCACCACTCCCCCATATCATAATTATATTTAATGCTCCTCAGCACCACCACTCACCCACATCATACTGATATTTAGTACTCCTCAGCACCACCACTCCCCCACATCATGATATTTAGTGCTCCTCAGCACCACCACTCACCCACATCATAATGATATTTAGTACTCCTCAGCACCACCACTCACCCACATCATAATGATATTTAGTACTTTTGAGCACACCACTCATCCACATCTTATTGATATTTAGTGCTCCTCAGCACCACCACTCACCCACATCATGATATGTAGTGCTCCTCAAATATTTAGTGCTCATCAGCACCACCACTCACCCATATCATAATGATATTTAGTGCTCCTTAGCACCACCACTCACCCACATCATAATGAAATTTAGTGCTCCTCAGTACCACCAATCACCCACATATAAAATAATTGCAAATCCATTACCCTTGAACTGTTTAGTGTCCCACCAGTGGTGTTCTTTTGCCTTAGGAAATGATGTGTTAAAATTAAGCTACTCCCCAGTAAATGAATTTTTTAAATCTCCAAAGTAACAATATTATTATTGGATGGCATCTTCTCATGGGCAATCCTGTAAAATAAATGATTCATGCATCAGATTTTTCCTTTGGGTTGTCTTGTAAAACTACGTGAAACCCACATGACATTCATTGATCAGTTAAAAGAAAGAACAGAGTCTAACTCAAAGAGAATTGATTGCACACATTGTTTGAACACTTCACTTGAATTTTATCAAGTGTATTTTATTGTCTTTAATACATTTATCACCAGAATTGTTCCATTTAAGAGTGCTTTGTTCTCTAGATTTTGTTACATTTTAAGTGACAGGTATTTGCTTTGGTACAAAATCCTAAATTAAAAAAAACAAACAACCAACGTTTAATTTGTTTGCTGTTAACTAAGAATTATTTTGTGTATTTGGGGGTTGGGAGTGTTGTTAAACTATATACTTAATTATATGGGTGGTACTGTCATTTAAACAGTGGCAGCTCCAGGGTGGGGACTACTTGGTATATGCCACTCCTGTCATTGTTTGAAAGGTTAAGATAGATCAACTTGGACATTGCCCTTAAAACAGTGTTTCACAAACTTTCTTGCTCCATGCCTGACCTGAGCACCTAAACAGGCTGAATGTCCCCCCTGTGTGAATACATTTCCTCCAGAGACCTAATATACCCCCAGCTGCCATAATTTTCAAATTGCTCACCTTTAATATAAGGTGTACACCCTTGCCTTAAAATTATGTTTAAAAATCCGCTTATATCACAATGGTCTCTCCGTGTCCCATAATCACTTTGCCATGTCTTTGAATATGCTGGATCTGAAACTGTGCAATGTAATATATGTTTGCATACATATGTATAAGACACATGCTAAACTGGCTTTGTAGGTCTTGATGATATTAAGTGCACCTAGGACCACAATCTAGACTTAAGTATACTTCCACTCTAACTATAGTGTTTGTCGTGTACCTCTCAGAAAGTCAGGAATGCGGAAACACGTAGCAGTTGGTGGCAGTTTTTAATGACATCTGCTAGGAGTGGGTTATGGGAAGCAGTAAAAAATAATAATTAGTTTCGGCTGTTGTCAGGGTTGAGGAATAGCAAAATTGAAGGCTCTCTGAGCCCAGATGATGTTGGTGCTTTAGTGAATACAATGTGCGATAAACGCTCAAATTTTTTGTTTTATATAATGTTGAGGAGTCACTTGAGTCACGTGGATCCGTTTAGGTTCGTCTGACGGGATGGACAAGTTTCCTAATGTAATTAAATAGTGGAAGCATGTGTTTCATTGTGACACGTTCATTAGTTATTGTTCTTTTTATTTGATTCTAAATTTGTCCACAAAATATTTTTAATGCTTAATCAACCAATTCTATTGGGCGTCAATTAACTTTTTTTACCATTTAATGCTAGCCGTACAACTAGTTATTTTCTTTCTAAAAATATAATATATAACCGGATTCCCCCCTCTCTCTCTCTCCCCCTTCCCCCACCTCTCTGAAAAAAATTCCCATTGATAAAATGTTTCTTCACCTATTGAGATTTAGCCATTGTTTGTAACATACTCATACTGTATGCAAAATTTTATCCCATCCAAAGTATAATTGAACCCTTTGAATTCAAAGCCAGTGAGTTATAATGGTTGAGACATGTGTTCTCTTCAGGGTTCAAGTATGTCGCGTGAAAATAAGCTTACAAACTTGCATAATTTTCGGGGAAACAGTGGTTCTCAAAGGGGGCAGTGGGATTGCTCAGAAGGCGGTAAAATGTTCCGTGGGCTTGTTGGGGGGGGGGGGGATGGCTTAGGTAAGATTACCTATGGCGGTGCTGGTGGATTTTGTTGTTGTTGTTGCAAATGAGTATCTCGGCGGAGGAAAACATATTCATAGTTACCACTATTTTCGAGCGCACGTGTCTAAGTGATTATGGATGAAAAGCGACCATGTTTAAAATAGGTCGTACAACAATGCCAAGAGAGATTTAAACTAGAAGGCATTCAGTATAACACAGTTGTGCTGTCTACTCCGTTACGGGAGTGTATAATGTCAACGGAAGAGACCAGTAATTTGTTTGGATAATGAGAATCTCGCCTGTATTCTGCACAAGGTGCTGAGCTCGACCCTACGAAGTCTACAAGGAACTTGCGTCAACGTGAATATCAATACATACGTCCGTTCGCCTTTTGTTTAAGCACATAGGTGCAAGTGACTTATGTAAAAATTATTGATTTATAATTATCCTACTTTAAAAGTTTAGGACTTTATAATCAACTTTATTTTGTCAAATGTTCAAGTAAATATGTTAAACTTTATCATTTTATGACGTTATAATAGTCCTTAGAGGCTTGTGCAAAACTAATGTTCTGAAAAATTATTTTAACCGGTTGACATTGGGGGAGCGGTAGGCATGTGTTTCTGCCCTCACGTTGGGCGGTGGACGAAAAAGGTTTGAGAACCACTGCTCTAAATCCCCCCCCCCCTTTTTTTTTTTCCTTCGGTCACATGGTCTGTCGCCTTGTCCAGCTGTTACTGTGTTATCTGACCTGCCATTTCTTAAGGGAACAAAGTTGATCAAGTTGGTTTGGCCTTGTCTTGTGTGATTAAACTGATACGTTGATTCCATAAACATTTAACCTGGCACAGAGCGACAGCTTCCCATGCCTTTATTGATGGGCGCAACGCGACCTATTTTATGCTTCATCATCTCTGTCACTTCACGGCAATGATCATTGTATGTGTTGACGAACCCCAGTAGCGGAGCTCCTTTTTTTTTTTCCACGAAAAAATATACAAAGAAGTGCCCGCTGGGGACGAACTCTATTTTAGAAGTTCGGGGTTTGATCTCCGGTATCAACTTTAGTTCGTGTTCTCTCTGGTAGCAATTTAAGTTCGGGTTTTGTCTGGTATAAAGGTCGGATCCGGTCCGGTAACAACTAAAGCTCTGGTTCTGTCTGGTAGATACTTAATGTCGGATCCGGTCCGGTAACAACTAAAGCTCTGGTTAGGAAAATAGCTGAAGACCGGTCGTAACACGATCGGGTCGTAAGTTGAGTACGCTATGTGTACAGTAATGTGAAATGATGTTATAAAAATATTTTAAGTTAAATCATATCATACGTTTCTTTTATTATTGTTATAAATCATAATTTTCGATGTTCACGACCGCCGATGATTGCAGACAACGCCGTTCGACTGATAATTGAGGCAGAAATAAATCTGAAATCTAATACAGTATGGCTAGTGATTGTGGTCTAAAGTTGAATGGTCGTAAGCAATGTTTCCTCTAAGGTTTGCTGGTTCGTGTGCAAAATCATAAAGTTGTGTGCAAAGTTTTACTTTGCAGAGTGCAGCGTATCTGATAAAATTGATTTTTATAAAAATTTGCTGCGCGGATGCTCAAAACTGCTGCGCAGCTTAAAGGGAACATTGGTCGTAAGTTAAAAAATGGTTAAAGTTAGCGTGGAGGGTCCCTTTCTAAAGTTAAGCACTGTATTGTTTATCATGTAATATCTTGCAATACAAAATATCCCAACGGTATGTCTCCTACAATGTCGAGGCCTGAACAGGCTGCCAAATTAAAATTCGGTCTGACACCTTTTTGAAAGCTCTTCCATTTATGGGGGAAAAGGAGGAGGGGGGCATAATCCTTTTTTTTGGGGGGGGGGGGGGCTGACGTGTTACAAAAATGGTTTGGAAACTCTGTATTATTGTTAAGCAAAGTATAATTATCAATAAATGCTGTGGGTTGTTTGTTTAATTTTGTTTCAAATTAATTATTTAGACTCATAGGGATGGGGTGGCTAAAAGACTGTTGCACCATGGGATCGTGGCACCTACCCTTAGGATATTATAAAATATGTCAGGCATCAATTTAATGTAAGGTCCACCGACCCCAGTTGGCGACAGTGAAGAAGATGAGATGATTATCTGCTCTACCCAACCGCTTTTTGCACCGTCTATGAATCGCTGTCAGCTGCCAATACTGGACGCTTGGCTGATGAAGCGGGCTTTGAGCCGAGTCTCGTAATGTCTCTAGTAGACGGCGCTCGAAATATGTAGCCATTGTATAACAAAAAGTTGTACTTTTATAACCTAGTTCATTTCTTTTCAAACAGAATTCTTAAGTGTGCAAACCTTTGGTTTACTTATTTTATTATTTGTGTGTATGGTGGTTGGTGTTTGTGTGTGTTATTAAATTCATGTTAGTGTATCAAAATAAAGCAAAGATTATGTCAACTAGGACATGTCTTTCATAAGCGACATAAACATCTGCATGCTGAAATGAAAGGGCTTGCTGCTATTTCTACGTGGCTCAAGCTATTCTTATAAAATACCTGAACTTCAGTTGGTCGAGATTTTTAAACTTGTTAATGTTGTAATGACTACGATAGAACTACATAGAGAAATTTTGAGTGTGTCGCAATGACGTACACAGAGAGAACAAGCTGTGAATGGAGAACTATTTAATGGAGACGAAAACTATTTAACGTGGCTGATAATTAACTGTTATGTCAAACTTGACACAGAGTATACAGTGGAGGAACTACATGAATAGGAATGCTCTTAAATATATACATTCAAATATATATATATATTATATGTATATCTATCTCTTTTCTCTCGTGGGTATTAGGAGTGGTGGAATTGAGATTAGTGTTTCACTTGTGTACACTCTGATGCAATGAGCCTGAGTTGGGAAAACACGGTATAGACGTTAGATTAGCTTTGCATAACATTGAGATGATATTAGTTTTTGACCAGTTCTACACCCAGCTCTTAGCTCCATATATTCTGGATTCCTGTAGTCTGGAAACTAAAAGTCGGTCACAGTTCTCGACTTAGCCGGCGCAGGCCAAGGCGATCTTCAGCCAATGTTACGGTTTCAAACGAGAAGATATTTTGTTTCAAGTTTGTGAATAATCTATTTTTAAAGTAATAGAATGTAGAAACCCTTCACAGGGCCTCACCTCCGACCCCTGTCGGTGTTTCAATCTTACCTGTACAGTACACCTTTGACCCAGGTGACTTTTGACCCTGCACATTATTTTCGTCCACCTGCCGGTGGCCTCAGTTTTCACACCTCACGTGCCTATGTGATGAGTCACGTGAGTACATTGACGTGAGTTACCTGCTAGGGGTAACAGGTTCTCGGGTGTAGTGAAATGGTGGGCTGCCGCTTGATGACATGAAGTGGCCTCTGGTGTAGCCCAGGGTCGTTGTGCTCTATTCTCTATTGTCGGGTTGCTGGGCGGGACAGTCGAACTACGGATCATTGTCTTGGATTGTCAGGACTACGAACTGGAGTAATATTGAATGGTGCCATTCCTCATTTTAAAATCTAGTTTCTGTGCTCTTCTTTCGGAGTTGCTTTATCTCACTGACTCTTAGCAGTCCTTTAAACTGTGCCTGGGTAAAGGAGTTCAGGATTTTAACATTCATTTAGTAGTGGGCACGTAACTCTTCATTTACCCCCCCCCCCCCCTTTTTTTTTCCTTCTAAAAAATGAATGATTAAATAAAAATGAGTATCGTGGCAGTTGTATAACTAGTATTACTGTTACTTGTAGCATCTTCCACCAAAGGAAGCTATAACTAGTATTACTGTTACTTGTAGCATCTTCCACAAAAAGGATGCTATAACTAGTAGTACTGTTACTTGTAGCATCTTCCACAAGAGGATGCTAGAACTAGTATTACTGTTACGTGTAGCATCTTCCACAAAAGGAAGCTATAACTAGTATTACTGTTTCTTGTAGCATCTTCCACCAAAGGAAGCTATAACTAGTATTACTGTTACTTGTAGCATCTTCCACAAAAAGGATGCTATAACTAGTATTACTGTTACTTGTAGCATCTTCCACAAGAGGATACTATAACTATTATTACTGTTACTTGTAGCATCTTCCACAAAAGGATGCAAAACCAAAGTCATTTTGGCCAAAGCAAGTAGGTCTAGGCTTGGTTTCCCCTTCCAGAGGTGTTGAACCCACAGGAGGTGCGAGAGAGGGATTTGTAAGGACAGAAATAAACTTTCAAGTTCTATATTTCACATAACTTCTTGACATAATAAGGCACACATTTATTTTCTCAGCTCTACAGTTCTCTTTGCAATTCAATAAATAAATAAAAACATCCGTTATTTTTAAAATTTAGAAATGCATTGCTATACCTTTAAGAGGGGTGCGATACTTGGTCAAACACATCGTAAGGGGTGCGAGACTAGCTCAAAATTTAGAAATGCATTGCTAAATGTCCAGATCGTTATCTGAACACAGTGCTTCACGGCAGCCTTTCACAAAATTTAAAGTTTGCCGGACCGGTGCACAAGTTTAGAATTAGCGCCACGGACCGGTGCACACGTTTAGGAATTGCACCACGGACCGGGGCACAAGTTTAGAAATTGAACCACGGACCGGTGCACAAGTTTAGAAATTGCACCAAGGACCGGTGCACAAGTTTGAAATTGCACATCGGACCAGTGCCAGGTTTATTAATGTTTTTGTATTTGACCATAAAATGTTGTGCAGACCGGCGCAGGTCACCATTTGGGCGACACTGACGTCTAGCACAAGACAGTGAGTTGGAGTTGATTACATTTTTATAAGTCGTCAAGGGTGAAACAGGCGGTGGAGCAAATCTTGTTCCATTGGTGGATATGTCCTATCGAGGTAGACATACTTTAAGAAGTAAGTGTGGAGGTGGCAGGACGGGAGGCTGGAATACCTGAGGTGGGCCGACGGTAATTCGGGCTGAGGAAGCGTGTGAACATTGTGCGTGCCAAGAAAAAGATGATCTTTTTAGCATTGCTTACTAATGGCCTCCAATTTCCTAGTCTTTCTGCACTCATCAGTTTTTCTCGAGTTATTTCTTTTGTTAGCCATCATTTTTAAGTTGTTCCTTTTGAAGATGTGTTGTCAACTACTAAATGACATTAGCTATGTCGCTATTGCTAAGAACAAAATGTAGAGTGACTTGACTTAGATACCCATGGTGATACTGCATGACCCTAGTATACAATGGCGATAGAAAAAAAATTTTTGTTTGAATGGAGTGGGGGGTGGGGGGAAAACGGGCTAGACTTAAGAAAAGATCTTTAAAAAAAATTAATATTATCATCTTAACTTAACAAGGTTTATGCGGCCTCCTGAAATTCCAGGAGCTCCTGGTATTCTCATGGAATTAAAAAAAATTAGATAAAATCCTGGAAAACACCTTAAATTTTAAAATGACATAAAATTTTTTTCCATGGAGGGAGGGGTAACAAAATCTTGGTCGCGATAGTTATTTTATAATTTTTGTTTCTATTCAATTCGTATCAAACCCCCCCCCCCAAACCTTCTTATAATATTTTCTCAAAGTTATTTATTATCACCTTAACTAGCTGTATCAAACCACTACCTCCCTTATAACCGTATGATCGCTACTCAAAGCTATGCATTGTCATCTTAACCAGCTGTATCAACCCCACCTCCATCACAATCGTCTCTCAAAGTTATTTATTATCACCTTAACTAGCTGTATCAAACCACCACCTCCCTTATAACCGTATGATCGCTACTCAAAGCTATGCATTGTCATCTTAACCAGCTGTATCAACCCCCGCCCCCTCATAATCGTTTCTCAAAGTTACGTTTAAGTTTTTCACAGTCCAACTAAACTTAGCTAAGAACGTGCCTTACCATTGGGGGATCCAGAATTAAACGGCATTAAGGAGCGCCGTTGTACAAATTATTTTATTGCTCCGTACACGCTTTTTTAATTAAAGGTAAAATACATCGTTTGAGCTTGTGCAACTGCTGCTGGTGCAAGAATTAAGAGTGACGCCCCTGATCTATATAATTCAGCCCAGAAAGGTACCTTATGTTGTGTTTTTAAACCGATCCAGGATTCGAAACATTTTATTTCAGAGTCGCTTTGGAATTGAAACTCTTCCACTTCCACGCGTCATTAGGCAATAACATCCGGCCTCTACCCAGTTTAAGAAGGTTTATTTTCTAGGGACTCTTCTCTAACATATAGACTATATACTCAGCCACTTATGGTGTTCAACAGTTCCCTAACACATTACACGTGGTCTTTCATTGTTGATACAAGAGAAAGGAATCAGGAAGATGTGTTGGCGGGGAAGAGAAGGGTAGAAGGGGTTAGTAGACATGTTAATAATAATAATAAAGTTTATTTGAAAAATCCCGCTTCATTCCCAAAGGCTCGAAGCGCGTTACAATGTCAAATCTAGGAGATTGATTGATTGGAGTACTTATATAGCGCTCATTCCATAGCATGCTCACGGCGCTCCGCTGTTCGATGTTCGAGAGGTCTCACTGCTGCCAGTTAGGCGCATGTGAACTCCATCTCCCCATCTCCTGGTTTGAATTCAGAGTTGCCTTCTCTTAGATGGGTTGCCGTCCAAGGTTAACGAGTCCCATCCACCCGGGGGTGCTGGTGGTGTTTTTTGGTGGGGGAGATAGTGGTAGAGGATGTGTTGGCAGGGGAGAGAGGGTAGAATATGTGTTGGCGGGGGAGAGAAGGGTAGAGGGGATTAGTAGATGTGTTGGCGGGGGAGATAGTGGTAGAGGATGTGTTGGCGGAGGAGAGAAGGGTAGAGAGGGGTAGAAGATGTGTTGGCCGGGAGAGAAGGGTAGAGAGTGGTAGAGGATGTGTTGGCGGAGGAGAGAAGGATAGAGAGGGGTAGAAGATGTGTTGGCCGGGAATCGTTTTGCTATTGGGTTTTCTAGTTTGAATTAAAATGTTAACAGTGCTGGCGTAAGTAGTTATGTGTCACATTCTTAAAACATGTTCGGTTCTAATACATTTGTGTAGGTTCGTTCGGTTCATGACGTACTCAGTAACGTTGAAGCACGGCGTGGTCCCGCTTTACAATTTTTCTCTTCAATTTCTTTACCTTTTTTTAAAAAACAAAACAAAACATGCTTTCTTTCTTTTTTTCTGTTCTTTTTTCAAATTGAAATAAATAAAATACGTACGACTTTAAAATGTGTTTCGACTTTTATGTTATCTAAATTTATACATAGGCCGGAAAAAGAGATACACTTCTTAGTGGATCACGAATGACAGTAACAAAAATAACCGGGCCAGGGACAACTTATTTTGTCTGAAATGACAAATTTATTGAAAACACAGAATGAAACTTTATAATATAATGAGATTTTCATATTCTGGACAGAATTTAAGAAACAAATCCGGTTTAGTTATTGAAGTAAGCTGGAACAGGAACAATGTTAACATGCGTCTTATTGCGACATCGCCATTTATCCCCGCGCTGCTAGGTCGCATTATCATTCATTATGAGAGAAACGATTCATCAGTCACGTGTGCTGGTGACACGCGTTCTTCCCATCAACTTCCAATGACGGTGCTAGCACTAGATGAGCAAACTGGATTACCATTGCACACACAGGAAACCTTCTTGGCAGAGATGTTTTATAGTTATTATTAATATTTTGGAGTTCCCCGGTAAGGTGCGCAATATGCACACCTATTTTGTTTTGTCCTTTCATTGTTTACATGGCTAAAACTTCTGCACCGACCTGTGGCCACCGAGTTTTTCGTGTGCTTCCATTCAGCTCGGTTAAAGACCACTTCGTCTTGCTCCCCTCACTCCCATGCACTTTGTAACACCTCCTTCCCTAACCACCCACACCACCGGCGTTGCATGCCGTGTCAGGATACTAGGGTACGGTGGTATTGTTTGTGCTGATACCAACTGCAGTAGCATGCCGTCAGTGTTCGCGTGGTATGCCGGGTAGGTCACGTGGTGCTTCTCAGATGTCGATCCACCGGTCGATTTTGGTGTGCTCAGCGTGAGGCTATAAATAATTGACTTTATTTCTCTCCCCCCCCCCCCCCCCCCAAAACAAGTTTACCGAAAACTGCTCATGAAAACTTGCTCTCGGAAATGGTGGCTTGTAGTAAAGGAGGGAAACAAAACAGCGTGCCAACAAAGAGACGATCGCATACAAGCGGTTCTCGCGATTTCTTATTATTTCTGATTTTTTCAATTATATTGTAGCAATAAGATCAAATATTTTATATAATTCAGTAAAAAAAAGTATATCAACAAGTTTACGTTACATTCTATTAGCTGCATCACTATGGCTATCATGTGGTGCAGAGTTTGATAGATACAAGACTGGCCACATACATTCTTTTGTACAGTTTATACACATGGGTGTTCATGCGCACTCTCTCTCCCCCCCCCCCCCCCCCCTCTCTGTTAATTTTATCTTATGAATATAATTTTTTTTAATTTGATAATTTTTTTCTAGCTGTTTAAAGATGTGGAAATATATTTTTTGTTGATAAAAAATGGGGGTTACACAGAGACATCCCAACTCTTATGGTATTAGTTCCTTAGACTCCAACCATTTAAGGACTTCTTGTCATTATTTCCAATCTGAAATGGTAGTAGTTGCATGCAGGTGCTGAGCGCCTGGACTCAACTGACCTTCTTTTAAACTTGGAGGTAAATTAATTTTCTTAAAGAGATAAACATTGTATGAAATAAATTGATTTAGGAACACATTGCTATCTATATTTTTAACACAACACACACCCACCCACAAACGTGTCCCATGTGAAATTAAATTCCAATGAAATGTCTGAAAGTGTTGACAGGATGAGTAAAAAGGAAAATGTTTATAGGAAAGGGTTGAAGCAAATGATACCAACTGCTGTCACACAATGTCTTGCTGTCTCAAAATAGTAGGTCAAACTAAATGACTATAGGCCATTAAGGTCATGTAGGTCAATCTAAAGGACTATAGGCTAGTGATATAAAGTAGGTCAAACTAAAGGGTCGTTCATTTGCTATTTAGATAAAGAAGGTCACAATAAAGGGCTGTAGGCTAGTAAGATAATGTAGGTCAAACTAAAGGAATAGGCTAGGGATATAAAGTAGATCGAAATAAAATAAACGGCTTGTAAGATAAAGTAGGTCAAACTAAAGGACTGTAAGCTAGTAAGTTAATTAGATAAAGGTCAAACTAAAGGAATGCAGGCTATTTAGATGAAGTAGGTCTAACTAAAGGACTGTAGGCTAGTTAGATGGAGGTCATGTCATGTTTTAATAATTGCTTATCTGGAAATTAAGCCACACTATTAAAATAAGCATTTCGCTGACTGTAGACTAATGGTATGCTATAATTATGTTTAAAATTATATCTCAGTGACCTGTAGACCTAGAGATGAATAAAAGGCCAATGCACATAACTACCTTATTTCCAGAAGTCAGATTTAGAATGCCTTGACATTTCTCCACCACATAACATAGTGTGTGTTTTTTTTTCTTCTTTTAAATGAAGTGGTGGTGCGGCCATGCCTTCATATCCTAACCCATTAGCCTGTCTGACCTTCCTGTGCTTGACCTTTAGCTCTAAAACATTCCTGGGTCTAGTTGTAGTCAACTATAAAGAAGAGCCTTTCTCTTCTAATTTCACATATCTTCTATAGAGACTTCCTGTCTTGTAGATGGACCAACTTTCCAGCCTCATGTTATGTGGACATGTTTGTCCAATGTTCTTTGTGGGTGTGTGTGGTTTTGGGGGTTTGGAGAAATAATTTTGTGCATTTTCTTTGTTGGGTAATCTCTTTTTCAAATCTTAAGTTTACACAATATTATAATGTAACTTGCTGTTGACCTCATAAAAAATATATCCCCTCCAAAATCTCTTTTATTTAAGAGAACCATACTTTCTCTATCTTCTATTCAACACACAATATTTATCTTCTGTGACAGGAAGTGGTTTCATCCCACCTAAATGTAAAAAAGAATTTCAACCAGTATTAAACCAAAGGGCTGAATTATGTGTTGTGTTATAGCAATCAAAAGTTAACTGTGCTAGTAAAGCTCACTTTACCATCAGAAATCTTTTTGCCTTTTCTTGAGGCTTTTGAAATGATGGCAAAGCTAGTTTAGGCAAGCCACCATTTTATCTAAAGCTGTTTGTTTCCAAACATGGGCGTACATCCTAAAAGTGAAAAAAAATGGGGATGGGAGATCAATCGGTATATAATGGGGGGCACATTTACTCTACTCTCTGAGATAGTATTTATGCTTTAATTTTGTTTTAAAAGTGTGTGGGGGTGGGGGGAATTGGTGGATACTTTTTAAATAACCATTGCCATTGTTTGTCATTTTTGCAGCACAATTATTTTTCACTTGTTTATGATTAGTATTGCAAAGGCTGACTTCAGCCTTACTCTAGCAGCATTGAGACCTTTATTATATTTTTGTCTAGCTCTTCCACCACAACTTTATAGGTTCTCTGGTTTCTGGGCATGGGGTAAAAACACAAGTCTAGTAAGTGGGTGGCAAAATTACAAAATTATTTGTTCAACATTTTGTCAAAAACACAGCACCACTTTTGAACCATTTTCTATCCGTAACACACTGAATTTAAAAAAAAAATTCTATGACACAATTTTTTTCAATGACAATAATTGTGTATTTTAAATTAAATGTCAAAAGGTTGTGAATAAATACACATTCTAATAATAGGCTCATGTTTGTTTTGCCAAATAGCAGTATCAAGAATTCTAAGTATGCGTGGCAGTTTTAATCTTGTAATCTTGGATTATCTAACATTAAGCAGTGATATAGTTTTTGCTTCCCTGAGTTAAATATACTGAAATATTATACCACACATGGAAAGATCCTTGTATCATAAAATGTTTGTGAATAGGACATGTGTTGTTAGAAGTTATGTAAATGGCCTAGACCAGTGATTCTCAACATTCCTAATGCCCCGACCCTTGAATACAGTTTGCCATGTTGTGGTGACACCCTCTCCTCCTCCTCCCCCCCCCCCCCCCCCCCCAACCATAAAGTTCTTTTCATAGCTACTACATAACTGTAGAGTATATGCTTTTTCCAAAGGTCTTAGGCCACCCCTGTGAAAGGGTCGTTTGCGACCCACAGGTTGAGAAATGCTGGCCTAGACTGACAGAAAAATGCAATTTAAATGCTCTTTAGCAACTGGGCTCAAATTTGAAATTTGTTGAAATAAGATAAAATGTTTTCTTGTTGCAGTCTTTAGCAAGATTAAAGGAGGAGTTGATGAGAAGGACCAATGGTTCCTCACCTGATGTCTCCATGCTTTCCCTGGCTCAGGACAGACTGGACATGGCCTCACAAACTGACCTTAGGGGAGAGGTACATTTTAAATGCTTATTTGACACATCTTAAACTGCCTACACCCATGGAAGATTACCAGTAGTATGAAAGATAATTTTCATTTATGTAGTAATGGCATGTTAATTCACTGAAATGTCTCTTGAAAAAAATATATATACTTTTCATAAAAAATCTATAACATAATTAAACAGCACTGTAAAACATATCAATTTAATAAATTGTCATTAAAATATAGTTATCCCCTTTGTTCTTAAATATGGATAATTATTTTTTAATCCTGTAATTTGTCAGCAAAAATATTTTACTGCTAAATTTGTCCTTTATTATACAGATATATGGCAATTAATTAATTATTTCCATTTAGTTTGGTGTGAACCAGAGCCGGCTTCTAGCAGAGAAGACTAGAATACGACTACAATATGATGAGGCACAGAAAAAACTGGGAGAGCTCAAGTTTCGCTTGGCCAACATTGAGGACAAACTGTTGCCAGGCCAATCAGAGTCAGACAGGGACAGGTAACTCTTTCAAAAATCAAATTACATTTTTTTTCAAAAGCACCAAGTACTCTTCATTAGCAATGGATTTTCATGGATAAACCGGGGAAAAGTAAATTGTATTTCAAAATTATATTATTTAGAATAGTGGGCACTTACTTTTAAGCCATTATACTTAGTTAATAATTAATGTAAATGTTATTTTATTCAACTTGAGTCAAATACAGATTATAATACATCATTCAGCTTGAACAGAAATAAACTCATGAATTATTATTAAAGTTTTTATTGTCAAATGTTAATAAAAAGAAATAAGATTGTTCTTCTTTGTCACATTAGGTTGCTTTTGCTACAGGAGAAAGAGCAGCTTCTGAGAGAACTGCGCAGCATAGATCCAAAAGGTCGTAGTGATGATGACATGAGCTCAGTGAGAAAAAGAATTAGTAGGCTTGAATATGACCTAAGGCACGCTCAAGTCATCTCTAACAAGCAAATAGAGCAGAGGTCAGTGTGTTCTGTCAGCTTAATCAGAACCATTACTGTAATACAATTTGTTTGTGTTTGTAAAATTAAAACAAACTGTAGTGCATTTTGTCTTTAATTATATGTTATAAACATTCCTTCTAAGAACACAAACTTTTGGTAAGCTTAAAAAATGGCATTTCTTAGTTCATTTCTTAAAGCATCATAATTTATGTGTACCTTATAGATATATTTTTCTTTTATTGGATCATATCCCAAATTTAATTTGATCACTGTTATTGTCAGGAGTTGTCCATCTTTGGAAATGAAGCATCCTAAGTGTTTCATTTCACTCAACAGTGCACACATAAACTAACACAAATACACAATTTATCTGAGAACAACACTAGCTACACACCCCCAAAAATACTGTAAATATGAAATTTATCCTCTACCACAGGATTACTCTCCATGATGAAAAATCTACTATTCTACATCAGTTGGCAGAGACGGCCAAACTTACATCATATCTTGAGTCCCAGCTTAGAAGGTAAGTTGGGAATAGGGTTTTGGAAGACCCACCGTAAAGAGGAAGTAATTCTGTAGAATAGAAAAGTTTACAAAAGTTGTAACATTGTGGACTGCTGAAAGCGTCATGTAGAAATTTTTCATAGTGTTAAAAAATATACTGAAGAAACATTTTAAAGATTAGTAGAATGAAATATTATGCCAACTATCACAAGCTTAATAGCACACATATATATTTCATCCTTTTAAGTTTCCTTTAAGTTGTTTTGGTTAGGTGAACCCTCCCATAATTAAAGGGAATTGAAACACTTTATCTAGGGGCAGCTGCAATAATGTCTGTCTGGATAAACCAAGTTACTCATATCAGATGTGAAATCAAACTAGTTGCTGTTGATTTTTGTAAAAGTCTAACTTTAATTCTGTTATTTTAAACCTTTCTAATTAGCTAACTGCAGCTTGATGGCAGTTTTGTTTTTTAAAAAAAATAAAATTATATACATATTCTTCTCACTATTTTATTCCAGCCTGTCATTAAGCACCTTGTCGGTATCATCAGGGTCCAGCCTTGGCTCTCTGGGCTCTTTATCTGCTGGTAGTCGTGGCTCACTAAATTCATTATCCACCATGGATATTTACAGTGCTGCCCAGAAAGCTGGGTCAGTAGGAGAAGTAAATCTTCAGGAACTACACCAGAGGGTGGAAAAATTGTTACAAGGTAGTCTGAGACTTTTATGTGAGGTGGCTTTACTAAACCATCATATATCATACATATTTTATCATTTTGGAAAAGTTTATTTTTTTTTGTATTAAGAATTTAATTTCTCTTCTGTTCAAGGACACATCATGTCGCCTATACAAGAGGCCCACTCTGTTCTACCACACGATGATGTAACAGAAGCAGCCACTTCAAATTACATGCAATCAGTGATGTCTGGTAGTCAGGAGCTTAGTGATACCACCAACAACAATATACTTGGTAACGGCTTGGGGGTCATGCCCAGCCTACTGAACAGCAGCGGTAGCATCCATGCTGCACTACCCAAACAAGCTTCGGCATTGTCCTTATCTTCAAAGTCATCGCTGGCAACTTCCTCAGCCTCACCACCTGTCTCCCCCATATATGGATTCGGCCCTCCGCCCAGCTATGAACAGCATATGAGTGCACTGGAGCAGCGGCATGTTCCATTTCAACAACTGCTGCAGCATCAACACCAGATGCATCAGTTGACACCAGGGGGTAGCACTGGAAGCCTAAATAACAACATCCCAACCATGGTCACAGAGAATGTCCTCTGGCAGTTGGGTGCAAGCTCAACAGTGTTACCAGGCGTTGATCAATTAAATTTGACAGATTTTACTCCTCAAGCTGGTAATGAGCTCAGTATTGCGAATAAAGATGACGGATTAAATCACTTACATGCTATTGTCCCCATCTCTTCATTAAAAGATATTTCCTCTGGATATCCTAATTCATTACTGGCAGATACAATAAGTTCCACATCAAAGTCCTCAAAAGATGCAAACTCAAACTGTGACATTGTTGGTGAAAGTCACTTGCAACAGATGTCACCCTCACCAATTGCTACAGCATTTACTCAAAGTCAGACTCCAAAATCTTTACAGACCAATGGTGGAGAAGGAATTGCTCATACTAATAACAGCGCCCCACCCCCTTCCTACAGTTCTCGCCACACGCCCAACCTGGATTCCATTGGTAACCCGCCACTTAGTCCAATCAGTGAGAGTAGCTCTGGTGTAGGTAATAACCTGTCAGGTGGCAACACAAGGAGTGTCTCTGCTGCTGTTAGTGATGAGTCAGTGGCAGGGGACAGTGGAGTGTTTGAGGCTTCCGTCAGCAGGTAAGAAGTGTCTTTAAACATTTTTTATTTTCAATTCTACTGCTTTACTTTGTTGTTTCAAAAAAGGCTATATTACCTGTCATCCAGGGCCGGCCCTAACAATTGCGGGGCCCTTTGCGAAACGGAGTACGCGGGGCCCAGTCTGGGTAGGGATGAGGATAATAAGTGAAAATTAAGATTTTGTATTAGAAAATAAATTCGTCTTTGCATTAAATTCATTCTTTACTCTAAGTACAAAATCACGATCAAATTAACTTTACTTTACGAGCCTTGCGTGTAGCGAAGTCATACAGTATATCATCAAAATGCTGTTTCCTACATAGATCACGCTCAATAGCAAGAATTGCCAAATTGTTCAATCTGTCTTCGTGAATTGTTGACCTCAAGTAAACCAAAAGATTAAAAACACAGTAAAAACATTAAAACAGAATAAAGACGCTGACCTATACATGACCTACACATGACCTATACATGACCTATACATGACCTACACATGATCTATACATGACCTATACATGATTATAAGTTATAATGGTTTAATTTAATAATTTACACCTAGAATTAGCGCAGGGCCTATGAAAGTGCGGGGCCGCATAGGTTGCATTGGCATAAGGCCGGCCCTTCTTCTTCTTTCGCCTTTTCGTCCTCGAGGAACAGCAGCCGATCTTCATCGACGTCTGTGATTAGGACATAGGCCGCCTACAAGAGCCCTCCAGGCATCACGATCCTGAGCCAATCTCTCCAGCCTCCCCCAAGTGTGGCCAAGTTTCTTGGTATCCGTTCCACTTCACGGCGCCAAGTGTTCTTAGGCCTGCCTCTTTTCCGTTTTCCTTGAGGGTTCCAATTCAAGGCTTGTCTAGTTATGCTGGACGCAGGTTTCCTGAGCGTATGGCCAATCCATCTCCATCTTCTCTGGAGGATCTCCTGCTGCCATCTTATTTTATCATTTTGTATTTGTATCAGTTTTCCCAGATGTGATTTTCAATTGATATCAATTATAAAAATATTCTGCTGGTAAAGGTAAACTGATGTTGATAATGCAATCACTGTAATGGTTTGTACTACCCTATAGAAACTTATTCCCCCCCCCCCCCCAAAAAGTGTTCCTAAGGGAAATAACTTACTAGAGTGCTTAATTTTTGTACCTGAGTACTGCTTTTTCTTTTCTAATGTTTTGTTCAAATTAATTCTCATTACTCATAGTTGTTCATGTTATGATTAGAAATAAGTTGAAAACGTTTAATGAACTGCATATTTCTATAAAATTTTAAAATGTACAAGTTCCTGCCGCCATCTCTTAAAAGTTCATAGAAATAAGAACAACGTATGAAAGGAAATATTTCAAAATTGTTTTCAATAATTTGAAATCTACTTCCAGGACGGGTTACATCGATAAAGTATTGGATAGCAATATGGAGAGTGCTCAAATACAAATAAAATTAAAGTAAGTTTCTCATTTACTCTTTGCAGTTCATTGTTTTTAAAAGATGAGAATGGATTGGAGATTATTTCCTACCAGCTTATAGTTTATTTAAATTTTAAAAATATTTTTATCTAACCGTTAAAAAAAAACTAATATAAATTACTTGTGCATGTCATCTGGCGTGGTGAGAATCTTGACTTAAAGAACAACAACGTTCAATCTCAAGCTTTAAATATTTTTTTAGTCAGCGTTATATTCAACAGTTCATACCCGTTTTTACTCTTTTCATCTCCCTCTCAGGTATGAAGGTTTGGAACGCCAGCTAATTATTAGCATAGAACAAGCAAGAAACTTGTCTGTGTTACCTTTTCATAAAGACAGTAGTGTGTAAGTAAAGTTTGTAAAAACTTAGCATGTTTTATAAAAAATATCATTAATAAACCTTAGGGCTTTTGACAATTGGAATTATTAGAATTTTTATTCTTTATTCCTTTGGCTTCTTTCCGGATTAAAATAATATGACCATAATTGGTAGAATTTAAACACTGGTGAGAATGCCATGCTATAAACTAAAGCTACATAAAGGATTTTGCATTATATCATACAACATACAAGTATGGAGTTTTATATTATGTGGAGATAGTCATTGATGTTTTAATCATTTTTGGTTCTATAGTTTAAAAAAAAAATTGATTTTTAAAATTGTCTTTAAAAAATATTATTATTTTTGTACAAATTTGGAAAATGTAAAATATTTGTCTTTAAATGTTATTTTCCTGATTTGGCAACCCGGAATATTAAGATTTCCAGAAAGACTCATTCCATGACCATACACAGGTTATACATTTCAAGCATTATCATTAATAGTTGCAGCAGGATATTTTTTTCCTGCTTACTTGATAACTCCATGAGCTAAATGAGTATTTAAAATTCTATATCTTGCTCCTTTTTTAAAAGTTGGTTTTTGTTTGACCAAATGACATTGCTGACCAATATTGTTCTGTTTTCTCTACAGGTGCATCAAAGCAGCACTTCTTCCCAATCAAAATGTGTGCCTAGAAACAAAACCTGTGTCAGATCTCAAGTCCCCCAAGTTTTCTGAGATGTTTCGTGTCAGCATTCCTGAACATAAGTTGTACTCTAAGACCCTGCAAGTTCATGTCTGGAGTTTAAGCCTTGAGAGGAAAGAAGAATGCTTGGTATGTGGATAGGTGGAGGCTTTCAAAGAAATGTCACACAAAATTATTACTTACATTAGAGTTTGTAGTAATCAGCTGTTGTTGATTTTTCTAGACTTAAAATAAGACATTTGTTTTGTTATAGGGATGTGCCCAAGTCAGTTTGGCTGATTTTGACCCCAAGTCTGTCTCTGTGCGGTGGTACAATGTGTTGAGCTTCCGTTTTATGCAGTCGGATCTTAAGAGTCAAGGAACACCTGTTTCCAATAAGCTGTCCAGTGCTCAGTCCCAGCCATCGTCCAGTAGCAGCTCTGAAGAGCCTAAAGCTGCTGTCAGTAAAGCCAAAGAGGTATATCTATTAAGTTAATGATTCATGTAAAACTTCAACTCATCATTCTATTGAGAGACTCTCAATTTGAACAGTTGCATTAGGGAGGACAGTTACATTTCAGTGTCTCAAATTCTGATGTTTGAGTAAGCTGTAGCTTAGCATCTTTTTTTAAACCACAGAGTAGTTGGCACCCATCCATTAAATTTGTTATCAGTATGCTGAAATTTATCAATTGTCATTTGAATTTGAAAAAATAAATTAATCTACATACAGAACTTGAATTTACGATATATATCTTTCTACATTATGCTATATTGGGTTTTCTTCTGTTGATAATGTTATTTCAAAATATTTACATGGTTGAAACAGTCACAAGACAGAGTTGATCAACTTCTTGAAGCCTCCTCTGCCAAGTTAAGACAGGTTGTTTCAGTTAGTGATGACCAATCTTCTGGGACTGACTCTGCCTCAGGTCGCAGGTGAGTGCCTTAATTAATATGTTTTAGATGTACTTTGGCTACATTTAGCTGATGGAGATTTGTCAGAATAGGCATTTGGCCAAAATTATTTCCTACTGAATATTAAAGAGTAATAACATTCTTGTTGGCCAACTCTTTAACTTAACCTTTTTGCTACCGATGATGTTGACGCGACGTCACAATCACCCACTTACAATTACCAAAGACGTCACATAGTCATCATAACAAAAAGGCAAAGAACTTTTCTGAAATACCAAGGACGTCATGTCGACTTCATATTTCAATGCTATATATTTCTTTATTTGTTAACCTTATTTTTATCTGAATGTGGATCTAGTGTTAAAATACTTTTTATCTTGTGAAAATTGCTCACCATAGTTTTATTATTTTTTATCTTTTTCATGCACCCACTCAGTTATTCTTCTTTATTCTAAGAACCAGAAAAAACCTGTCCATAGTATTGTATTAATCTATATCTGTATTGTTGCCAGATTCTCAGCTCATCCAGTTGTTTTGTCAGTGAAGGAGGAGAGCAGTGACGAGTCCACTATTATATCTTCCCAGACATCCACACTGACCAGGAACCATGGTAATTTGACAGATTCACTGCCTTGTTTGTTGTAATGGAGACTTGATAGATGAGAACAAGTCAATCATAATCAAAAGTGATCATTCGTTTGGTAGTGCATGTTGATGGGGATGACAGGAGTATTAATCAAATAATTAAGTGAGAAAAATGAACCAATGTTTATTGCTTTAAATAAAATCCTCAATGACTGCAGGTCCAGAGGAAATGAAAAGTCACAGTTTTGATGGTGCACAGGTCCAGGATGACCTAGAAGATGATGAAGACGATGATGACGAAAAGGTTAGACTCCACATAATTATAAACAATTACTTCTAGAATTTTTATTTATTAATTTATTCACATGTAATTTAATAGAAAGCATTGATTGTTCTTTTGCTTCTTTTTAAAAACTAGCAAAAGATGAAATCATTTTAAGTAAAGAAATACTCATTTAAATATGCCATTGAACTAAATTAGTTCTAAAAAAAAGTATGTATAAAACATTCTTCTTTTTGACACAATATGACTTGTTCATATTTTTTGTTCTTTCCCATTGTTAGGATGAAGACTACGCGGAGATGATCCAGAAAGTACTTAATGAGTTGGCTGAGTCAGTGGATAATTTTGATGATGAAGAGTTCCTGGAATCAGAGGATGGTCTGCTCAACTGCAAGTGTGACAAGGAGACAAACACTGAGCTTGGAGATTACAGGCTGAGAGAGATCAAGCACAGAACCACGCACCACCATCAACAACCACAACGACACTCAAACACATTGCATAGCAGCACCATCAGGCGCTCACAGACTTTTTCCCCAGCCTGTCGACAACCTCCCCCTGGTTATGTGTGTAAAGTGAGTTGTTGACTTTTTTTTTAGGTATTCTTTTGAATAAATTAAATTACTTTTGTAATCATTTTTGAGAAATACAGGATCCACACAGCTGAATCCTCCCCAGATTTATATATCCAGGAAGCCATGTGAATGATTAACATGTTGGAGTAGAAAAAGGTTTGATTCACCAATATTATAATTGTCTTGCTGGGCTCATGGTTAAATACATCTGAATAATTGACAATAAAAATTGCAATATAAAGGTGAATATGATAACCCACCTGTAAGCTCCTGGGGCAAGTTTTGAGCTGATTCAGAGTGGATTGTAAGCCCCAAAAAGGGGCAAATGCTTTGTTATCCCTAGGAGATAATATGATTGTTGTGGTAAAAATTAATTTGAGCACAATAACCTCTGTGGCAATAGATCAGTTAAAATAAAGGCCCTGGAGTTTTCAACTCTCTGACCAGCCTCTAAATAGCTTATAATTTGTGGAAGAACATTAATTATACAATATGTGTTTGGTAAATGAAAGCTATTAATTTATATTTATATGTTTGTTATGGAATTTAATATTTGTTTTAACATTTTTGGAAAAACAATTCTTTAAAAATATATAAATCCACTTGAATGCAAAATTTAAAGAGAAAATACTCTTGAGTAAAACTGACTAGTTATAGAAGGTCATGTCAGTTATCAAAGCACAATAAAGCACAACCTATAATTGTTTTGGATGATGACCATCTGAAAAAGGTAAACTAGCTAAATGAACAGGCTTTACTGTTTTTGTTCATGAACAGTTAAACCGTAGTGACAGTGACAGCTCTATGCCATTGTACAAGAGGACGCCTTTCCAGAGAAATACTGTCAGTAGGAGGAGCCTGCGCTGGAAACGGGTAAGTTAGTTTATTCATGAAGGGTTAGCAATGGAGCTAATTAATTTACCTTGGCTAAATGAAGCACATCCTAATGGGTAATTTTTTAAAAACTATATAAAAACTTAAGTTGATGTTGTAATATTTGCCAGTGCTTTGGTTTTGTACCCATCGTCTCTGCTGAAGTCTTTCATTTAATAATGTGAAGTACAGTAAAGAAAAATTCATGCTTCAAATCCTATCAAGTATCAGTGAAATTAACACATTAACTACAATACACAACCAAATTAAAGTCATACTACAACTGAATTAATTTCATTGCCGTTTTTTTATAATATGGATTTAGAAATTTGACTCATTTTTTTTTACACAATATGATGAATTACAATTCATATTCACAATAACCATAAATTCATGTCATTGGTTACTAGATCAAACAAATATCATAATAGGTTAACTACAATTGAATTTGTTTATTCAAGCTAAGCATTAACTAATATTTGTTCACTATTTGCATTAAAATAAATTCTTGGTTATATGCAATTGGCTAACAAACTAAATATGATTTTGCATAGACATGAAAGCTATTTCACTTCCAGCTTTAAAATAAGGACATTTATTTGGATGTTGAACATAATTAATGTTTATTTCATGATTATCTCTATGTAGGCTGATGGCTCAATATCTATGATGCCTTTATCAAGCCAGTTACCGTTCCGTACCTCCCTGGACCTTGAACTTGACCTTCAAGCCTCACACACAAGATTGTCTCACCTAAATGATGAGATCACAAGATTAAAAGAACTGAAACGCATGTTAGAGGAATCAAAGAACAAAGGTAATTTTATTCACATTGTCCAGGTAACTCACCAAATATACTAGGAATACCTGTGCTTCGCGACAATGATAGAGAGAATTAAAAATATGGTAGGATTTAGTTTGCTTGGTCTTACCTTTCCATGATTTGGTAGGAATTTGGATCAAGCTGGGGTAAGCTGATGCTTGAGACTCCTCTGCCCTTAGATCACTTGTGAGATGAACCCTCATGTTCACTTGCAAGGATCGGACTTGGAATTTAGGCCATAGGTGGGATGACTTAAGACAGGCTTTGACCTCATCAGCTCACATTCACAAAAAAATGCCAGTAGTGTCTGGCTGAAGTCAACTGTTAGTAGCATATTAATGCCATCCATAAGATAAAAGTATCTAAATTTTATAGTGATAATTAACCTTAGATGATGGTTTAAGAACTTAAATATGAAATATTCTTTTTGGATGTGCACCATACGCAAAAATATAATAGCACATGTTCAAATGCATTGCAAGATACAAAAAAAATTAACCAAAACTTCATGCGAAAAAAAAATTTGCTTTTATATATGTTTCGGACTTAGCTTATTTTTAACTACGTAAAAGCTGAATTTGAAAAAAATAAATTTGTGAGTTCATGCCTAAAGTATAAGAGGAATCTCCATGGAAAAAAATCATCTTCACAGAGCTTGTTGTTCTTGAGTTCTCGTGATCTGTGAGTGAGTGGTATTTGGCTTTTAAATGTACACTAGCGCATCACGGTGGGCAAGGAGAGCAGGGTTGACAAGATCTACTCATGAATTAGATTATTAAAATAGATGCCTATGAAATATAGAAATCTGTATACATTCTGGCCCACTTATAAAACATTTGGTAATCTCTCTCTATATATATATAAATATAAGAGAAACAGTTTGTATGCCCCAAAATTGAAACTGTAAGAAATTGTGATGCTCTGGAAACATTGCTACTTAATTAAAACCTTTTAATAAACAAAATCTGGAAATCTAATAAAATTATAAGAGTGGCACTTTCAAGTTTGAAAATTTTAGACATTTTCTTTTTAGGAGAATGGGAGTTACCTGAATGGCTGTCAGAGAATGAAAAATTTCATCGCCTTCTGTCTATGGCTGAAAAGCTGGTATGTAACATTTTTTTAAAAGTAATGGTAATTTTATTTTTTTAAATTACTAGTACGTTAGAAACAAGTTGCTTAACTTTTTTTATATGGAAATTAAAATGAATTTTGAAAAATGACCTGTTCTGATTTCTCTAGGCAAATTATCTTCAGTCCAGAAATGTAAGAGTTGAATGCTTTTCTGTTTGCTCTGAGCTCTTACAGTGTCTTTAACTGAGATTTAACAAAGTTCTACTCTGTTAGGCTCAATATTTAGCAGAAGTAGATGAAAGAAAATCTAGAAATAGCCTGTAAATTATGTATAAAAGGAAACAAAGTTTTTGGAAACTGAAGGTGCTTTAATAACAGAACATGAAATGGATGCAAAATAAGCTTGTATGTGCATGTGTTTTTAGACCCCATCACGCATGCAGATTCAATCATTTATTGACTCTGAATGTCTTTATAAAATTATGGAAAAGAAGTTTACATTTTACTGTAATTTGTATTTATTAATTTTTTAAATTATCATTAAAGGAAGTAGGATTATCTGTTGACAAAAAGATATAGTGCATATCTGTACTGACTTTTGCACCACAGACATATGTTTATTCAGTGTGACTGAATAGCAAAGTTAGAATGTTGCTAAAAAGCCCTATAGAAGTAACAAGGCAAGAATGATGGCATGTATTGGCAACATAACTATGAAAACTAAAAGCATGTTTTCATAAACCAGAGATTGAAATGTTTTTCCATACAATACTTGTCTTTTATGCTTTTCCTGTTTTTAGTAGCAAAATGAAATAAATTTTAAATAATTGTGTGTCTTGTAAAGTTAGTCTCATTAATAACTTCCTTTTGTTTGTACCAATGAACATGCTTTTGATTGTTCAAAGTCTGATTAATAGTTTGCTGAAGATTTATTATATTGTGTCATTAAACATTTTTTTCTAAAGCTGTTAACTGCAGTTATTCAAATAATTGTATCAGAAATGGATACATTATGTTAAATTCTTATTGCTTTTCACCATAAAATTCTTTCTAACCAGTCGTCATCAGCTGAAAAGAAAGAGTATGTTTCTAAACAAGACAAGAGGGCGGAGCATCTGATGAGGAAAGTCACCAAAGATGTGCAGAGGATGCGTCAAGGCACTCAGCAGTCAAGGACATTTAATTTTAGGTTAGTTGCATCTTCAATTGATTTTAATTTGCTTTATTTTGCTTAATCTGAAAGTGGAAAACAGCTATAGCCATTTTTTTTTCCAGGGAAAAGATGGCATTTTTTACCAATACTAACATGGATGTACCAGTGATACCATCGGAGGTCCTCAAGACAAGTTCATTATCCCATCAGTTATCTCGAGGTGATGCCAGAGAAGAGAGGCTCTCACAAGCATCCTCTTCATTGACCTCCAGGGCATCATCTTCATCCTCCCTGAGCCATCTGGCACATAGCAAGCCAACATCATCCAACTCAACGCTTTCCTATTCTTTATCATCATCCCTTCCACAACCTGGAGAAAACTCTTCTCAACTAACCGGTGTACAAAGCCTGAATGGAATGGACAATAATCAAATGTTTCATGACCAGAAAGATATTATGTCTTTATCCACCAATAGAGCTTCCTCCCGGTTATCCAATGTGACAAACATTTCCTTGGTGGCATCAGCATCACCAGGGAACCATGAGAGCAAAAAAATCTTGCCTCAGACACTTTCTTTTAATCAAAATTCAAGTGAGAATAATAGTTTGTTTTTGGAAATGTTGGCCAGTGGAAGTGCCAGCTTGAGTAGATCCAGTTCATCAGCCAGTGATAGGGCTAAGGCTGCATTTTTCTTGGACAGTCGTGTTGGAGAGGAAGTTTAGAGCCCTGTTACAAAATGTGAAGAATCAAAACGTCTTTATGACTGTGGTGATGACTGGTTGCAGTTTCTTTTGGATATTACCCTTAATGTGGTAACTATTGCATCCTAAATCTATGAACGTCAAGGCTTGATGAAATGACCAGTCACCAACCACCACTCAGATCTGACCTACAGGTGTTGTATAGATACATCCCATCTCCACACCGTCTAAGTCCTTTAAAACATAACACACAGGATATAATTCGGAGGAGTGAAACCATAAGTTATTTTCTAGAACCAAATCATATGTTCTTGGACTATTAATACAAGTTGTACAATGTTTTGCCAGCTGACTACTCCATGAGTTATTCGGCATTCTTGCTGAAAAATAAGGTATGTGCATTTACAAGCTTTTTTTTTTTTAACCATAGCGACATAAAAGCCAGCAAAAAAACATTTAAATAAAATGAAATTGCAAAGATTATTCAAATAGCTGTAGTAACTATTAAAAATATGGAATTCAATCACTGGCAAAAATATGATTAAAAAGTATTGTTTTAATGTTTCAGATCCTTAAAAAATTCAATGACAAAAT
Source organism: Omphiscola glabra (assembly GCA_964017045.1). Taxonomy (NCBI): domain Eukaryota; kingdom Metazoa; phylum Mollusca; class Gastropoda; family Lymnaeidae; genus Omphiscola; species Omphiscola glabra. The sequence continues at coordinate 19,222,098 of OZ024801.1, forward strand.
GTCAAAACAATATGATCAAAGCTACAACTCTCCTTTTTATTTATTTATTTTGTTGTTGTTGAAAGGTTAGATCTGGGTGTGTTTTTCAATGCTTATAAAATTAATCATAGCCTTTTATGAAAATTGTTACAACTTTCAAAAAATTTCAGCATATTATAAAAACACAAGGGTCTTGATTAAGAGCAGGGCTTAGGCCAAAGTTATTTTTTTCTTAATAATTTATTACCTTAGTGGGAAAACAATCAGTGTGTCACAATATTTTCAAAAGTTTAGTGTGTCACCCATTTATAATTTTGTAATTATCCCAAAATGTTAAGTGAACTGCAAAGTGCTAAGAAATAATGTTTATAAAAAAATTATATATAATAAAAGTTTAGGTTCCACAACCATCATTGAGTAATATTCTATAGTACTGGCTGGCTTTTCAATCCATTATGACAGACTAGATATCTAATTTATCCATGAAAGATAAAAACTCGTCTAAACAAATTCTATGAAGTGCAAACTGCTACATGCATAGCACTGTTGTTATGTTTAATGTGCTGTTGATGTCTGTTAATAATATACCTCCATGTAAGTATTTTATTGGATATCTGAATGGAGATTGTTTTTGTATTAATCATTTTAAAAAAGCTCCTGTTGTTTGATTCCATCATTTATTTATTTTTTTGCATTGAGCAGTTTGACTTGTTTCTTGCCTTTCATATGCACACAGTCACACAGGCAGTTTTAGTGGGGGAAAAAAAGCTTTAGGAAAGATAAATGATAACAAGTGTTGATTTCAAAGATATCCTGGCTGAAATACCATTACACATTGAGTGCCTTTTCTTTTCTTTCTCCGTACTGTTGTGTGATCATTATGAAAGCTCTTGACCTAAATGAGAGCTTCTTTCACAGTCACAACACAATATATATATTTTTTTTTTTACTAGAGTAACATGCCTCTAATCACAGATTCTCTTTTTTTGTGTTGATATAATTACCATTAATACCCTCATGTTACTTGTTTGTGTATATTTATATCTACTCTTATCAAATGTACATAAATATTAGCTATTTTATTACATGTACTGTTTGTGTCAAAAACACAGGTAATCTTGTTTTGTGTACATATTTAACTGCTTTAGTGTCATTTGTGTACATACATACTTACTTACATACATATATATAAATGAATGAACTATAAATCTACTAAATATACCTGTTGCCCATTAGTCATGTTGCCATTATGATTTTGCTGGACAAAATTATAACCCATAATTTTTACAGTTGTTGATATGTTGATGTAGCATTTTTCTCCATATGGTCAGTTTGTGTCACTCAACCCATTCTCATTAACGTTATAGATTACATATTTATATATTCAATTAAATGAGTTGTGTGCATTCAAATAGGGGCTTGGGTGCAATTTTAGTTTTTTGTTAAAACCCCAGTTTAACAAATGTGTTTTTAAGGCATCTGGATAGATGCTTTGTTTAATTTTTTAATAACATGTAAATATTACGTTTTTGACTTCACCATTAGTCACAGATGTAAATTTTATTGTTGGCTACATATAGAATTGTATGTTTAAATTCTTCATTCGGTAGATCAAATATAATAAATTTAATGAAAGTCAATTTTCAATCTCTAACTCTAACTATTACAAAAGACCTGGATATTTTCATCCTTTAAAAACAATTCAAGGACTCTTTGGGCTCATGACTTGCCACTAGAATTAGTTAATTATTAAGTAATCTTTGAATTAATTCTTAAATATACAAAAGTTTGTTACTTTGATTTAAATACTGGGTGTATACAAAGAATATTAATTTCTCACTGAATTGTTATTGCTTTAGGCAATTGTAAAAAGGATGTTGTTTTGGTAGAGAAAGATAATTATTTTAATTTTGTGTGCGTGTCCTTGTTTGAGTTGTACAGTGTGAGACATTTTATGTCTGTGTGCGCATGGTAACTCCTAATTTTGTTATTCCTATGCATATTTGTTATTTATAATGTAGCATTTAACCTGTACATTGGGATGATGTGAAGTTGATTCTATGCAAATATTTTTGGGTAACTGTTGAATTTTGTAGATTGTATGAAATGTGTGGCTAATGTTTACATATTCTGATGTGAGTAGGCACAAGTGAGAGATTGAGTGAAAAGAACAAAAACATATGATAAACAAATACTCAATTTTTAGAAAGAAGCAAATGTATGTTCATTTGTTTGATTATTTTTAATCCACTTATTCTATAAATAATGTACTGATACTATTTATAGCCTCATTGCTGTGGATTCCATACTGTCACAGAATATTTATTCTTATTTGTTATGTTGAAAGTGCCCCCCACTGGAAATGTTGACTTTTTTGGAGGCTAAATTTATGGCTTAATGACACTGTATGTGCAACCATGGTGTCATATCGGTTGGGTGGGGAATGATGTGTGTTAGTTTATATGGTACAATTACCATTGGGTGGGACATGGGATGTATTAGCAAATATTCCAGTGAATTAGTTATTTCTTTTGCTGTGTATTGGGCTCATATCTCTATAACTAAATATATCCCTTTTTTTTTTCTTTAACACTATTACAAAAAAAGACACAATAAGGCTTGTTGTATTGAAATTCCTGAATCAGGTTTCATATGTTTTCAGTTTGTTGCTTATTGATAATAAATTAAATATTACCAACTTGAATTTTGTAATTGTTACTAGAGATAATATTGTACAAGTCAAACAAGCTGTTACACTGCTATTACACTGTTTTCACAGAACATTTAAAAATGACCCTGGCATCTTTCAGTTGATAACTCTCTTTAATAGGAGGCATATTTGTTTTTGGCAGATGGTGAGACAATATTTTAAAATTATTTAGCAATTAACCAAAGCATGAAATCCACTTGTAACTTGATGAAATGGCCAGTAAGCAAATTTGTAGACCTTCTCCCCACATCAATGATGTTTTGAATAGTGGTTTTAATTTTTATTGATATAATATAGCTGCAATGTTGGTTTGATCAATAACATACATCAAATAATTTAAAAAGACAGCAGTGGTAAAATATACAGAGAAAACTTTTTACAAATGATTCTTTTGCACAGTTGGTGTTTTATCTCTTGAAATCTCTCAGTGCCTTGATCTATATGTACACTATAACATATTTGAAGATGTTCGATGCACAGGTTTAATGATTAAGGGATGTTACTGGAATAAAAATTGAACATAAGATCTGTTAAATTGTCCCCTGAATTGGAAGAAGAAAAAAACCCATTGTATTTCATGCAAATTAAATATAATCTCTTGTTTCCATCACACAATTCCCTGCATATCACAGAACACAATGCCACCAAGACCAGGCTGTTATGTGGGGCAGACTTGACGGTTGATGCAATGGGCCTCCATTCAAATGACCCATTATAGAGTATCTTAATACTGGTCGTGTGAAAATCAACACATTTTCTCAAGATTAGGTAGTATTAATAAATTTTAAATTATTCAGCTTATTTTCATGATTTTAAAAAAATATCCCCATGCCATTGTTTTAAAAATTATATTTGAACAATTAGTGTACTTTACCAGGCAACCCATCAGAAAACTTTCTCAACTTGAACTGATTGGTTTTTCACCAAGATGTGTTTTAATTTCAGCCAGTTTTTACCAACTGTTGTAAGTTTGTCATCTGCAAAGACATCTGCTGCATGTGCTGTTTGATCAGCAAATTCCTCATGAAAATTTAAACATTGGCGCTGCCATATATGTTTATTGTAGAATCAGCTGACATCTGCCACATGTGCTGTATTTGCATGTAGGTGTTTTGTATTCTTGAAATGCTCAAGGCAGTATTGGTAACAATAGTCACCCTTAGAAGTCTCAATGTAACTTATTTGAACACTTTGCCAATGTGGCTGTTTTTTAAAAAAAAAATATATATATATTCACCTTAGATAGGTTATCAAAAGGAAAATAAAAAATTATTGGTTAAGTATGCTAATTAGTGTCTGATAATGTAATTCTAACAATAGTTATTTGTACCTCAGAAATAAAAAGTATAAAATCTTAAGATTTTGGTTCATAAAATCTCCAAATTATTTTAAATTATAAAAACTGCCAATGATTTTTTCTAAAGTTCTCTGATTGGTAGCTGGCTTGCAGTGTTTGACACAAGTGTGATCAAATAGCACTATATGTTGGATTTTTGTCTTTACACCCCATTAAGATAAAGTTTATTCTCATTGACCAGTGATTATTGTTTATAATAGCACATACATTTGGATTTCTGTTTAGGGGGGAAAGTGTAATTGTTCCTGCCCATATTCTGTAATAACCTTTGATGATGTAACTAGAAACCAATGCCTTTATGATTATATTTTGTAAAAAATGAAAAGAAAAAAAAATTATTAAAATATCCACACAATTTTCTGTTGTTTTTTTTTAAATTTATATGTTTTGTTTAACTAACAATGTGCTGTTCAAGACACTGATTTTTTTAATCCTTTATTACACTTGACATGAGCTGTAATTTATTCATGTTCAAAATATTTTGCCAAATGCTAATAAAAAAATTAATATCACTAAAAGTTTGGCGGTTCCCAAAACTGTATGCAGTTAAAAAAAGAGTTCATAATCACAGGCCACATTTTGAAATATTTCTATGAAGCAATCTCATTAAATCAACATTCTTTTATTATTTCAGTTACTTCATTTTTTAAAAAGAAAATCAATTTCTTGCTATTTCCTGGCTATCCTGTTTTCTTTTTATGGCAAGATATTCAGAGTTCATGCCTTCTCATTTGAGAATAAATGTGGCATGTATGGTTCTCCATTGTAGCTCCTTTATGGATCTTAGTTTGTACTCTTTAAATCCATTTGAAATAAAAAATACCCTTTTAAAAAAAAGGGGGTGGGGAATGAAAATAGGTAAAAATCAAACAAAAATGCTGTGTTTTTATTGCAAGGCACGCAGGAAAGACAATATATGGTGATTAAATAATCTACAATAAAATAATTTAAAATTGTAAGACATTAATCATTGTTAGTAAAAATGTAACAAGCAGATGATATAATTGACTTAATGTAATGTACCAAAGTAAACATGATTCTTACCAAGTCTAGTGGTTTTTATAATGCACCCTAAGCAGCTGATTGCATACAAATTACAAGAAACATTTTAAAACCAATAGTAACTTAGCACCAAGTCTGTGACGAAATACATTTACACTCTTTAAAAAAAATATTTCTATTTGCACCACCTTAATTACAGCAGCTGTAAATAAACTGATAAGATTTACAGCTATTTTTGCATATAAAGCCATTTTTAATCCCATCCCATATTGTCACCAACATCAGTGGTTGAGCTGTTGACCATGGCTTTCCATGAATAACTGTCCATGAGTACATTCCACCCAGGTATTTACTCATATCTGGGGACAAGCCTCAAACCCAGTACCCATTGTCTGAGATGCATTCAGTGTGGGGGGTCTTTATAAAGACACTTAAAGTAGAAATCACCTATTCACAGCTTGCTCATCTTTTGCAAATCATAACTGCTGCCTTTTGTGCAGAATAAGATATGGATTTAAGTATATCATTCAAATATTTAGTTGAAGTATAAAAGAAATGGTGGAACAAGATTATGTTTAGGCTTGACAGGACAATTACAATGACTTTTTGGCTAGATGCTTTCTTCAGTAGACAATACAAAACAAGTGACCACAGATCAGTTAACTGAAACCCTCCAAAGTTCACTTTTGGGAATATTTTGGATTTCTTAAAAAATAAAAAAATGCATTTCTGAAAATCTCAATGATGCTAATGTTTAGAACCGAAAGCCGTCTCTTTTCTATCTTTTAAATTTCATGTCTTTACATTTCAAGCCTAAACACATCTTGTTTCTCACACTGCTTGAATAGATGAAACAGAGTTATGAAATGGAAAATCATTAAATAAAGCATGCTAAGTCCCTAAGAAAAATTGTAGATGTGTGCGCCAAATTGTATTTTGACAGAATAAATTTTGTTGATAAGTGATATAGTGTTACAAAATGTATCAGTTTTGAAAGTGCAGAATATGGCGGACAGTGCATCAGCTTATACACAATTGTATTGTTATCATTTTGCTGTTAAATGCATCTATAAAACAGGGGGGGGGGGAATCAATACATAGATCAGCTGAAGGAGAATCCTTTTTAGAGTGTAATTGGGGAAAGTATAGTGAGGAGAGCAGATGGGTTGGCAATTACATCAGAAGAGCAGTTATATCAAACTATTGAAAATGATTAATTACAGCCACAAACACATAATATGATATGGCCAAGGGTGGGGCCACAAATAGTAACCTTCAATTTTTTTAAACTTCTCTATATCTGCATTAGGATAAAAACCTAATAGTATGCATGTAACATCCAACAAATTAATCATTTCCAACCTAGTTACATCTTTACATAAAGTGTATCCCAAGCTTTTAGTTGACTCAGATGAAGGTCAGGTTTATAGATATTACAAGAATCTTTTGAGATTGGATTTAAAATAAGGCGTCTTTGAGCAGAGGGTGCAATTGCAATCATATAAATCTCAATAATGTACAATAAAATAATTAAATATAAAATGATATGATTATACTATTATAAATGTTCCTATTAGCAATAATAATACCATATGTAAATTAATTGAACAGTCAATTCCTAATATTTTGACAGCTATTTTAAAAAATACACCAAACTATTATTTACACAATTATTACATGAATACTTTGTATGTTTAGGAGAGTAAACAAATTTGCCCGTTATGACAATAAACAAAAAAAGACAGTTGTTAATTTAGCATGATTTCAATTGCATTGAAAAAAAGTCATCTGAGTTCAATCTTCTTGTGATGCTAGGCATGTCTCTCTTTATCATGGTAGGCAGAAAGTGTTAGGCCTATAGGTAGATTAATGAGATGCAAGTAATTTGTGTAAATGAAGCAATATAGGTTAAGCTTTAATAATGGTTACACAGAATACAAATGCAAACATTTTGACAATGCCTTTATCATTTCTACAAATACTACAATAAACAAACAAAAAAATTAATAAGAGTATACATATCTATATATATATATATAACGGTATGCATATTATATAATATCTATATATATAACGGTATGTATCCTGCCTCAAAATAATGGTAATTAGTAATATAACTTTAATTATATGCTTTAAGATTAATATTTGAGGCTGTTACATTTTAAAGTATTTCTAAATGTTGACCTATTGGGGTATAACAAAAAGCAAATATACAGTTTTAAGTCAATTTAAACAAATCTGCAATCTTGACTGCCAAATTTGAGTGGATGGTTTTGCTGCCGGCTGAGGTTTTAATTTTTAAAAAGTTACATTTTATTTAGCAGATGCAACATTAATTTCTGAGTAAACATCATTTAACATCTAGCCAACAATATATACCAGTACCAGTGTGGACATAAAATTAAATAAGTGATGCTTGTTCACAGAATGTGTCAGAGTAATAACACCTTTTTTAAAAAAAAATATAAACTAATGTTCTCTCTGGCACAAGAGGTTTAAAGATTTCTATCTATATCAGCGGTTCTCAACCTGTGGGTCGCGACCCCTTTGGCGGTCGAACGACCCTTTCAGAGGGGTCGCCTAAGACGATCGGAAAAGACATATGCTCCAGAGTTGTGAGGTAGCAACGAAAATAATGTTGTGGTTGAGGGTCGCCACATCATGAAGAACTGTACTAAAGGGTCGTGGCATTAAAAAGGTTGAGAACCACTGATCTACATCAATCTACTTCTCAGTTTGAAAAAAAATTTTCAAAAGACTTGCATTCAAATGAATTAATTCAGATTTACTTATAGATGAATCATAAATACTTATAAGAGGAATCATAAATACTTATAAGATGAATAAAAAATACTTATAAGACGAATCAAAAAGACACTTGCTCTCATTCAGAAAAACAATTTTAAAAAACAGCTTTACCTATTTTAAAATGTCATTTACATTGCTTCAACAAACACCACAGGAAACATCCCTCTCTTGCCATTCAGGACTCCCCATCTCCAGTTTCCTTTTGTGTCTGCTATATCTTCCATTTCCAGCACATCACCTTCCTGCAATGGAATCATCCAGTCAGCAAACGACGGAGTTAAAACAGACTTAGTTAACATGACCTGTCATATCAGATGACCAGCTTGAAAAATAACATTTTTTTTTTACAAGATTTCACAAGAGTTTGTCAACCAACATAGTGTGTTTTTCTATTATTTTAAGTTCACAGCATTTTATTTTAAAGTTGTGTATTCTCCATGGAGAAATAACCCAAAACATTCACCAATCCTGTTATTATCCTACAATCACCAATCCCCCTTATTATCCTACATTCACCAAGCATGTTAAATTAAACTGAACAAGTTTCCCTTTAAGTATGCAAGGATATACCTAAGTTTGTTTGGCTGCTACTTGCCTGCAGCTTATTGGACTGATGCCACCACTAGGTCACATTATCCTTCTATGTACATGAGCACACACTGCCTGACTAGACTAATGATAAATACATTTACAAACCTTTATTGTCAAATCATTCTCAGATTCTCCATTAAAGTCATGTACAACTCTACCATACACCTTGGGTTTAGCTTCTGGTTCTGAAAGTATATTGTGTGATGGGTTAGAGACAGGTGTTTGTGTGATCAGGTAGAGTAGAGACAGAGGATTGTGTGATATGTTGAGGCAGATTGAGTGATGGGTTAGAGGCAAATGATTGTGTGACTGGTTAGAGACATGATTGTGTGATGGGGTAGAGTAGAGACAGAGGATTTTGTGATATGATGAGGCAGATTGTGTGATGGGTTAGAGTTAGAGGCGAATGATTGTGTGATTGGTTAGACATGATTGTGTGATGGGGTAGAGGCAGATGATTGTGTTATGGGTTAGAGACAGATTGAAAATAATAAAAACTAAATGCGAATAATTTTTATAACTCTGAGAAATACAGACATAAAAAATGAGCATGTTTCAATTCTCCATCTAAAACTAAGGGTACCTGGTTGTGGCTCCTCAAAGCTGGGGTCCAACACTTCCTCTGCAACAAAGCTTAGAGGAAACATTCCTGTCTTCTTACCAAGCCGACCTCTCGCCCAGTCCTCACCGATAAATTCTAAAATTTCAATCCTGTCACCAGCTTTAAAAGCAAGATCACCCAGCGGGGGCTCCAGATAATCAAATCTTCCACGGCAGTATCCTACCACAGTCTGTAGTCAATAAGGAGATATGTTTAATAAACACTAGATACAGAGATTAGAATAGAATGCACAATGATTTACAGATTGGTATGTAATAGATGCTGGATACGGTTTTTAGACTGGTACACTGAATACTTTGAGATTAAAATATAAAAATCTGGACATAAATAGAATAAAATAGACAAGGGATATGGTGATGTGGACATAAATATTAGAATAAAATAGACAAGGGATATGGTGATGTGGACATAAATATTAGAATAAAATAGACATGGGATATGGTGATGTGGACATAAATTTTAGAATAAAATAGACAAGGGATATGGTGATGTGGAAATAAATATTAGAATAAAATAGACAAAGGATATGTAGATGTGGACATAAATATTAGAATAAAATAGACAAGGGATATGGAGATGTGGACATAATGATCTGCAGAAATGTCATAAGATAATCAAGTATTTTTTAATAATTGAAATCTGTTGTTTTCTTGTGAGTCTGTACAAACCTCTTTAGACTTAAGAATAAAAACAGGGCCTTCTGCCTCTGGTTCAGGAGCAGTTTCTGGCACAGCTGCATCCATCTTTGGCTGTGGTATAATGTCAGCTTGCCTCCCTTGAGTATCTCCGGGTTTCTTCCCTTGGGCTGCCCCAGCCTGTGGTTTCTTGGGTGGCTCTTTGTACTCTGGTAGATTTGGGGGGATGTGTGAGACAAAGGATGCTGGGAGCTGCCCATGCTTCCCGTGACACTCGCCAAACAGCCATTCAATGTTCACCAGGCTTAAAATGTTGACACTGTCCCCTGCCTGGAGAAATAACATGTGTAACTTTTGATGCAGAGTGTCAGGCACTGATCTCTTCACCATCAAACAGCTATCAAGACAATATTTTAATTTGCTCTACCTTTCAAAAACAAAATGATCTTCTTTTTTTTTTTTTTTTATTAAGCTTAAAAAGTTGTCAATAAATTCCCTGTATTCAACTACTTTTTAGTGATCTTGGATCACGCAATTATGCGTTTGAACTAAGACTAGAGTTGGACAACAGCAAAAAGTTAGTTAACATATTATTATGGTTAAGACTTAATTGATTTGGGTGATAGTTTAGAAGTTTAAAATACATTTTAAAAATTCGGAGTGGCTCTAAAAAGTTGGAGATCCTTAACATGTGCAAATCGTTGTCCGGGTGAAAAGTTCAGATCAATTCAACACACTCTTTGGAAAAGAAATGATAAATGAATAGAAGAATTATGACTTCACATTGAAACCAGCCCACCTGGAATGTAAGCTCTCCATCTTGACCATCAAAATCAAAGATAGCTGACACGTGAGTGGTTGTAATGTTATCATCTGGCGGCAGGTCTTCAATTACTTCTACAAAGGATGACGGAAATATTCCCTGGCGGCCACGAAGTTCACCGCGCAGCCATTCTGACCCAACCCTCGCTTTGAGTTCTATCACATCACCATCTTGAAGTGCTAGTTCACCAGCACCTTCACCTAGGATGAAAACAAATGTGTCAATAAACTCATACAGTAAACTCAGCAAACAATATGATAGCTGCTGCTGACTAACGTACAAAAGATTGCTGCCACAAATTATCTATCATGGGAACTGCATATTGATCGGTTTTGTTAGAAATCAGTATTAATATTACTCAAATGATTCCATTAAAACAGCCAGTGCCACGGTAATGATCTCTTTACAACTGTGCAACAAATGCATTGCATAATAACCATGAAGTTTTCATATGAGCTGTGTCATGATAAGTGAAAACATATTTTCATATGAGCTGTGTCAAGATAAGTGAAAACACATTTTCATACGAGCAGTTTGAAGATAAGTGAAAACACATTTTCATACGAGCTGTGTCATGATAAGTGAAAACACATTTTCATATGAGCTGTGTTAAGATAAGTGAAAACACACCTTCAAAGTCGAACCTTGCCCTACATCTGGGTCCCTGCAATCTATCATCTAGCTTTTCCTCTCCGAGAGAACTAGCTTCATCTGTGCCTATAGGCCAGTCATTTAATTCAGTTTTCCAATCAGTTTTCTGGGTAGGGAAAAGAAAACACAATGCTTCTGACAGGGTATTTACCTTGCAGACTGACTGCCCTAGTTTTATACAATAGCATTCCTCACTGTAACAACTAGTTTCATACAATAGCATTCCTCATAGTAACAACTAGTTTCATACAATAGCATTCCTTATTGTAACAAAATGCTAATATTTTTATTTTCATTCAAGTTGCCTAAGAATTTCAACGGATAATTTTAAAAGCTGAAATTAACTTAATTGTAAGGCTTGTAAAATTTTAGCTTCTTCTTTAGCAAGAAGAGGAGATATTAAAAAATAATGACTTTGGAAGTGAACTAAAATAATTGTCCTCTGCAAGTTCCCAACAATAAAAACGTGAACACAATTGATGCTAGACTTTATATATATTTTTTCCCAAGTAGTTGTGTGTGATGACCATTGTACTTACCTCCCCTGATAGGGGGCATTTTACAGCAACATAGTTTGCTGGGAAAAGCCCTTCTTTGCTGCCCACTTGACCAACTAACCAATGATCATTTTCTTTTCTCAACAAAACAACAAGGTCACCTTCCTGGGGGGAGGGGGGTGTGTTAAAGATTTTAGCTCTGATTAAAAGTATGTTTAATTTCAGTAATTAATGGTTGGACAGAAAGAATTTCTGACGAGAAAAAAACAAAGCAAAGACAAAATTAAGACTATAATGGTAAAAATGTAAAATTACTAATAAAATAAAGGTAGCTTCTGATTAAAAGTTCTATCATTCTGTGATCTATTCAGAAGAACAAGAAATACTATTTGATAGTCTTTAATCTGTGGTCTATTCAGAAGAACAAGAAATACTATTTGATAGTCTTTAATCTGTGGTCTATTCAGAAGAACAAGAAATACTATTTGATAGTCTTTAATCTGTGGTCTATTCAGAAGAACAAGAAATACTATTTGATAGTCTTTAATCTGTGGTCTATTCAGAAGAACAAGAAATACTATTTGATAGTCTTTAATCTGTGGTCTATTCAGAAGAACAAGAAATACTATTTGATAGTTTTTAATCTGTGGTCTATTCAGAAGAACAAGAAATACTATTTGATAGTCTTTAATCTGTGATCTATTCAGAAGAACAAGAAATGCTATTTGATAGTCTTTAATCTGAGTCAAACCCTCTTATATCCTACATTTAAAAGTCTCTAAATCAGTGGTACACAAAATTTATGAACAGAAGGCCCTACTTTGATTCACTCCAGAGATCTGCAGCCTTTACCACACTTTCAGAATTGAAAAAAAAAAAAGAAATATTTCAAGGCATGATATAATCTACTGAAATTGTTTTGTCAAGCCTGTGGAGACCTAGCTACCTTGAAAGTCAGTTCATCGGGCTGATTAGCCTTGTAGTCATGCAAGGCCACACCGTGAGGCTGTCTTGTCATGTAGTGGTAAAGTGGATGGCCAGGACCGGGGCGCCCAGGCAAGGCAGGGTCACCTATATGAACACAAGAATTATTACAATTTTTATACACATAAGCCACAGTGTGTGTTACCGGTAAAGCTTTGTGAATATTTGCTTCTGTCGGGAGGGTACACAAAACTAAATCCTTCAATAGTACTTTTTATGTAGATTAGAATTTAACAACTTTAAAAAATATATGTACCGGTACACAAGTAAATGCATATTTACAGTAGTAAATTATTCAGCTGCAATTTATATTTTTAGGAAAAAATTAGTCAAGGATTTAACATTAAAACCTATAATCCTCTCCTTTGAATTAGAGACAGATTAAGTTTTGAACAAGTGCTTTGTTATTTGCAGACACAGCACAGTATGACACATTTCAAATGTATGTGTTGGCGAGTCAGCAAAGTGCACAAGAAATATAAATGTTAAAAATAATAAATAATATATTGTAATTTACAATGAGTAAAATAATGTCATGAATACCAAATAAAAAGAAAAAATGCAAAAATAGGCACCAGGCCCTAAATAACACATGAAAATACTACAGGTATCAATAATTTGTATAAGGCATAGACTCTGGTGAAATTAAGTTTTCTGTCTTAGATAATGATAAAAAAAAAACTCAGCCCCATTTTTTTAATGTACCGGTACTGACCTGGTTTAAGTTGCGTTGCAGCAACATTTGGTCTGGCAGGTCTTCTCAGCTCAGGACCACTAAATAGAGAAATGGGGGGGGGGGGGGAGGGGGAGGAAAGATGTGGGTGTTATTTGGTAAAACTAGGATTAGTACAAATGAAATGAGACAAACTGGAAGCATTAAGTTCTTACCTAACGGACTGACCACACTTCTTTCTTACGTGGTGAACTGACCACTCTGCTTTCTTACCTGGTGGAATGACCACACTCTTCTTTTTTACCTGGAAGACTGACCACTCTCTTTGTCATGTGAGGAAAAGCTAGGTTGTTTTTTTATTGGTGCTGCACTTTCAGGTCGAGGAGGTGGACCTACCCCAGGTCTTTTAGGACGTATGGGAGAAGAAGGCACATCTAAAACAAATGTTTAAAAAATTGTAAGTAGAATGTTATTTAAAATTACATTATAATAAATTATATTCAGTCAAAACAGATCAAAGACTGATCAGATTTTCACCATTAGATGTCTATTAGTTCTTAGAGAAATGTTACAAATGGTATATGACAGCATCAAAAGAAAATATCTATATGAGACTCTGCAGGAGTTTGGCATATCCAACAAACTGACAAGACTGATACAGTACATGTAACATTAAACAACTCAAAAAGCAAAAATCAAGATTCAGGGATAAGTAATATTCAAAGGGAATTTTAGATTAGACAGATTGTGTGCTATTTAACCTAACGTTAGAGAGAGTTATAAGAAGCATACATATTGAGACCCGATAAACAATAACAGGATACTCTTTAGGGAGACCCACAACCAATAGGCACCCTCTAAAATAAACCCCTATAGCCTATAGTATCTTGCATATGCTGATGGCATAGCACTGCTAGGGAAAACTAGTAAAGACATAACAAAAGCGATTTATTGACTTAGAAGACTCATCATTACAAGCAGGGCCGGAAGTGTGGAAGTTAACAACAAAAAAACAAAATACATGACTATGATAATAGAAGATAACCCTGATGAAACCATTAAAATCAGAAACCAGACTTTTGAAAAAGTAAATCAATTCAAATACCTTGGATCTTTACTAAATGAAAGAAAGAAATTACTAACACAAATAAAAGAAATAATATCGGCTAATAGTAATAGCAAGGCATATTTCAGTATTCAGAAAAAAAAACTAAAGTAAAAACATTACAAGAAAAACAATAAAAACTATATAAAAAAAACTGTGTTCAGACCAGTTGTTACATACGCAAGTGAAACTTGGACTTTAACAAAAATGGCAGAAAACCTATTAAACACATGGGAGAGGAAAGTTCTCTGGAAAATATATGGATCAACACAGGATGAATATGGATGGGGAATACGAACCAACCAGGAATTGTACAGTCTATATCAGGATCCCACAATAGTAGCAGAAATATAAAAGGGCTGGCTATGCTGGACGGGACACTTGGAAAGAATGCCAAATGACAGAGGAGTGAAGAAGGTGCACCACCATGGCTGGCTATGCCGGACGGGACACTTGGAAAGAATGCCAAATGACAGAGGAGTGAAGACGGTGCACCACCATAGCACCAGAGTAAAACTGCTCAAAGGCAGACCTGGGCTTAGATGGATGGATGATGTGGAAAATGATCTACAGCAGCTGGGAATACAAGCATGAAAAAGAAAGCATCAGTTATGTCTGAGTGGAAGGATGTGGTGAGGCAGGACAAAGCCCTACATGGGCTGTAATGCCTCAGGGATGGATGATACAAAATTATAGATAACATTTGTTTATTATAAGGTCAATAACTATCGCATTTTATAAATGAACATCGATATTTAAAAGATTTATATTAAAATTTCTTTTGCATTCTTTAGCTTAACTCACAACTTCATAGATTTGCCATTAGAATCAAGTAAAATAGCTGAGATCTGACACACCTTGTGGAAACAGTTTACCTTGAGAAAGTTTATGGGACACTAGTGGAGTCTGAGCTTTCTCTGGGGGAGTCTGAGCTTTCTCTGGGGGAGTCTTAGATTTTTCTGGTGGAGTCTGAGCTTTCTCTGGGGGAGTCTTAGATTTTTCTGGTGGAGTCTGAGCTTTCTCTGGTTGATTCTGGGCTTTCTCTGGTGGAGCCTGAGCTTTCTCTGGTGGAGGTCTGAAGAAATTTGAAAAGTTGAACCCATTTTACAAACAAGAATTTCATTTTTCACATCCGATTATTGAAGCATAAAATATTAAATGCATGACAACAACAAACAAATCATCTGTGCTGCACTGTTGGCCATATCATCTGTAGTGCTGCACTGTTGGCCATATCATCTGCAGTGCTGCACTGTTGGCCATATCATCTGTAGTGCTGCACTGTTGGCCATATCATCTGTAGTGCTGCACTGTTGGCCATATCAACTGTAGTGCACTGTTGGCCATATCAACTGTAGTGCACTGTTGGCCATATCAACTGTAGTGCTGCACTGTTGGCCATATCAACTGTAGTGCACTGTTGGCCATATCATCTGTAGTGCTGCACTGTTGGCCATATCATCTGTAGTGCTGCACTGTTGGCCATATCATCTGTAGTGCTGCACTGTTGGCCATATCATCTGTGCTGCACTGTTGGCCATATCAGCTGTAGTGCTGCACTGTTGGCCATATCAACTGTAGTGCACTGTTGGCCATATCAACTGTAGTGCTGCACTGTTGGCCATATCAACTGTAGTGCACTGTTGGCCATATCAACTGTAGTGCACTGTTGGCCATATCAACTGTAGTGCTGCACTGTTGGCCATATCAACTGTAGTGCTGCACTGTTGGCCATATCAACTGTAGTGCTGCACTGTTGGCCATATCAACTGTAGTGCTGCACTGTTGGCCATATCAACTGTAGTGCTGCACTGTTGGCCATATCAACTGTAGTGCTGCACTGTTGGCCATATCAACTGTAGTGCACTGTTGGCCATATCAACTGTAGTGCACTGTTGGCCATATCAACTGTAGTGCTGCACTGTTGGCCATATCAACTGTAGTGCACTGTTGGCCATATCAACTGTAGTGCACTGTTGGCCATATCAACTGTAGTGCTGCACTGTTGGCCATATCAACTGTAGTGCACTGTTGGCCATATCAACTGTAGTGCTGCACTGTTGGCCATATCAACTGTAGTGCACTGTTGGCCATATCAACTGTGCTGCACTGTTGGCCATATCAACTCTAGTGCTGCACTGTTGGCCATATCAACTGTAGTGCACTGTTGGCCATATCAACTGTAGTGCACTGTTGGCCATATCAACTGTAGTGCTGCACTGTTGGCCATATCAACTGTAGTGCACTGTTGGCCAAATCAACTCTAGTGTTGCGTTGGCTAAATCAACTGTAGTGCACTGTTGGCCATATCAACTGTAGTGTTGCATTGGCCATATCAACTCTAGTGTTGCGTTGGCCAAATCAACTGTAGTGTTCTGTTGGCCAAATCAACTGTAGTGTTGTGTTGGCCAAATAAATTGTTGTGTCCTGGAAAGATTTCAGGATCATTTTGTGTTGCTTAGATAAATTGATGTGTATTATGGTAAAAAGTTCAAGGTGAGATGTGAAGTGTGAAGATGTTAAAACAAAAATCTTAATGACTGTGCCAAATAAATATTAATTATTTTAAACTGCAACTTGCATTTGAAAATATAAACTAATATATCTTATAAAACATAATTTTTTTAAAATTCTAATTAGCTGATTTTGAATTCCTGCTGCTATTTATAAACACCTCATACATAACCAGAAATAGGACCTACACTTTTTCCTCTCTTTTCTGCATTGTGGGTGGTTCGCTAGACTCTTGGGAACCCTTGTTTTGTCCACCAATATACGTAATGGGCCTCTTGGATGGGACAGGCGGGGTGGGCTTCTGATGTGAGCCATCAGAGTTGTCAGAGCCTTGCTCAAATCGGGCCAAAAAAGCACCTGAAATATGCTTTGGTTTCGATGATGAAGAAACATCAGCATCTTGGGGACTAGGGTCAGAACTTTTCCTTAGATGTGGCCGCAGGACAACTTGGTTGCTGTCGATTTCAGATCCTTTAACTTCTGAATGATCATCGTCTTGTTTTCCCATGGAGGACAATGATGGGTAGAGTAAAGGTTTAGGCTTTGGCGAGACTGTTGGCTGTGATGACCTTTCAGCTTTCACATCTGCCCCGGCGATACCAGGGGGGCTCTCTACCGTCGACCTGAGTTTGACCTGGAATGGTGAATCGTGACCAGTTTTTGTTTCCGAAATGGCCTCTCGGTGGTCAGCTTTAGGTGGCTTCACAATTTGTGCATAGACCGGACCTATATCATTGAAATCATCCTTAGGAACAGCGGGCTTAGCCGCTGCCGCATGTGATGTCTGCTGGTGGTGTTTGTTAGATGGTGCTGATGGCCTTTTAGGGCGAGGTGGAGGATCTGACGGGGATGGAAGTTTCAGTTTGTGTGCTGATGTTTCATCAGGTGCATTCGAAGATTTGCCTGATGAAGTTTTAGATGATTCCGAGTCGGTTTTAAAAGAGGGAGTCCCTATAGATGAATTTGAATTTGATGTAGGAGTCACATCCCCTGGATGTCTACATGTAGGGCGCGGCAGGGGTTTTGGAACAACTTTGATCTCTTCTGATGATCCACTGGAGCTGTTTACCTCAGAGGGTGTTACAAATGTGCTCCTGGGCCTGGGGGTTGGGCTAGATTGTGGAGGAGAGGCTGGTATGAGGGGTGCTGTTGGCGATGTCGGTAATGGAAGATTTGGGCGGCTTGGTGGTGGAGGCATAGACTTGGGAGCTGAGGAGGGGAGGGAAGGTGGAGGTCCTTGGTCTGAAATAAAAAAATGAAGAGTTAGATATCTGCAAAAATCATGTTGGAGGAAATAAGCTTCAGGGCTTCCCAAGCTAAATAATAATACTCAGGATTCTCAAGTTAAATAGTCAGTCTCATTCTCTACTCTGAATTAAAATTAAGTTGCTATACTATAATATTTTTTAATACTAATATTTTGAGTAGAGAGCGCCTGTCCTTAATTTCTCCGAATTTGACTGCAGTTGGCTGGGTCAATTTAGGTTGTTCACCTTGTGGAAAGTGTAAGAAACTACTCTCCAGTAGGAATCTGAATAATAAGCGAAATCCACATGTATGTCTGCATATCGCACAGAGTAAAAAAAAACAGCTTCTGTCCACACAAATTTTTCCGCAGTGAAACTTGAGATTATGAGACGGTAAACTCAATAACTTTGTTATGACGTAAGATATTGATTTCACAGCGTAAATTTAAATACAGGAAATTGTATTACTGCAGCTAGCATTATTAACAGATGAACTATCTATTATTACACATAAATTGCTATCAAATTTATCATCTAAGTCTTAGGGCACTTTTGACCAAACTACTATTCACCTGTGTAAAAAAAAAAAAAACTCAAAATTTGATGAAAGTCATTTTAAAACAAGTAATTTCATTTAAAAGTGGTGATTTATCTATTTGGCAACATGTTAGAAAGCAATGTGCAGCTAAGGGTAGATTATTTATGAATTTTTCTTGCAGTTGTGTTAGGCAGTCGCCTACCTGCGCTCTGTTGAAATATAGGTTTAACTCATTCCCTACGGCAGTGCTACTTCCGTACTTCATTTATTTTCCTGAGAAAAGGGAAGTAACTCGGTTTTGAAATCGATTAAGATTTTTAAAATATTTTTTAAGCTGCTAAATATGAATAAATGTTAATGATTAAAGGACGAATGCATCAAAGAATGGATAAGGTTTAATAAAAATATAATATTAGCGGCGAAAAAATAATGAACAATGGCCAAAAAATCAATTTTTGGCACCTCGGAAGAACACATGCAAGATATAGACACGCCGTACTAAAGCCCACGTTTTTTAAAAGTGAAACAATATAAAAACATCCGGTTTCTAAATTGAAATCACACAGAATCACGCCATCGCCGGAAGTCTCAGTGGATGCGAGATTTCATTGCTATTTTTAACTAAAAACGAGAGAGGTGTGTCGCTATGTGCCGGGACGCATTTGGACGCATCCGTCGGAACCCCCAAAGGACGCATTTAGTCGCATCCGTCGGGAATGAGTTAAATGGGTCAGCACCCAATGGCTACATGTGGATAAAAAGTGTGAAAACACCACTACCTTTGTACGTTTGGAGTCTTGACTGTGGTCGAATGATTGTTGGCCTCATGGGTTTGGGCAAGACTGCTGGGTCAGTGCTTCGAGTCTTCACTTCGTCAAGCCCAGCTGTGTCAAAGTCTATGAGATTTTGAGAGTCGTCTTCTGGCTTTTTGGTGGTTGGTAGGAAAACTGAAGGTCTTGTAGGCTTGGGCGGTGGGATGGGTTCCTGGCTGTCTAAACATAATTTTGATGGAAATAAATGAAAGTCCATGTAAGTGCAACTCATCTTATAACATAACATAAATAAAATGCATTGACACAATACGCCTCCCACATAAGTGACTTTTCTGATGACATGTCCTTCTAACACAGTGGTTCTCAAACTGTGGGTCGTGAGCCCTTTGGGGGTCGCAAGACCCTTACACAGGGGCCGCTTAAGACCATCAAAAAACATATATGTATGAAGTAGCAACAAAAATAATTTTATTGTTGGGGGTCATCACAACTTGAGGAACACTGCATTAAAGGGTCGCGGCATTAGGAAGGTTGAGAACTACTGTTCTAACAGTTTCAAGTCATTCATGATTCAACATTCTTGACTTGAACCATCACCTAATTTTTATTTCTATATTACAGAGGGGAGCTTCTTGCTTTCATTGTTAAACTATAAATAGATAATCTTTCCATTCCTTCACCACTGCACCAAGCTATCATTGCACTGGTGACTGTTGCATTATATCATAACACAGTAGTTGGTCCATGATGAGCCTAAGACATCTTTTTGACCAGACTTAAATTACTGTTAGGCCTGCATGAAAAGATGGGGTGGAGAGATGGGGTGCAGAGATGAGGTGAGGTATCTACACTAATAATATGTTACCATGCTTAAGTGAAGTTTGTAGCCGATTCACTAATAATTTGTTACAGTATCTTTTTTAGGTGAAGCTGGGGGTATTATTCACTAATTATGTGTTACCTTGTTTAAGTGAAGCAGGTGGCAGATTAACTGAGGGACGTTTTGGTTTGGGTGGTCCCTCTTGATCTGATTTTGATACTGAAACTGGATACAGGAATACCAATGGCTACAGACTTTATTTCAGTGGGACAAAATGTTTCAGTGCAAAGTAGGTTATATCAACTAGCTAAATTTAACCTTTCAAATGTGACTGCACAGATAATTCCCCGGGGACTGCCCACCCAAAGGGAAAGAAATGTGTGTAGCATAATAGATTGGCTTATATATAAATGGGACATTTTTTGCATGAAATGAAGTGAATTCCATTAGTAAAGCATTGCTATAAGTGTTATATTGCATTATTTCTAATGCCAGTACTTGGATATGTAAAAAATTGCTAGATTGCATTATTTCTAATACCAGTACTTGGATATGTAAATAATTGCTATATTTCATTATGTCTAATACCAGTACTTAAGCTATGAAAATTGTGTTGTATTGCATTATTTCTATTACCAGTACTTTGGCTAGGTCATTTCTTAAATGCCTAACTATGACAAAGACCTTTATGACCTACAAACACAATAGTCAGAAATGTGAGCCACAGTTAAAATAAGATTCTCTATTACCGCATCAACTTAATGACAAAATATATGGCAGTAAGCTTCCTTGGTCTATTCGGTTATTGAGACTTTTGAATAAAATGAAGGAGCTCTGTTTAAATATGGCAATGTATGAACAGTATTTGGAGGTGACTGATATGGCCATTGCATGTGGTAAAAAATGTTTTCGAGTTTTCAATACTGGTATTAAAAATGTATGTAAGTCATGATCCTCCAGGATGTATGCTCACCTATTTCAAGAACACAAAGTTAAAGATTCATGGTTTATACCAGTGATTCTCTAACTTTTACCAACCACAGCCCTATAGGACCATAAATTCATCCTGAGCACCCCAAAGTGGGGGGAAGGTACTACCTACTTTTAGAACCACTGGTTTATACAATTCAAATTCAGACATATCTTAGCTAGCCTTATAAAAGCTTAGTTATAATTTTAAACCGGTACATCTGTTTATGATATCTTTTCACAACTAAAGGACACATAAAGTAATTAGATGATAAAAAAAATGGATGAGAAATTGATAATAACCAGATTTAGTTTCATTCTTGTCTGTAGGCCCTGTGGACTGAACAGAGGTTGCAGCTGTGGGAGAGGGTGAACCCCCTTTAACATCACGAAAGCCCATTTCACTCATGGGTCTGGCATCAACAATTGTAATCTCCAACCTCCTAAAGATATTGGAAATAAAACATATTTTTTTTGATGTTTCAATAACCTCCCATTTGTATTGCTCTGTTGTGTATTCTTAATAACCTTTTGCTAAAATGTTCTACATGATGCAGTGTTGTGTATGTAATCAGTCTTCAGCTTTTTATTTAGATAAACTGAATTAAAGTCAAGTATATATATAAGAATGAGCTAGGCTGACTATAATGCCCAAGAAACAAGCGATTTAAATACATTTGGAATCTTAAAAAACAATGATAGTGATTTTCTATTATGTTACGGAAATCGAATAAATTTCAATGCGCAAAAAATAAAATGTATCCACTTTTATTTTAGTAAATGTTTAAGTATTGTTATTAAAATTACAAATACATATAAAATAACAATAAAGTAAATATTTTAAGCATTTTATCCGAGTTTGAAAGTTATGAAAAAAAATTTAATAAGAATTACATCGCAATCACATTTATCGGGGAAAACCCAAAATCTGTTGTTTTTAGTGCATTTTTTAGTGCTTTGTTAATACTGCGAAATAAAATTAAAATTAATTTGTTCTAAATAAACAAGCAAATGACAATGGCATAGCACAAAATACCTATTTCAGCCAACGCTCTAAGTTTCTTTGATTTAATAACCTCATGTGACAAAACTGATGTTTATTCCCTTTCTTTAAAGTAAATTAAATTAAATTTTATTGATTGCTTTTTAAATTATTAATAACACATTAAAAATTTTAGCTTTGTATTTTTAACATTTAATAAGTTGTTACCTTTTTTAATTCCAAAAATATACTTTTATTAAATTTAAGAACATAATAAAAACTTAACTTTTAAATACTTTTAATAAGGGAATGCTGTTTAAGTCAATCAGTGCAGCGAAACACCATAGCAGAATATTCACTAATTCACATAGCACTCATCCAAATAAGAACAAACCATAAAAAGTGCAAAGAATGTGTTTTTGCTTATGTAGGGGGCTACAATCCTGTGGATGATTTTATCAATTTTTATTTAAATCTGTGGTGGGGGGGGGGGGGTGAGCAATACTTTCATTTTGCCTCGGCCCCAGGCAGCACAAGTTATGCCTCGAAATAAAGGAATGAAATAAATAATTAACCTTCTTAGATACATACATATCAGGCGTAGAAAATAGGATGTGTACATTTTTACGTGGATGATAATATCTTTAAATCCTATGATATTAAAGTTGTGAAAAAAAAATGTTACATTCTCTTTTTACAAATAAACACATGTTTACCAATTAACAAAATCAATGGTGTTAACAAAACGTGGGTATATTTACATAAGTATAACCATAAATATCAAAACCGAATCATTTTACACACGTGAAAATTTAATTTTGAAATATGGAAATGGGTTAAGAATTTCTTTCAAAAAAGGAAAATATATTTATTTTGTTTTACTTTGTGAAAAGTAAAGTGGGTGTATATTGTTATGAGATTAATAACATTTCTGTACAAAAAGACACTCAAGGCTGTTATAGTAGGTACCACAAACTGATTTTTCAAAACAGGCCTATAGCTTTATTTTATACTTTCATGTCAAGAACTCATGATTCTAAGAACGTGGATACCAAACTTGTTCATATAACTCAATTAGTAAAAAAGTTATGAATTTTTAAAATTTATTATTTTGAAAAATTTTTGACACCATCAAAAGTGCCACTTTTGTAAGGCTATATCTGTAAAACTAAATCACTTAAACTCACCTACTTACACTCAACACATACCCACATATATAGAGAACAGACTCAATTTTTTTCAAAGGTAAAAAATGATTAATTCATTAAATTTTATTGTTGTGAAAAGGGCATTTCATCACATTTTGAAAAAAATAAAAAGGGACGTAAAAAACGAAAAATTTGGTAATTTTTAAAAAATCACAAAAAATCAACTGATAAGAAAGCATTTATGATAATTATATCAAAATGTAGGGGAACTAAAGCTCTATGTACTTAAACAGCAAGTGTAAACATAACATTTACACTTAAAAGGCAAAAATAGTTAGAAAAAGGCAAGGTTTCATAAGACGCAAAAAATCAGTCATTTTTCAAAAATTGCCAAAAATCAATCGTTAAACCAAGAGATGAGCCAATTATACCAAAATACAGAAAAATTATAGCTCTACATATTTCAATAGTCAATGAGCCCATTATTTATTTACATACATTACAAACATGGCTGGAACAGTGAAAGCATTCACATACAGAATTTATTATTTTTTTATAAGGTGTATTGAAAGCACATAATAATTATATCAAAAGGTAGGGGAACTAATAAAGGTCTATGTTACGTACTTAAACAGCATGTTTACCCATAACATATACAGTTCAAATACATAAACTGTTAGAAACGTGCACGGGTTCACGTGAAGCGAAAAATCAGCCATTTAAAAAAAATGCATTAAAATTAATAGTTACACCAATGGATAAGCATATTATACCAACTACAGAAAAATTATAGCTCTGCATATATCAACAGTCAATGAGCCAATTACTTATTTATACACAATACAAACACTACTGGAACAGTGCAAGTGCAAGCAGAATTGTAACGTTTACAAAGAATGTACTGTTTACATTCAGATTTAGAGTTCAGCTTGTCTTCGTTTAACATTAGGTGACTCGTTTTTGGTAACTTTTCACCAAATTGGCTATCTTCTTTTTTAAAGGACATTTGTCAACAGATCCACATAATAAAGAAAGCCATCTATGAAACTATGAATAGAATAAACAGTTATACTATCTGTTGTTTACTTAATAGAATTAGAATATAGATAAAAGTCAATAATAAATTCATTTGTTACTTCCTGCACTGGTTTAGCATTATACTCCTTTGTTGGACTATACACATTGTCTTTATTTATTCCAAATGATGAAATTTGCGACTGGTATTGGTACATACTTTGATCTGAACCAGGTATCGAGCTGAAAAGATATGTTCAGGCTTAGGCTTAAGTAAATTCATATACACTTAAACTTAGTAATACAAGTAGAATACAAAATATGTTTATTACATTGAATAACTTATCTTAGGCATATAATTATAGTTACCTGCTCCTATTACTTGTTATTTTCCTCCTTTAAAACTTAGAGTTGAAGAAGTAATTTGTTGGTGATGATTAGAGTAGGCAACCAGAAAAGTCTTCTCTAGAGTCTAAGTCTAGAGCAGCGAATTGTTCACCATCTAAAACAAAATTGAACAAATTATAAATGTTCAGTATAACATAAATCCACATATGATAGCAGAAATTACTTTATGCTATTAATCACGCATTACTTTGAGTACTTTGACCATCTCTTAACTTTACGAGTTGTTCTACTTTTAACATTCATTGTTTGTTTACATTGACGACAAATATTATGATCACGTGACCTTTTTTATTTATTAAAATTGAATATGATAACATCATTTGCTAGTTATAAAAATTAGTAGTTATTTATCTTCAACGTATCCTCTTTCAGAAAAAACAGTAACATTTTAAACTGAGCAATCAGAAAAAATTAGACTTCACTACAAACAGAGGGGGGTTTAAGTCATCTTACAAAACTCAAAAAAACGATAATAATCAGCTACAAACGAACATATTTATATCTACATAAATACAAATTTTCTAAAGAAATAAAGAACTAAAACATAACTGACACACTTTCAAACTATTTAACTACATAATTTTACTGATTTTACTTACGTACTAAGCATTTAAGATCGGCTGCCGTCAATTTAGAAAAAACTTCTGCTGCGTTGTCAACGTAGTTTTCAGCCATTTTCGCGTATCGGAAACAAGCGGGGTGAAGGAATTTTATAAGGTTCTTTGTTTAACTCGGCCGTTTTTGTTGATGCTTAGAAATGAAGTGTTGTTTCTGTATTTTAAACGAAAATAGGACGAGCTTTCCAATGATACTGGTTAAAATTTCATATTTTGCCAAAATCAAATAGTAAATGATCATTTTCTTCGATTTTTAAAATTTTAAAATATTTAAACTGTTACATTACATTAATATTTGGTACGAAACTAAAGGGCATTCATTTCTGCACACGATACACTTATTTGTGACGAAATACTACGAACGACCAAAAACGGCACGGAGATTGAATAGCGCGGGGGTAAAAATGATCGCTTGACTGTCGATAAAAAATCACTTTGGTGATGGTTTTCATGCGATAAATGTAATAATCTTTGTTATTTCAACAGCAATTAAAATGACATATAATTAGAGGGCTTAAAATTTACTTTTAAATGGTACTATTTTTATTAGTTTATTACCAATTTTTAATATAGAAAACATTAAGTGAAAAGTTACTAAATACAGGCTTCCGTGACACAAAAACGCATTTTTACGCCAGTTTGTGGTACCTAGTTATAGATGAGAAAAACGGTTAAAAGATTCTTCTTAAGGGAAAATAATTCTTAGAAAAACAAAGGCAAATGTTTGGTTAAATTTTAATGAAGATATCAGTATATCTAATTCTGTTAATATAAAATTTATTTAATATTAAGTTTTCACAATTTTTAGAGAAAAATAAAATTAGTTTAGGGGCACAAAAAGTGGTAGGGTATGCCCAACATTTAACAATATAAAAACACATGACATCTAAAGTATTTCTCTAGCATAGAAATCACCCATCAATGAACTCCTTTAGTGACAATAATGATTTCATTAGTGATAATTTAGATTGGGTCATGTTTAGAGAAATAAAATGTCGTTTAGGGAAGTGAAAAGGGCTAGGGTAGTCGTATAATATATAGCAGAAAAATTACTTCTTAAAATTTTTGATGTAAGAAACTTAAACATCATTACAAATATATTTCCTTTTAAAATAAGGAAAATGTGATGAGTTTTTGTAATAGTAGGTAGAAATTATCGCTAAGTGCCTGCCTTTATGGTCTCGATAATATCTGGTGATATTTTCTAGTGTATAACAAAATTCCCATGTGACTCTACAACCTCTTAGAACTGGATTCTTTTTCTCCTTTTCTACCCCCCACCCCCGAACCTTTTTTTCCACCCTTTATATTCATCAAAGTTTATGAAATTTATAATTTCAAAATATAAACTTCACAATTGGTGCTAATTATTTGACCCTCTCTGTAATTTAATTCACATGCAATATAAATAATTTACAATAGCCATGTTGGTTGACTGTCTGTTAAGATTTGAAAGTGGACCCTAAGTCATGCAATATAAATAATTTACAATAGCCATGTTGGTTGACTGTCTGTTAAGATTTGAAAGTGGACCCTAAGTCATGCAATATAAATAATTTACAATAGCCATGTTGGTTGACTGTCTGTTAAGATTTGAAAGTGGACCCTAAGTCATGCAATATAAATGTGACTTTCACTGAGTAATTTGTCATAGAATAATGACAAGATTTCACCTTGGATATGTCAATACTGTTATTTGCTTACTGTGTTTAAAATTGTCTGGTTCTTAACTCTGACTAAACTAGTTAAAAGGCTTGGGTTTCTATGATAGGGCCACCAGTTCTATTTCAGATTATTTATCTAAAAAAATTGCTAAACGAAAAGTTTGTCGAGAGCAAACTTTGTGTTAGAGAAAAACTTACTTTTTGCCAGAAGCATTAGATTTAGATGTGTTATTGGAGCCATTTACTGAGCCAGCTGTTACAGTTGAAGACTGTGAAATCCCTGAAAAGAGAAAGAGCTACTTTAAACATTAATAAATATTTTAAATTTAAAATGCCATCAAACATAGTTATGCTTTTGCCAATTTAATTTACTAAGTTCCCTTTTTTTTAAAATTACGTTACCATATTAAAATTAAATCTTTTTATAAAAATAATTGGACATCTACCTGGTCTGGCAGGCTTTGTTTGCTCAGGCTGTCGCTGGGGTGGTGGGGGTCTGCTACCAGGAGTTGGTGGTGCAGGTCTTTGAGGGGTAGGCTGTGATGATGCTGAGTCTATAACAAAATATAAGGAAATATTGTGACAACAATTTTTAGAAGTCTTCAAGCCTCTCAATCTAAAGCACTCAAAAAGCCTCTCTAACTTTACACGATCATTTAGACTACAGCAACCACCTGGGCATGTGCCCTTGTGTCGAAGGTAATTGTGAAAAATTTGCCAAACTCTTTGCAGATGTTCATTTTTTGTGTAAATAGGGTGTTGGGGTAGTCTGGTATTTTTGGTAGGTAGTTTAGGTGTATGTCAAGCTGTGCTAGGCCATGGAAGAGGTGATGTGCTACTGTCTCAATTAGCCATAAGTGTTTTGAAATGGCTCTTTACATCACAGCCTAGACCAGCTGGGGTTTCCATAGCCCCATGTGGTTGTGGGGAAAAAAACTGTTTGGGTAAAGAGCTAATTCTATAACCATTCATATGATTTTGAAAATCTGGCTAACAGGGTTATTGGGCCATTGTGTGAAATACATTTGATGTGTGTGTGGCAGGTTGATAAAGCTGTCAAGATTAAAGGTTAAGAGCCCTGTTGTAGAGAAAAAAAATAAATATATATAGTACCAAGTAATTACAATTTATAAGGCAGAGCAATGGCACATTATTTCACATGTACACAACTGAGTACTAAACTGTATCATCATGGTTGAATTTATTTTGTGATGCATTTAATAATTATATGATTACAATATGAATATGTGATATCAGTCATAGATAATAAAAAATGAAAGCTAAAATTCTATAAGTAAGAACTGTCAAGTTCCAAGCTTCTATTGCATACTATGTATTTAGCTGTCAGTCAATGTTATATATTTTATGTGTCATTGGTCATAGTAAAAATGTGACTGTTTGTATTGGATCTTATTTTATGCTTTTAGCCCATATCCAAACTTAAATTTGGCAATATATTTTTATTTCAAAATTTTAAATTTTCTTTTTACAAGGGGAAGTCACCTCCTTCACCGTCTTACCTTATCAATGCCATAACCAAACCAAGAGTTACGGCTTAAACACTTGAATTTATGGTCAGCCTCATGTGACCATACGACTATTTATGGTCAGGACAGAGTGGACTTCTTATAACCAGAACTTAACTTATCACTCATAGTCTTAAGTATTGCTATGCCAGTAAATGGTTATGGTAGCTTAGTCAAGTTAGTGCTCAGTAGATTGCCATGGATCAGTGGCGTAGCTAGGGCTAGTGTCAGTGTTTGTGTTGCCCAGGTCCAGGCTGGGCCAAGCTATTTTCTCCCCCTCATGATAAATTCTACAATTAGGTCAAAAGTGCTGCCCCTCTATATAAAGAAGAAAAGTTACATCCAGAGTGGACCATCCTCGCCTCACCCCCATTCCTACACTACACCACTGTCAGGACCCACGGACCAGGGCTATATTAATTTGTATCTGTAACTGATTGATGTACTGGCTAGAAATATGTTATAATGTTTTTTTATTATATCTTATATTTGATTAATATTTATAACATTTATAAGGAATATATCGAAAAATTACCGTTTGCTTTGGCTGCAGGTCGAATGACAGTTGGTTTTGTTCTGTTTCGAGCTGGAGGAAGTGGGGCACCACCCACATTTTCGCCAGCATCATAGCCGCTCATTTCTTATGATAACTTCTGTTGGTTTCTTGCAGACATATACAATTTATAAAGCCCATAAAGCAAAATAAACAGATGAAATGAATCTGGCGATTCTTTTGTCTTGCATACTTTAAATAGTGAGTCAAATCTGAGCAAATGAGAGGAGGAAGTTGGTGTTTATGTTGAGTCAGAAAATGTTTTTGTTTTCACGTAAAAGGTGTAAAGGGAAAGAACTACAAATGCAAGTTTCAATTACGTGTACCATAGTCTAACAAGTATAAAATCTAAACCATTTTTGTAATAAGAATCATACAATTGTTTTCTGTTCTGCTAAAGTCGCTAGTTGAGAAAATCATTTTAAAAAGTATGAATGAAAAGTTTATTAAAACTTACAGAAAATTATGCTCAATTTAGCTTATTATTATTATTATTATGGGCTTTTACAATATGCATGGGTGTCCCTTTTCCACAGTGAAGGTTAAATTTAAGTGTTTAAATAGGCTGTATTTTATTATTAATTAGCGTATACATTTAAATCGTTAAATGAAAAAAAAACTAACTGTATTTTCTATTATTATTACTAATATTTAAATTAATTAATTAACAATTACATTCAAATTGAAATTATAATGGATGTCACATTTAGTTTAGACTAGGCTTCAATAATTCACGGGGCTCTTCCGTTCAAATGATTATTTACGGTCAACTACAATCTACATAGCCTATCTGCAACAAGCTGAGTTTGTCTGTCTGTATTTTTGTAATCGAGGGCGTTTTGGCCGAAACGTCAGCTTGGTTGTCCTTTGTATATTTCTTATTGCCTCAACCTGAAATGAACTCAGTAATTTTGTTAAAAGTTTAGAAGATAGAAATTTGCAATGGTAACCCTCCAGTGGCGTAGAAGGGGTTGCGGAAGTGGCGATACACCCCTGGCGGCACTTTTTCCTTATGTAGAAGTGCGGCATTTTCGACTAACTGCAGTTTCTTTTCGAAAAAAAGGCGGGGAAAAGCTTGGCTTGCCCTGTGAGGTATTAACCCCAGCTACGTCACTTTTTCCTCTGGAACACCCACCCACCCTCAACCGGAAACATGTAAAACAAGGTACGGGGAAACCTGAAAGGGGACGCAATAAAACAACGAACGTTTCGGCAAAAAGCCTTCTTCAGCGAACATTACAAAGAGTAACGAAATTATAACGGAGAAAAATCTGAAATGTAGTAATTTGTATCCAAGTAAAGTGAATGTGTTGTACCGAGTAATTCTTAACCAGCTCATATAGTACCGCTTTAATTATAGCATTATTTGTAAATTAAAGCCAACACGAGGCCCCCCGCGAGTCATGTTGCGGCCCGTGGAGCTAGGTCAAATGAACAAAAATAGTCACTTTACTGTACATATCACCAGAAGAACATTGCCTCATGTGTCGTTCGTATCATATATTTTTAAATTATAGCTAAGAGAAATGTGAAATATCTCGCATTTTTTGAAAAAAAAAAAAAACAATTGGTTTTGAGCTATTTTAAATAGTTCGCATTTTCGGTACAATTCAAAGATTTTAGCTATTTCAAATATCCCGCTTTTGATACTGAAGACTACTTAGTTTTTTGTCCGACGCTAGGTGTTGATAAAATTTAATATGACTCTTCAACTTTTAAGATTTTATGTTCTGTGGTCTTCGGCGTCTTGGGGAAGCTCGCCACGCCATCGGGCTCGTACTCATGTCTACTTTCAGTCCAGCTTGACAAAGTTACGTGCTATTCTGTAGTCTCGTTCTATCATCGCCACTGCGTCCGGAGAGATTTTGCGAACGACGTTATAATATATATTTATAATAAGAGTTCAAATTCAAACTACTTTAACCAAGTATCGTGTCTACCATTTCGATCCTACCAAGTATCGTGTCTACCATATCGATTCTATAGGTAAGTAAACCTTGAAACTTTTTATTTATATAATTTAAATTAATTAATTATTATTTATTAGTATTACCGTTTTTATTGTTTTTTTTAACCCGTCGTATTGTTTTTTTTTCAGTTAAAAGCGAAGACCTTCCATGGCGTCAATTAGTAAAGACGTTGGACCAAAGAAGAGAGGAATCACAGAAAAATTAAGACAGGTTGGCTATATAAATTCTTGGAAATTAAAGCAAAGCCCATATGCTTGATATGCAACTAATCTGTTTCTGTTTTGAAAGAAGAATAAAATCAAACGGCACTACGAAACTAAACACGCAAATACGTTTGATAAGTACTAAGGGCGATTTCGACAAGTCTTAGTAAATGACTATTAAAAAAATTGTGCATGACATTACTTGCGCAAGTTCATAGCCATGATACTAGCAAAAAAATCGAAGCCATATTCAGATGGTGAATGGTCAAGGAATGTTTGAAGAGCGTCATTGAAATTATGTGTCCAGAAATGAAGAAGAATTGCTCAAAAATAGGCCTGTGTCGTCAGACTATTATTAGGCGTGTGGACGACATTGGAAAACATATTGAAGATAATTTGATGCTCTAGCATTGGATGAAATTTCAGATATGGCAGATACTGCCCAACTGGCCATTTTTATCAGAGGTGTTTATGTCCATTTTAAAAAGACAGAAGAATTAGCGGCACTGTATCCACTTAGTGACATTACTAAGTCACGAGACTTAGAGGCAGTTACATCGACATTGAATCGCTTTCCGTTACAACTTAACAACTTATCGAGCGTAACAACGGATGGTGCTCCAGCAATGGTTGGGAAACATGAAGGTTTAGTAAAATTGATGGAACATTAGGCCCTCAAATTCGGTTATACTTCAATGCTAAATTTTCATTGCATTATTCATCAGAAGAATTTGTGTTTGAAGTCCCTCAAATGGACCATGTCGTGTAAGTGGTCGTCAAAATAGTGTTCTTCATTAAGTCAAACGGTTACTTCCAAGAATTTCTAAAGTCTTTGGACTCAGATTATAATGACGTTACATTTTATGCAGAAGTAAGATGGCTGCCCGTGCCAAAATGTTGAAAAGACTGATTTTTAGCTAGAAATCCAATCATTCTTTGCAAGCAAGTCAATAAGTATCCCAAAGTTTGAAGACAAAGAGTGGGTTTGTGACTTTGCATTTCTGATCGATAAAATTAGCCACCTAAATGACGTTAATACTCGTCTACAAGGGAAACAAAAATTAATTAATAAGATATATGATAATATTTCTGCATTTCAAATGAAACTTGGTCTTTGTGAACAACAGTTGAGGACAAAAAACTTTGCAACCAGACGTCACACAATAGGCGGAGGATAAAAACGTTTCTTTAATATGTAACTTTAAACTCGAATTTGAAAACCTATTTCAGGATTTTAATAAACATCATGTGATTTTTGTGCATTTGCAACGGAATTCGGGGGGTTAACGTGAATTTATTACCAGGCAAGATTACAAATGGAACATTGTGAAATGTGTTGTAATACACAGTTGAAGGATAAATTTAATCAAGTTTGTTTGGAAGAGGTCTATAAAACGTATTTGGACAAGGATAAATATCCTGCGTTTTACAAACATGCTCTGTCGATATTTTCGCTATTTGGAAACATGGGTGTGAACAGCTTTTTAGTCTTATGAAATATATAAAATCACCAGTTAAGCACGAATTACTGATGTTCATTTGGAAAACTGTTTGCGTCTAGCGACATCAGTCGAAATCAATGTTTATGCACTTAGTTCTGCGAAACAAAGTCAGATGTCTCACTTTTAAATATTTCTTAATTGTCTAGTAAATAGTTTTAATTCTCAGTTATGATTTATTTTATTCAAAAAAATAAATTTAGTCTACATATTTTTTTTTTTTTTAAACATTAAACCAGGCAAGCCTTTGAACACGAGCTCACCTACTGGGAAGCGACGATGTGGTCGGAGCTGTAGCACGCATGCTTGTTTACCTTATTTTTATAAGAAGAATTAGATGTGTGGCCCGGCAGGAAATAGTATTTCTGAAATTTTGCCCGCCTGCTGAAAATGTTGGCCACCCTTGGCCGAAAGTAAAACTTTGTGACAAAAGACAAGAAAATATATAATTTGATACCACAACATTAAAAAAAAAACTGCAAAAAATTACTTTCAATTGAAAATTTAAACATTCCAGATCAAAATTTTCTTTCATGGTCTTAAAAGATGCCAAAAATGTCAATCACTTAATCAAAAGCAATATTTTTCACCTTATCACGAATCACTTTCAAATGAAAAAAAATGCAAGATTAAAAAAAAAAAAGCCTGTGTTCTTCCATAGTCGATCGCAAATAATTCTTATTTAAATTTCAGGTTTGAAGAGCTCTTCTCACTCTTGGCACAGACACACAGATCGGCATAAATTTAAATAATTGTTGGCTAGATGAGAGGATTGGGAGAGATTCCCAGCCCTTCCCTGATGGCATGCTGCCCTGGTGGAATCCGGCAGTGCACTTGACACCCCGGTCTAATCGCGCCCTATTATGATGGCGCCCTGCTCTGATGGCACCATGTTGTTGCATTTAACTAAGTTCTGCTATGAAACATTTTGACCTATCAAATCCTGTGTTGTCTTCAAAAACAAAGTTAAAAGAATACTCTTTTTAAGCATACAATCAAATGCTAACAAGTGATTTATGTATCCTCCAGGAACTCTCTTTACACACAGAGAGAGAGATAGAGAGAGAAATAAAGAGATAGATGGACAGACAGACAGATAGACATATAGACAGATAGACAGATAGATAGATAGATAGATAGATAGATAGATAGATAGATAGATAGATAGATAGATAGATAGATAGATAGATAGATAGATAGATAGATAGATAGATAAATAGATAGATAGATAGATAGATAGATAGATAGATAGATAGATAGATAGATAGATAGATAGATAGATAGATAGATAGATAGATAGATAGATAGATAGATAGATAGATAGATAGATAGATAGATAGATAGATAGATAGATAGATAGATAGATAGACAGACAGACAGACAGACAGACAGACAGACAGAAAGACAGATAGACAGGTAGGTAGGTAGGTAGATAGATAGATAGATAGATAGATAGATAGATAGATAGATAGATAGATAGATAGATAGATAGATAGATAGATAGATAGATAGATAGATAGATAGATAGATAGATAGATAGATAGATAGATAGATAGATAGATAGATAGACAGAAAGACAGACAGGCAGGTAGGTAGGTAGATAGATAGACAGACAGACAGACAGACAGACAGACAGACAGACAGACAGACAGATAGATAGATAGATAGATAGATAGATAGATAGATAGATAGATAGATAGATAGATAGATAGATAGATAGATAGATAGATAGATAGATAGATAGATAGAACATTGCCCATCAAACCAAGACTCAACAAAACCCCTCAACCAAAGACTCACCTTTAACCACCCCAAAACAAGACTATTACCTTTAACCACCTTAATCCAAGACTCACCTTTGAACCCCCAACCCAAGCCTTCACATTTAACCAACTCAGTCTGAGACACGGCACCTTTAGCCACTTCAAAAGAAGACTTACCTATAACTATTTGAAACAAGACTCTCACCTTTAACCACCTCACCCCAAGATTCTCAGTTTTAACCCATTAACCATATATTCAACTGCCTTCTAATTTTTATCCACACTACTTGGCGAAATCAGTTGCAATGCAACATTTATTAAGTGTAATTTAAAGCATGGGTACAAAATAAAATTGGCCATACTGACAGTCAAGGTACAAGTACTGTCTTACAGACATTTTTGGTACAAACGCAATTTACAGTTAGCTTAGGTACAAAAATACCGTTACCGACTGCCTTTGTCGTAAAGACTAAGAGATTAAGCATAAAGTACAAGCAGGTTTTCTGAACTTCTTTAATCAAATAGAAATCACATTAACTTGTGACAAGAGCATCATCTTTGAGCCGTATTCCTCACAGGTAGATCACCTCTGACCACGTTCTAAACTATACCTGTACAGGTCGCGTGACAACCGCATGCCCTGAAAAAAATGGGAATATATTAAAAATCTACAGATGCAACGCTAAACAGCTTCACTTACGCTCAGTTCACACGAGCAAATTAGCGTCAAATTTCTTTTTGAACACACTATTTAGGTAAGCAAAATAGTGCGTTCAAAAAGAAATTTGACGAAAATTTGATCGTGCGAACGGAGCATTACAAGCATATCCTGATACATGGCACAAACAAGTATTTATCTGGGAGAGAGAGTTGACCATTGAAAAAAAAGTGTTGTCCAAGTTTGGGCAAATGACCAGTGGTCCTAACGACGCTTGTATCCATCATTTCAGATAGATGCTGGATTTGTATAGTGGAGTTGTAGGAAAGTTGAGTCACTGTGTGTGTGTGTGTGTGGGGGTCATGTACAGGTCCCTTGTACACCAAACTGTAATTAAAGCTAATCCATTAAGTCAGTGGTCGGCAAACTCATTAGTCAATCGAGCCAAAAATCAGCAGCAGGACGATTAAAAATTTGTTTGAAAGCCAAATTATTTTCAAGTACCTGTCAAGAATCATGATTTTTCGGAATCAAAACCGATTTATGGCCGAATGGTCGTGTCGCTCGCATGCGGCTCACGAGCCGCGATTTGCCGACCACTGCTTAAGTATATTCTATCTTACGTGCATCCGGTTGGACAATTGGCAATGCCGCAGGGATTGAAGAAGCACACTCCTTGCTGGCATCCAAGGAGGTCTTCGATGTTAATGCCTGAAAGAGAATAATAAATGTAATTAGTACAGTCTTGTTACTGTTGTGATCTTGTTATTGTAAGGTCTTGTTATCATAGCGTTCTCGTGATTGTTACGGTCGTGTCAGTGTTACGGATTTGTTATTGTTTAGGGGCTTGCTATAGTTACGGTTGTGTTATTGTTACGGTCTTGTCAGTGTTACGGATTTGTTATTGTTTAGGGGCTTGCTATAGTTACGGTTGTGTTATTGTTACGGTCGTGTCGGTGTTACGGATTTGTTATTGTTTAGGGTCTAGTTATATTTACGGTTGTGTTATTGTTACGGTCTTATCTGTTTTACGCTATATTTGAATTGGGGTTAACAACAGGGCGATTGGTAGTCAGAACAACAAGGGCGTCTAGTGTATGGGGTAGACAGTGGAACATGTGGGTCCAGTTCAGGGTATGGAGTAGTCAGTGGAACATGTGGGTCCAGTCCAGGGTATGGGGTAGTCATTTTAATAGGAGGGTACCAATCTAGGGTGTGGGGTAGACGGTGAAACATGGTGTCTACTGCAGGGTGTGGGGTAATCAGTCTAGCCTGGGTCCAGTCCAGGGTGTGCGGTTGTCAGTGTAACATTAGGGTCCACGGGGCTCATCGTAGCATGAGTGTTCAAGTAAAGAGTGTTCAGTTAATGAGTGTTCAAGTAACGCTTTTGTCCAAAGTCGTATTCTGGGACGTTGAAATCCATAATTAAATATATTTATTCTTGGCACATTAAGTAAGCAGGATGACTTACACATTTTAATAGTTCCACCCAGAGGCGTAGCTAGAGTGTTTGGCGCCCGGGGACAATTTACATTTCAAAGAACCTCCCTTTACTTTTTTCAACTCTCAAACCCATTATTTTCATCAATAAAATAATATCAAAGCACATTATAGCGCCCCTAACTAGTCTGGCGCCCAGGGACACCAGGAAACCCCTGCCTCCCTTAGCTACGCTTCTGGCTCCACCCATAACTACCACACAGACCATGTACCACAGTAACCGTACTTTTTCTGTCAAAGTTCATGCACCACTGTCACTGTCACCGGACTATATCTGTCAGACAATGTACCACAGTCACCATACTATCTCATTCACAGGTCATGTAGCACTGTCACCGTACTCACTCTGTCACAGACCATGTCCCACTGTCACCGTACTCTCTCCGTCACAGACCATGTCCCACTGTCACCGTACTCTCTCCGTCACATACCATGTCCCACTGTCGCCGTACTCTCTCCGTCACAGACCATGTCCCACTGTCACCGTGGTCTCTCCGTCACATACCATTTACCACAGTCACAGTACTATCTCTTCCACAGGTCACGTAGCAGTCACCGTACTCTCTCCGTAACAGACCATGACCCACTGTTACCGTACAAACCCCTCGAACTTTGCGACCAAGAAATGTAAAAGCCTCACATAATCATCACTTTGTTACGACTTACCTTCTGAACATGTGATAAAATAACAGACGGTCAGTAACGCTAAAGCCACGCTCAGTACAAACTTCATGTTGTCTTCTCGAGGAAAAATATTTTGTTCTTAACTAATTGTTGATGTTGGTCTCAAATGTTGACTGATCACCAGCTTCTCAGACAGGAGTTTAAATCAAGCTTAGTACAGACAGAGTCAGCCTTGGTGGAAAGACATGGGAACGGGAACGGGTGTTAATCTTTCTTTCTTTCGTGTCTTCGGTTATTTTAAAAAATCAAACTTTTTCTTGTCATTACACATACTAGTTCTCCGACACAGTAGTCCCAGCATTTTTTCACTTAGTTGAACCCGTTCTAGCTTCACTTTCATTGAGGGAGCTCATTGGCACTAGCTTATGTCTTACAGGTTAATGGTGTTTGTGGGTAGTGTTACACAAGGGGAAAGGTGGGAGTTTTAAAATGAGGACACATACTTCATTAGGACAACGCGGTGCACAGGCTATGAACCACTGCTGTGACATAAAAGTCCTTACTTAATCCTTGTTTTGCCTATATAGTTTTTTTTTTGGTTGCGTTTTGTCCCAACAATATTTTGTTGAATTAAATCTTTGAGAGTCACAAGTCTCACGTGGTCTCTGTTTAAAAATCAATTGCCAGGCGGACTTTAAATCATGCACTCCATGATACTTTGCGAAAATTGATAAAATTTCTGAATCAAATCTGCTTATAAAATAGGCTGCGACTATTCGCACCTGGGTACCAGAAGTGAGAGGTTGGGATTAAAAAACTTTTAAAATATTATTGTTGGGTTTGTAATACAAAATTTGGTATCAAATGAAAGATAATTGAATGAACTATACTTTTGTAAACTAACTTCTTCAGTTTAAACTAAAATACACTACCACAAATGACATCCGAATAGCATTGAGTCTAATGCGAATGGCGGCGCTGCGTGTCCGGGTCCATTTTGACTAAATGCTATCCGGATGTCATTTTTGGATAGTTTATTTTAGTTAAACTGAAGAATTAAGTTTACAAACATATAGTCCATTCAATTATCTTTCATTCGGTACCTCAATTTGTCTTACAAACCCAACAATAATATTTTAAATAATTTGTTTAATCCCAACCTCTCACTTCTGGTACCCGGGTACGAATAGCCACTTCGCATAAAATATACGCCAATAATTTATTACAACGAGACAACGTTTCACTCAGAGTTGTCAGAATTTGCAGACATGCAAACAAGTCCGTAAAAACATGGGATATAGGCCCGGGCACTTAGAGTCAAAAAGTCATAGTCATATGATTAATAAATCTACTGAAAGTTAATTGATCCACTTCCCGATATCCTATCGCATGGAACCACCTGGACAATACCGCCGTGAACTCGACATCTGTCGAAAGCTTCAAAGCTGCCCTGGCATCTAATAGGAGCCGTTAGTATGGCAGCATCGCTTCCTCAACCGTTGCACATATGCTAGTACATGGATGCGGCAACGTACCCTACCAGAACCAGATCCAGAAATAAAAATAAATAACTCTAAATGATTGAAAGAAAGTATGTTTCAATATTGAGTTCTATAGCGCGCAAAATATAATTCCCGATTACTACGCTAAATGATTTTTTTTTAAAAATCACGCAACCTCGTTTGGTGCGTAACATTTTCTTTTCGGAATTTAAGTATGGAGTAAAAAATAATCGGTTTAACTTTAAAAGAGACATCAGAATATTTAATATAGTTCATGGACGTGAAAAATAAATTGTGCAGTGACGTAACATATGAGGGGGGGGGGGGGTGTAGCAAAACTTGGGGTTCTTAATCGTGCGTTACTTGAGTTTATGTTTTGTCAAGTAAAGCTTTAGTAGATGGGAAGTTCACGCATTGCTTTCGCCAATATTTTTCGGGCTATATCTAGTAGATGGGAAGTTCACGCATTGCTGACGACAATATTTGGCGGGCTGTATCTCTTAGATGGGAAGTTCACACATAGATGTCGCCAATGTTTGGCGGGTTGTATCTTGTAGATGGGAAGTTCACGCATTGCTATCGCTAATGTTTGGCGGGCTGTATTTAGTTATTTATATTTCGTAATATTAGTTTGCACAATGCTCTTGGAAAAACAACCAAATAAAATGTATGTCTAAAAATACGCTTGAAATTTTCAGTAAACTTCAGATACAATAATTTGTTACCTTAAGTAACTAATAAATCAAATCTGAAATCTCTCCCCACACCCTCGTGACTATGTTTATTAAACTAGATAAGTTGGATGGGCTATGTGACAAGGTACCAATAAATTCAACAGAGCCTACATTTAATACTTGATGAAATCAGTTGCAATCTCACATTAGTTTAGGCTTGTTTCTGCTCCTCTGGAACAGCTGTTGAGATATTTGTTGTAATACTTCCACAATTGATCACTTTCCATTCTTGGAAATGAAGGCAAATGTTAAAAAAACAACTAATTTATGTCTTACAAACAGCCAAG
This sequence comes from Omphiscola glabra, assembly GCA_964017045.1. Taxonomy (NCBI): domain Eukaryota; kingdom Metazoa; phylum Mollusca; class Gastropoda; family Lymnaeidae; genus Omphiscola; species Omphiscola glabra. Next base: position 19,262,048 of record OZ024801.1, read on the forward strand.
GTACAAATAGAGTCTTAAAGACATCTTTGGTACAAACACAATGTACACTTAGCTAAGGTACAATAATAGTTTTACCAACATTTTGTGCACAAACACGGCCGTAAAGAGATTAAGTACAAGCAGTGTTTCTGAACTTCTTTAATCAAATAGAAATCACATTAACTTGTGAGGAGACCATCAATCTTTGAGCCGTCTTCTCCCCGGGTAGATCACCTCTGACCACGTTTATGTACAGGTAGCTTTACAACCGCATTCCCTGAAAAATGGGAAGGTTTCAAAAAATATATATATACAAAACAAAGACCAAATTCAAAAGCAAACACATCTTTGTAATCTCTAGAGAATAATTCAACAGTCGGTCGAGAGACATTGAAATCATGCAACGATACTGTCTGCTGGCAGCATTTTAACAAATAGGA
>OZ024801.1:19264966-19399966 GCA_964017045.1 Omphiscola glabra
TGAACGTATAACGACGCTTGTTGCGATCATGTCAGACAAAAGCTGGCTTTGTACAGTGGAGTTGTACCCCTAACAGTCAGACAAGGGCTGGCTTTGTACAGTGGAGTTGTACCCCTAACAGTCAGACAAGGGCTGGCTTTGTACAGTGGAGTTGTACCCCTGACAGTCAGACAAGAGCTGGCTTTGTACAGTGGAGTTGCACCCCTAACAGTCAGACAAGAGCTGGCTTTGTACAGTGGAGTTGTACCCCTAACAGTCAGACAAGAGCTGGCTTTGTACAGTGGAGTTGTACCCCTAACAGTCAGAGAAGAGCTGGCTTTGTACAGTGGAGTTGTACCCCTAACAGTCAGACAAGAGTTGTCTTTGTACAGTGGAGTTGTACCCCTAACAGTCAGACAAGAGCTGTCTTTGTACAGTGGAGTTGTACCCCCAACAGTCAGACAAGAGCTGGCCTTGTACAGTGGAGTTGTACCCCCAACAGTCAGACAAGAGCTGTCTTTGTACAGTGGAGTTGTACCCCTAACAGTCAGATAAGAGCTGGCTTTGTACAGTGGAGTTGCACCCCTAACAGTCCGACAAGAGCTGGCTTTGTACAGTGTCGTTATACCCCTAACAGTCAGACAAGAGCTGGCTTTGTACAGTGGAGTTGTACCCCTAACAGTCAGAGAAGAGCTGGCTTTGGACAGTGGAGTTGTACCCCTAACAGTCAGACAAGAGCTGTCTTTGTACAGTGGAGTTGTACCCCTAACAGTCAGACAAGAGCTGTCTTTGTACAGTGGAGTTGTACCCCCAACAGTCAGACAAGAGCTGGCCTTGTACAGTGGAGTTGTACCGCCAACAACTCGGGGTTAGTAACTTTAGAGTGCAGCCAGGTGGACAGTGATATAAATATAAGAGCTCAACTTTACAAATGATAATGTTTAATTGATCACTCACTTCACTCCCCCACCCCCCTGAAATAAATTATCCAAAGACAAAAATTTAGTCGTGATGTGTATGTGAGTGGTTTTTAAAAAAAGTATTATTTTTTTATTTTATTGATTTTTTTTCCCGGCTGGGGGGAAAGGACGCGAGGGGGGGGGTTGTTATGTCAAGGTGCCTGGTATATCCAAATATGATTAGAGCAGATGCCTAAAATTATTCTATCTTACGTGCATCCTCTAGGACAATTGGCCGAAAGGCAGACATCGTAGAAACATATTGTTTGTTGGCATCCTAGGAGGTCAATTAGATTTATGCCTGAAAGAGAACAATTGTATATGTTAATGTCTTGTTGTTACAGTCTTGTTATTGTTACATGTCTTGTTATTGTTACGTCTTGTTATTGTTAAATGTCTTGTTATTGCAACATGTCTTGATATTGTTAAATTTTTGTTACTGTTACGGTCTTGTTATTTTTACAATCTTGTTATTTTTAAGTGTCTCGATATGTTACGTTCTTGTTATAATTACTGTAACAGGGTCATGTGCTAATATTTTTGTTACACACTCGTTTCATTGTTATAACAACCATTATTATTCACAGCCTCATTGGCTTTAATGACTTATCCAGAAACTGAAATGGCGTTAGCATAACTAACATTTTATGTCACAGACTGTTACGTACTGTTATCAATAGAGATAATTTAAACTCTTATTTATGTATATCGCTCGATGAAAAACAGTACACAACAAAAGACGATACCATAAATTATATACAATAATAAAGAAACGATACCCAAACTAGGGGCTAATTACAATTAATAATTTTTATTAAGTTGATAATAAATTACAAAATCAAAAAGGAATAAAACTAAAGCTATTGACTTACAGTATAATGATGGCTTGTACCGGTACAATGTTGAAGAAGATACAATATTGTAAAAGGTACAATGTTAAAAAAGGAGCATACACACACACGGCAAATGTTAGTAAACAAATATCTCTCTCGTATAGAAAATCTCTATCGTAATCGTCCTAGCAAAATATCTCCAGGCATATATCTATATAGTCTGTTTCAAAGATATTTCTAGAACGGGAATTCTCTTCTCAAATAACCTAAAATGGTCACCCCATATAAACAACATTTCAAAAAAAGCCAACTGCACACTAGGTTTTATTAGAAGAAATCTGCGCCACAGCCCAACATCCTGCAAACGAAATGCCTATCTTGCACTCGTTCGTCCGATACTAGAATATGGTGCAATCATCTGGGACCCATACCTCAAGCAAGACGTGGACAAATTGGAGCGAATCCAACGTAACGCAATGCGCTTTATAGTACGTGACTATAAAACCACCACTCCTGGCTACGTCACTGGCCCTTTAAACAGATTTGACATCCCCTCCCTCAAGGACAGACAAGAAAAGATCCGCCTAACATTCTTATATAAAGTGGCCATGGGGCTAATTCCGGCCATCCCAGCAAACAATTATCTTACCCCACAGAAGCCAGGCCGATTAATTAGAGCCAAACAGTCACTTAACACTGACTTAACATCTGACAACCCCATGAGAAATTACACCCGGAAAAATAACAAATGCTTCACTGTGCCTCGGATTAACACAGTGCAACATAAGCAGTCATTCTTTCCACGCACCATAATTGCTTGGAACAACCTGGACAATACCGCCGTGAACTCGACAACGATCGAAAGCTTCAAGGCCGCCCTGGCATCTGCTAGGAGCCGTTAGATTGGCAACATCGCTTCCCCAACCGTTGCACATATGCCAGTTTATGGATGCAGCAACGTACCTAACCAGAACCAGAACGGGCTTACACATTGCATTCCTTTCTCGAACAACCTATTATTTTCTAAAGGATTCTAATAATACAGACTATAGTCTCTATTTATTTATTAACAAGGTCAAGGGAGACTATTTTTAATTAGCCATACCCAAAAGTTCGGGTCAGCTAAAGAAAAGATGAATGAAAGTTTACGAGACGCCTTTAACGCACACCAGGTACAATTGTTACCGTACTATCTCTGTAAGACCTTGTACCACAGTTACCTTACTGTCTCTCCCACAGGCCACTGTTACCGTACTCCTCCACTGTCACAGACCATGTACCACCGTTACCATACTAACTCCTGTAGCAGACCATGTCCAGTATCGTGTTACCTTACTCTTTACCTTCAAACTGCGCGACCAGCAAAGGTAAAACATCACATACTCATCACTTCGTTACGACTCACCTTCTGTACGTGTGATGAAATAGCAGACGGTGAGTAAAACTAAAGCGAGGCTCAGTACAAACTTCATGTTGTCTACTCAAATAAATCTTTTGACCTAAACTAATTTTTGATTGCGTTGCGTGTTCATTAACTTCTCAGGCAGGAATTTAAATCAAGCTCAGTACAGATAGAGTCAGCCTTGGCGGAAAGACATGGGAACCAGAACATGTGTTTATCTTTCTACAGAGTCTATAGAGCAGCGGTTCTCAACCTGTGGGTCGCGACCTCTTTGGGGGGTCGAACGACCCTTACACGTGGGTCACCTTAGACCACCGGAAAACACATATTTATGAAGTAGCAACGAAAATAATTTTATGGTTGGGGTACCAAAAAACACCCCAAAAAAAATCCCACAAACAAACACTTTTTTAACACATCATTAATTATAGGGTTCAGAAGTTCAGTTTGAAAATAAGCAGTGGATTAAAAAAATATCTGTGATTCTTATTTTTATTAATTAGGAAAGAATTAATCAATTTCCCGGAAGGTCCTACGGGCCGCATTAAGCGTTGCAACTGTTTCCAGGTCACAAGTTGTTGTGCTGCTTGGATCTTTGAAACGATAGGTCTCCCTTACTAACTGTATAATTATTGATTCAATGAAAACGAAAAGGGATTGCTGGGGGGGGGGGGGGGGGGGAGGGAGGGGTGGTGGCGAAGGTGAATGGGAGGGTGAAGGTGAATGGGAGGGTGAAGGTGAATGGGAGGTGAAGGTGAATGGAAGGGGGGAAGGAAACTCGCAGTGAACTTTGAGTATACAACAGTTGATGTTTTGGGACTTTCATCTCTTAGTTATAGGACTTCTGTCTTTAAATTTAGGACTTCTTCATCTTTTACATACAGGAGTTCTATCTTTTAGATCAGTGCTACTCAAAGTGGTGGTCCGCGGACCGGTGCCGGTCCGTGGGCCATCATCCGCCGGTCCGCAGAAGTTTTCAAGAAAACTCATTTCGCTACCACGTCAGTACAAGAAAAATAGTGCACCGGTCCCTGGTGCAATGGAAAAAAATTCCTGCCGGTCCGCCATACTAAAAAGTTTGAGAAGCACTGTTTTAGTTTATAAGACGCTTATACTTCTAGCTATAGGATTTCTATATTTTTAGATAGATGACGTCTATCTTTAACATTTAGGACTATTTTCTTTTAAAGCAGTGGTTCTCAACCTTCCTAATCCCGCGACCCTTAAATACAGCTCTTCAAGTTTCGGCGACCCCCAACCACAAAATTATTTTCGTTGCTACTTTATAACTGTAGAGTCTATGTGTTTTCCGATGGTCTTAGGCGACCCCGTGAAAGGGACGTACGACCCCCAAGGGGTCGCACCCACAGGTTGAGAACCGCTGTTTGAGGCATAGCGACTGTCAAGTACATTATTTTTTTGTATTTCGTTGTCTTGGTGTTAGCAAGACCATCTCTATTTAATAGAAGACACATACTTTAGATGAGATAAGAACGTTGGTAAGAATAGAAAATCCCACGAAAACTAAATTGGGTTATCAATATGTTCCGGAAAAAAAGATAGTTAACATGTGTTGTTCTTTTTCACTGCCGTAATGAACTAATGGAGTGTATGATGACATAAATAAAGTCACCTGTTTGAGTCAAAAGTCACTTTCAGGATTCTCTGAGCGTGATCCACTGCTGACGCCATGAACGTCTCTGCTGTTGCTGCTGTGGCTGTGGTAGCTATCGGCTACTTTGTTCTTATTGTTCAGGGTAATGTACAGAGTAAACGTGTATTTACACAGGCGAATAATCTATAGTATTCGTGTATGTACATCATGATGTTTTAGCATAGCGTATCCAGTAAATATACATATTAGACGTATATACAAGCGGTAGACGTATAATATAAACAGTAGGCGTATATGTACACAGTATGTTTTTATGTAAACAGGACCCGAATATGTACACAGAATGCCTTTATATACACAGGACCCGAATATGTACACATTATGATCTAAATACACAGGATCCGAATATGTACACGGTATGCTTTTATATACACAGGACCAGAATATGTACATAGTACAGACGAATATTTAACGTGAACAGTTGACGCAGGTGCACACATTAGAGGTTTAGTACAAACGAAATGTGCACAGGGTGTGGCAGAGGCCGAGACTACCGAGTAAATAACTCGCTGCCCTGCCTGCATGAGGACCCCCTATGGCTGACATTGATTAGTTTCATACAATTATTTTTGAAATTTGTGGGAGCACAGCTTTGGATTTCCTCGGGGCCCAAAATTCATCTGCACATCCGTGACATACGGATTTATATGTATATATATGGTATCCTTCCGCTTCGCGAGACGATGGAGTAGCTATGTAGTCCTACACTTGGACGAGTGGCTCACTAGGCCAATCCTGGAGTGACAATCTCGACTGGATTTCTCGCATGAGAATATTGATTCCTGGTTAATTTTGGCCTTCCGTGCTGTTTTGTTGTTGTTGCAAGGGCTTCGTTCCGCACATCTTCTGCCCTTTTGGCTTCCCTCGTGCTCCTTTTATATAGCACGGTACCCTAGCCTAGGGGTACCGCGCTGTATAAGACAACTTATAATAATAATAATAATATTGCAATACCCAAACAGACATAAAATGTTGGGAGTGGGGGGGGGGGGGGAATAGAGGCGTGATCAGGTAGCCTTCAACTGGATATTACTGACTTGATCCGCTACTGGATAAAACTGTTTTTTTTTTTTAAATTTCTCTTAGAAAGCCCAATAAACATATTAGATCTTCTCAACCTCAACTGTGAAAACACATGTCTGATTGACCCCTGTCCTTGCCCCGTCGGCTGGTGAGTTTATGACGTCAGCTACTGGTGGAGACGAAACCATAATTAATAAATATTATAAAGATTTTTTTCCTGTTCGCTTACAATTCAACTTGGAAGTTCCACTATTCACAAATCTGAATGAGAACAAATAAGTCCCTGATATGGCTAAGAGAATTCACTGAATGGCTGTTGTTGTTTTTTCACTAGTGAAATAATTTAATGTAAATATCTTGTGTTCAAATTGTTTATTTATGTGCTGAAAATGTACAATGCATTCAAAAAACATTTCCATTTGTTTGGATCAATCAAAGAATCTCATCTTATCTTATCTTAAAATAACAATTTCAAAATCATTTTATTTCTTGCAGATCAGACAAAGCGGCAACTGTAGACGCCAGGCGTCGATATGGCCAACACAGATGATGACGTCATTGGGCTTGGATGTTTCTTTGCCATTCGTTGTCTTTAGATTCGATCGTCGTTGTTATTGTTGGCCTATTTCGAAAAGTGAAAATACATACTGCGACATTACGCCATGTTTTGATTTCCTCGCACAACGTGATGTCCCCCCGTTGTCTGAGCGTGAACGTTATATTTTCTTTCTACTTAAAGACGTTTTTGGTATGTGAGCCAGACTCCGACTCCCATTTGCTTAGCAATAAGACGCCAATGTATGATGTCAAGTCATTTCCATTTCTAAAATTAGAATCCAACAAAATGATGGAATGCATAACAATTAAGATTCTAATTTTATCGGTCTATTTTATGAGCCATGCCACCTCCCCCCCCCCCCCCAACCCTCAAACTTCTGTACTTGGACATTGCCTAAATTCGGGAGAGGTTTGGTATGGTAGTGAGTTCAGTATACAAGTGGTCATAAATACTTGGACTACTTGGCATTGCTACGCTTTACTTGTGGGCTTCAAATAATCTAGTCAGGTTTCTTTTGTTTGTTTGTTGGTTTGTTTGTTGGTTTATTTGTTGGTTTGTTTGTTGATTGATTTGTTTGCTGGTTGGTTGGTTTGTTTGTTTGTTTTTGTTTTTTTGGTTGGTTGTTTGGTTTGTTTGTTTGTTTGTTGGTTTGTTGATTGTTTGTTTGTTGGTTTGTTGATTGTATGTTTGTTGATTTGTTGTGTTGTTTGTTGTTTTGTTTGTTGGTTTGTTGTTTTTTGGGTTGTTTGTTGGTTTGTTGGTTAGTTTGTTGGTTAGTTGGTTTGTTGGTTTGTTGGTTTTTTGTTGGTTTGTTTGCTGGTTGATTTGTTTGTTTGTTTATTGGTTGAGTTGTTTGTTGGTTTGTTTGTTGGTTTGTTTGTTTGTTGGTTGTTTTGTTTGTTTGTTGTTGTTGTTTTTTGGTGGGACAGAGAAAGTACCTGTACTTAATGGAGTAAAATTATGAAAGATAACTGTAACGGGTATATTTATTAAAGGTATATAAACTGGTAGACTTGTGCTTAACTGGAACGGGGTAGACATATGAAGGGTAACTTAGACAGATTTATGATGGATAAAGGGTGCTGGGTAACCGAGTGGTCTAAACTGAGCCAATCTCAAGCTGATGGTCTTGAGTTCAGTCCCCCACCAAATCCCACTCAAGCAAAAACATCACCAGCACCCCGTGTGGATGGGACTCGTTAACCTTGGATGGCAACTCATCTAAGAGAAGGAAACTCTGAATTCAAACTCGGAAATGGAGTCCCATAGTCGGATAACGTTGGCACAATGAAACATTCCGACAACTCCTGCGACGCCATGGAACATGTAGATTTATCATATACATCAGCGTTTCCCCGATACCGGGCGGGTCACGACTGGGCACACGAAAGCAAAATTACCGGGTCGCCGAAAGAAGAAAAAAACATTATTACCGGGTCACGAAAAAAAAGAAGCTTGGGAACCGCTGATATACAATAGTGTTAAAAAGATGCCTAGCAAGAAATAACAGTAACGAAAAAAGCAATCTGAAAAAACCCAAGAAAAAAAAACAAGTCACAAAAGCCTGGAATACATAAATATGAATCAAGGAACGCTGTCTAACACTGAACTAATCTATCATTTGAACCTTCCACCGCACCGATTAGTGCACAACAATGAACAGGTTACTCGTGTTAGCAGAAGATCGACTCAGTGTTCATTTGAATAGAAGAGGACAAGAGAGGAGCTGCCAGCTGTCACTTGGGTTGTTGAGCCGTCATCATTCACAGTCACTAAGTTGTTGAGTGTTGACCAAATGAAATTAATAAGCAAATGTTCGGCGTATAGACGGTAGGGGGCTTTCCATTGGAAAAGGGAACGGTGCAAGATTCGGAACAGGGACCGGTGCAAGATTTGTAACAGGGACCGATCCGAGATTTGTTAATTAGTTTTGTCATTTATTTGTAATCCGCAATCAGCCGATGGGAGAGCACTCTGTTCAATTAAATAAAACAATTGAATGAAAGCCGTCATGGCCGTCATACGTTTGTTTGTTGTCGCACTTTAACGTTACCTAACGTAGTATCCAGTTTCTGTCTCATGTTGTGCGGACCAGCAAAGTAAGGACCGTGGACCTGGGCCGGACTACCACTCTCGAAAACACTGATAAGTAGACCACCGAAGAAGTAGACCACCGAAGAAGTAGACCACCGAAGAAGTAGACCACCGAAAAATTAGACCACCGAAGAAGTAGACCACCGAAGAAATAGATCACCGAAGAAGTAGACCACCGAAGGCGTAGACCACCGAAGAAGTAGACCACCGCAGAATTAGACCACCGAAGAAGTAGACCACTTTCAGTAATGTAGGCGCCAATGAATGTGTGTTTGTTTGGGGGGGGGGGGGTGTTAGATGGTTAGGGTCCTGGTACGATGGAGGGATGGGGGAATTGTTGTCAAGTCATATGTGGCTGGTAGAGGTAACCGTTCGGTGATATTTCATCCGAGGAAATTTGGAGGTGAAAAAGATAAAAGGGGGGGGGGGAGGTTCAAAATGGTAAGGTCAAACAGAGGGTGAGTGGGAATTCGATTGTTAAGTAAAGGAAGTAAAGTGGCAGAATGCAAAGGGGTAGTCAAAGCAAAGGGTTTGGCTGTTCGAATAGATTGTGGTAGAAGATAGGTAGAGTAGGGTGTGTTGCCCTGGTAGTGAGAGCGGAGAAATTCGGAGGAGTGGGTAAAAGGGGAGGAGAGGCTTGAGAGGATTCACAAAAATACGCACACTTGCACGCACATGCGCACACCCATGCACACAAGCACGCACACGTCAACAAACATATGCAATTTGCCCGCACGCGCACGCATAAACGCAATTACGTACAGTGCGGAAACGTTTTTGTTTTTTTGTAAACCATTTGATTCTTATATTCTGTAACGACAGACCACTCCAGGATTCTTATATTCTGTAACGACAGACCACTCCAGGATTCTTATATTCTGTAACGACAGACCACTCCAGGATTCTAATATTCTGTAACGACAGACCACTCCAGGATTCTTATATTCTGTAACGACAGACCACTCGAGGATTCTTATATTCTGTAACGACAGACCACTCCAGGATTCTTATATTCTGTAACGACAGACCACTCCAGGATTCTTATATTCTGTAACGACAGACCACTCCAGGATTCTAATATTCTGTAACGACAGACCACTCCAGGATTCTAATATTCTGTAACGACAAACCGTTCAAGGATTCTAATATTCTGTAACGACAGACCGCTCCAGGATTCTAATATTCTGTAACGACAGACCACTCCAGGATTCTAATATTCTCTAACGACAGACCGCTCCAGGATTCTAATATTCTGTAACGACAGACCGCTCCAGGATTCTAATATTCTGTAACGACAGACCGCTCCAGGATTCTTATATTCTGTAACGACAGACCGCTCCAGGTTTCTAATATTCTCTAACGACAGACCACTTCAGGATTCTAATATTCTGTAACGACAGACCACTCCAAGATTCTAATTTCCATAACGACATAATATTCCAATATTCTAATATTCTGTAACGACAGACCACTCCAAGATTCTAATTTCCATAACGACATAATATTCTAATATTCTACAACAACAGACCTCTCCAAGATTCTAATATTCTGTAACGACAGACCACTCCAAGATTCTATTATTCTACAACAACAGACCTCTCCAAGATTCAAATATTCTCTAACGACCGACCACTCCAAGATAAAAAAAAAAGTGCAAAATGCTGCACGAAGCAGGCAGCAGCTGTTCTGTCCTACAGTTATCCGATATAAATGTCTGAGCCAAAGGACAGATAACAACATCTCACTCAGTACCACACACGTTCTCACTCGTGCTACATCTTGAATCATGAATTTCTCCACTGTTGTCGCCGTTGCTGTTGCTACCATTGGCTACCTCGCGGTTGTGGCATATGGTAAAGTTTTTTAACATATTTCTTACAATCTTAGCCGACAGCATACTGTGAATTATGTGACAAGATTAGGTGTTTCGCTTTAAAAAAATTTCCGCCTATAATTTATAGATAGCTTGTATTTATGGGCTCTATGTCATATATGTGTATGGGAAAAAGAGAGAGAGAGAGATGGAGAGAGATGGAGAGATTGACTCTCAAAGAATTTATTATAGTCTACAGTCACTTTCAACCATTCTGTCATTGTCAACCATTCTGTCATTGTCAACCTTTCTGTCGTTGTCAACAATTTTGTCATTGTCAACCTTTCTTTCGTTGTCAACCATTATGTCATTGCCAATCATTATATCCTTTAGGTCACGACATTGTGCACTTTCTTTGACCATGTCACATTCTGCCAATACTTGTCACATTCAATCATTGCTTGTCACATTCTGTCATTGCTTGTCACATTCTGTCATTGCTTGTCACATTCTATCATTGCGTGTTACATTCTGTCATTGCTTGTCATTTTAAGTTCAAAGTCACACATTTCATCACCTTTCTTGTTAGCTCTAGGGAGACAAAAAAGATTTAAATAGAATTTTTGAAGTAATTAATTCTTAATTGTAAGCTATTAATGACCGTATTGCTCCATCTTGACAGCCAACCCAATCTGCCTGATTGTTTGTGTTACTGCTCCCTGCCCATGTTGAACAGCCATGATTTGGTCATCAGCTCTGATTGAGACAGTGTTCTGGTGAGTTGCACCATTTGCCTGGGATAGGAACACGGTCGTGTTTATTATTATTTTTTATTCAGGGACCAGAGATGAGTGGTCAAACCTACAGATGGGTGACCAGATATGAGTGGTCAAACCAGCAGATGGGTGACCAGAGATGAGTGGTCAAACCTGCAGATGGGTGACCAGAGATAAGTGGTGAAACCTGCAGATGGGTGACCAGAGATGAGTGGTCAAACCTGCAGATGGGTGACCAGATATGAGTTGTCAAACCTGCAGATGGGTGACCAGAGATGAGTTGTCAAACCTGCAGAGGGTGACCAGAGATGAGTTGTCAAACCTGCAGATGGGTGACCAGAGATGAGTGGTCAAACCTGCAGATGGGTGACCAGAGATGAGTGGTCAAACCAGCAGATGGGTGACCAGAGATGAGTGGTCAAACCAGCAGATGGGTGACCAGAGATGAGTGGTCAAACAGGCAGATGAATGACCAGAGATGAGTGGTCAAAACTTCAGATGGGTGACCAGAGATGAGTGGTCAAACCTGCAGATGGGTGACCAGAGATGAGTGGTCAAACCTACAGATGGGTGACCAGAGATGAGTGGTCAAACCTGCAGAGGGTGACCAGAGATGAGTGGTCAAACCAGCAGATGGGTGACCAGAGATGAGTGGTCACACCAGCAGATGGGTGACCAGAGATGAGTGGTCAAACCAGCAGATGGGTGACCAGAGATGAGTGGTCAAACCAGCAGATGGGTGACCAGAGATGAGTGGTCAAACCTGCAGATGGGTGACCAGAGATGAGGTGTCTATCCATCTTGATCAGTGCCAAGGTTCGAGTCAAGAGTGATTTTAACGTATCTGAAATGTCTCCTCATAGTTGAAAAGAAAAAAAAAATTAAATTTGAAATCAGAGAATTTCTGACAGTCCTTGACCCGTCTGTTTTTCCATATAAGTAAAATCAACATTACCTTAGTGTTGTTTTATGATGCTGGAGTTAATGTTACAGTACGACTCCACGCCTAGGATTGGGTTCAATACCAAGATGGGATGTAAAAAGCAGGAAACCTTATGATTTCCCCTAAGATATAATCAAAGAATTGGTTCAGTTTAAAGGCTAACATTTTGAGCGTCATGGTATCACGTGTTAAAGCAGCGGTTCTCAACCTGTGGGTCGCGCCCCCTTTCGGGGTCGCACGACTCTTTCCCATGGGTCGCATAAGACAATCTGAAAACACATATGCCTTACAGTTATGAAGTAGCAACAAAATAATTTTGTGGCTGTGGGGTCGTCACAAAATGAGGAATTGTATTAAAAGGTCGCGGCATTAGGAAGATTGTGAACCACTGCGTTAAAGCTTCTAAATCAGCGGTTTTCAACCTTTGGTTCGCGATCCCTTTAGGGGTCCAACGACCCTTACACAGGGTTCGCCTCATACCATCGGAAAACAAATATTTTATGAAGTAGCAACGATAACAGTTTTATGGTTTGGGGTCACCACAACATGAGGAAAATGAATTAAAGGGTCGCGGCATTAGGAAAGTTGAGAAACACTGTTCTAAGCCATCAGTGTTTAATTTGGTAATAAATAAAGGACTGAGCTAAAGCAAGTACATCATTGTGTGGTTTGTTTTTCAGACTCCATGGAACCAGGAGCAAGATTGACAGCTAGAAAGTAGGACGTCACTCTTTCCAGTGTCTCATCCATGAATTAAACCAGTTCAACTATTCTTGTTTGAATTTTTTTTTACATTGAAATTATTTTACTGGAAATTAACGAGGATTGAGCTAAGACTAATTGGTGTTGTATATGACGGTGGCAAGTAATGGTGGTGTGGAACGGTGAAAATGAGGTTGTGTAATAAAATGATGGAGCACAAGCTTATCTTGACCTATGGCACAATGTCACCACATGGTATGAATGTCATGTCTCTATTCTTTGTTTGAACCTAGCTCCGCCCCTCCACGTCACGACCTTTCGTTGTGGACTTACTTCTCCTTTTTTCTTTCCCTCTTCCCTATTTAACCTGTCTCCCACTTACTTCCTGTCACAAATCTTTTGATGCCCTTTTGGACACTACTTCTAAGCTAAGTGCTACATTATAATTTTTTGAAACAATTTTAAATTTTATTAGTTTTTCTGTTTGTTTGCAGATGAAGGCTTCCTGCCGACACGTTCGTTGTTTTGTTGCTTTCCTTTTATCGGGTTTAACCTTACTGTGTTTTACTAATTTCCTAATAAAATGATGGCCGGAAATTGTGCCATGAAATGGCGGTAAGACTGAGACGGTGATATGAAAAATAGTATTATAAAATGGGGGTATGGGATGATGGTATGTTATGTTGTTATTAGATGGTGATATGAGATTTTAGTATGATGTGAGGGCATGCAATGATGGGATGCTATGAGTTGGCAGTATGATATGATGGTATGATATGGTGTTATGAAATCCATCATTAATACGTTCTTGTTTAATATCCTTGTTAAACAAATACAGACAGTTGTTCAGAAAGAAAGTGAGACATGCCGACCGACAGAAAGACAGACTGACACACAGGCGGAAATAACTAAAGACAGAACGACTGAAAGATAGACTGACACACAGGCGGAAATAACGAAAGACAGAACGACTGAAAGATAGACTGACACACAGGCGGAAATAACTAAAGACAGAACGACTGAAAGATAGACTGACACACAGGCGGAAATAACGAAAGACAGAACGACTGAAAGATAGACTGACACACAGGCGGAAATAACTAAAGACAGAACGACTGAAAGATAGACTGACACACAGGCGGAAATAACTAAAGACAGAACGACTGAAAGATAGACTGACACACAGGCGGAAATAACTAAAGACAGAACGACTGAAAGACAGATAGAAAGAAAGAAAAACATAAAGAATGAAACGGCAACTAAAAGAAATATGTACAGACAGCATTTACCACACAAAAATTACATTCATCTTTTTGGAGAATTTTTTTTTTATTTTATTCTTGATGAAGTTCTTCTTTTCTTCCCATAAACATCGGGTATTATCGTGTTCTAAAGGGGGCCTGTACATGTCGCTTGACAGTTGCAGGATCTGAAACATAAGAGTTTACTTGGGGAAAACCTAATAAACCAACACAAATAAGTCACGTCAAGGCTGCGCTACGAAAGAATTAGCCAGGCAAAGTTAAAGAGAGTGGCCCCAACAAAGTTGAAGAGAGTTGCACAAGTGTAAGTTGAAGAGATTTGCAATAGTGTTAGTTGAAGAGAGTTGCACAAGTGTAAGTTGAAGAGAGTTGCACAAGTGTAAGTTGAAGAGAGTTGCACAAGTGTTAGTTGAAGAGAGTTGCACCAGGCAAAGTTGAAGAGAGTTGCACCAGTGTTAGTTGAAGAGAGTTGCACCAGGCAAAGTTGAAGAGATTTGCAATAGTGTTAGTTGAAGAGAGTTGCACAAGTGTAAGTTGAAGAGAGTTGCACAAGTGTAAGTTGAAGAGAGTTGCACAAGTGTTAGTTGAAGAGAGTTGCACCAACAAAGTTGAAGAGAGTTGCACCAGGCAAAGTTGAAGAGAGTTGCACCAGGGTTAGTTGAAGAGAGTTGCACCAGTGTTAGTTGAAGAGAGTTGCACCAGTTTAAGCTGAAGAGAGTTGCACCAGTGTTAGTTGAAGAGAGTTGCACCAGTGTTAGTTGAAGAGAGTTGCACAAGTGTTAGTTGAAGAGAGTTGCACCAGTGTTAGTTGAAGAGAGTTGCACCAGTGTTAGTTGAAGAGAGTTGCACCAGTGTAAGTTGAAGAGAGTTGCACCAGTGTAAGTTGAAGAGAGTTGCACCAGTGTTAGTTGAAGAGAGTTGCACCAGTGTTAGTTGAAGAGAGTTGCACCAGTGTTAGTTGAAGAGAGTTGCACCAGTGTTAGTTGAAGAGAGTTGCACAAGTGTAAGTTGAAGAGAGTTGCACCAGTGTTAGTTGAAGAGAGTTGCACCAGTGTTAGTTGAAGAGAGTTGCACCAGTGTTAGTTGAAGAGAGTTGCACCAGTGTAAGTTGAAGAGAGTTGCACCAGTGTAAGTTGAAGAGAGTTGCACCAGTGTTAGTTGAAGAGAGTTGCACCAGTGTTAGTTGAAGAGAGTTGCACCAGTGTTAGTTGAAGAGAGTTGCACCAGTGTTAGTTGAAGAGAGTTGCACAAGTGTAAGTTGAAGAGAGTTGCACCAGTGTTAGTTGAAGAGAGTTGCACCAGTGTAAGTTGAAGAGAGTTGCACCAGTGTTAGTTGAAGAGAGTTGCACCAGTGTTAGTTGAAGAGAGTTGCACCAGTGTTAGTTGAAGAGAGTTGCACAAGTGTAAGTTGAAGAGAGTTGCACCAGTGTTAGTTGAAGAGAGTTGCACCAGTGTAAGTTGAAGAGAGTTGCACCAGTGTTAGTTGAAGAGAGTTGCACCAGTGTTAGTTGAAGAGAGTTGCACCAGTGTTAGTTGAAGAGAGTTGCACCAGTGTTAGTTGAAGTGAGTTGCACCAGTGTTAGTTGAAGAGAGTTGCACCAGTGTAAGTTGAAGAGAGTTGCACCAGTGTTAGTTGAAGAGAGTTGCACCAGTGTAAGTTAAAGAGAGTTGCACCAGTGTAAGTTGAAGAGAGTTGCACCAGTGTAAGTTGAAGAGAGTTGCACCAGTGTAAGTTGAAGAGAGTTGCACCAGTGTAAGTTGAAGAGAGTTGCACCAGTGTAAGTTGAAGAGAGTTGCACCTGGTAAGTTGAAGCTGTTTGAAGAAAGAGCTGACCGCTCAAAATCTGTTTTGTTCAGTTTATACTTATGAAAAATGTTCAACTTCTTGAATAACATTTTTGTCGATGATATGTCTGTCAATGACATATGTGTTCATGATGTGTCTCTCAATTAAATGTATGTCGATGATATATGTCAATGAAATGTCTGTCGATGAAATGTCTGTCGATGATATGTGTTGATGAAATGTCTGTCTATGATATGTGTCAATGAAATGTCTGTCTATGATATGTGCCAATGAAATGTCTGTCAATGATATGTGTTAATGAAATGTCTGTCTATTATATGTGTCAATGAAATGTCTGTCTATGATATGTGTCAATGACCAAGGGGGCATGACCAGGTCACATTTTAAATCTGACATGGACTGTTGCTAATTCCTAAATGTCATGATATCTTACTGGCATCCGAGTGGGCAGTTGGCCATCATGCAGGGGTCAATGAAACACGTCATGTCCAAACATATGATTGGGTTGAGGTTTGGCATGCCTGAGAGAGAAGACAAAATTAGCGTTAAGTTTTTTTTCAATGTAGTCAAATGGTAGCTACAACACGCTCTGCGGCAGTGCTATTGACATGGAGAAAGTAGTCAAAGTAAAACGGCAGTAAAAGTAACATGGCAGTTCAAGTAACATGGCAGTCAAAGTAACAAGGCAGTCAAAGTAACATGGCAGTTAAAGTAACATGGTAGTCAAAGTAACATGGCAGTCAAAGTAACAAGGCAGTTAAAGTAACATGGCAGTTAAAGTAACATGGTAGTCAAAGTAACATGGCAGTCAAAGTAACATGGGAGTCAAAGTAACATGGCAGTCAAAGTAACATGGGAGTCAAAGTAACATGGCAGTCAAAGTAACAAGGCAGTCAAAGTAACATGGCAGTCAAAGTAACATGGCAGTCAAAGTAACATGGCAGTTAAAATAACATGGCAGTCAAAGTAACACGGCAGTTAAATTAACATGGCAGTCAAAGTAACACGGCAGTTAAATTAACATGGTAGTCAAAGTAACATGGCAGTCAAAGTAACAAGGCAGTCAAAGTAACATGGCAGTCAAAGTAACATGGCAGTCAAAGTAATATGGCAGTTAAATTAACATGGCAGTCAAAGTAACACGGCAGTTAAATTAACATGGCAGTCAAAGTAACACGGCAGTTAAATTAACATGGTAGTCAAAGTAACATGGCAGTCAAAGTAACATGACAGTCAAAGTAACACGGCAGTCAAAGTAACACGGCAGTTAAAGTAACATGGTAGTCAAAGTAACACGGCAGTCAAAGTAACATGGTAGTCAAAGTAACATGGCAGTCAAAGTAACATGGCAGTCAAAGTAACATGGCAGTCAAAGTAACATGGCAGTTAAAGTAACATGGTAGTTAAATTAACATAGCAGTCAAATTAACATAGCAGTCAAAGTAACATGGCAGTCAAAGTAACATGGCAGTCAAAGTAACATGGCAGTTAAAGTAACATGGTAGTTAAATTAACATAGCAGTCAAATTAACATAGCAGTCAAAGTAACATGGCAGTCAAAGTAACATGGCAGTTAAAGTAACATGGCAGTTAAAGTAACATGGCAGTCAAAGTAACATGGCAGTCAAAGTAACATGGCAGTTAAAGTAACATGGCAGTCAAAGTAACATGGCAGTCAAAGTAACATGGCAGTTAAAGTAACATGGCAGTTAAAGTAACATGGCAGTCAAAGTAACATGGCAGTCAAAGTAACATATCAGTCAAAGTAACACGGCAGTTAAATTAACATAGCAGTCAAAGTAACATGGCAGTTAAAGTAACATGGCAGTTAAAGTAACATGGCAGTCAAAGTAACATGGCAGTTAAAGTAACATGGCAGTCAAAGTAACATGGCAGTTAAAGTAATATGGCAGTTAAATTAACATGGCAGTCAAAGTAACACGGCAGTTAAATTAACATGGCAGTCAAAGTAACACGGCAGTTAAATTAACATGGTAGTCAAAGTAACATTGCAGTCAAAGTAACATGGCAGTCAAAGTAACACGGCAGTCAAAGTAACATGGCAGTCAAAGTAACACGGCAGTTAAAGTAACATGGTAGTCAAAGTAACACGGCAGTCAAAGTAACATGGTAGTCAAAGTAACATGGCAGTCAAAGTAACATGGCAGTCAAAGTAACATGGCAGTCAAAGTAACATGGCAGTTAAAGTAACATGGTATTTAAATTAACATAGCAGTCAAATTAACATAGCAGTCAAAGTAACATGGCAGTCAAAGTAACACGGCAGTTAAAGTAACATGGCAGTTAAAGTAACATGGCAGTCAAAGTAACATGGCAGTCAAAGTAACACGGCAGTTAAAGTAACATGGCAGTTAAAGTAACATGGCAGTCAAAGTAACATGGCAGTCAAAGTAACATGGCAGTTAAAGTAACATGGCAGTTAAAGTAACATGGCAGTCAAAGTAACATGGCAGTCAAAGTAACATGGCAGTTAAAGTAACATGGCAGTTAAAGTAACATGGCAGTCAAAGTAACATGGCAGTTAAAGTAACATGGCAGTCAAAGTAACACGGCAGTTAAAGTAACATGGCAGTCAAAGTAACACTGCAGTTAAATTAACATGGCAGTCAAAGTAACATGGCCGTTAAAGTAACACGGCAGTTAAAGTAACATTGCAGTTAAATTAACACAGCAGTCAAAGTAACATGGCAGTCAAAGTAACATGGCCGTTAAAGTAACACGGCAGTTAAAGTAACATGGCAGTCAAAGTAACACGGCAGTTAAAGTAACATGGCAGTTAAAGTAACATGGCAGTCAAAGTAACATGGCAGTCAAAGTAACATGGCAGTCAAAGTAACATGGCAGTCAAAGTAACATGGCAGTTAAAGTAACATGGCCGTTAAAGTAACACGGCAGTTAAATTAACATAGCAGTTAAAGTAACATGGCAGTCAAAGTAACATGGCAGTTAAAGTAACATGGCAGTCAAAGTAACATGGCAGTTAAAGTAACATGGTAGTCAAAGTAACATGGCAGTCAAAGTAACATGGCAGTCAAAGTAACATGGCAGTTAAAGTAACATGGCAGTCAAAGTAACATGGCCGTTAAAGTAACACGGCAGTTAAAGTAACATGGCAGTCAAAGTAACATTGCAGTTAAATTAACATGGCAGTCAAAGTAACATGGCCGTTAAAGTAACACGGCAGTTAAAGTAACATTGCAGTTAAATTAACACAGCAGTCAAAGTAACATGGCAGTCAAAGTAACATGGCCGTTAAAGTAACACGGCAGTTAAAGTAACATGGCAGTCAAAGTAACACGGTAGTTAAAGTAACATGGCAGTTAAAGTAACATGGCAGTCAAAGTAACATAGCAGTCAAAGTAACATAGCAGTCAAAGTAACATGGCAGTCAAAGTAACATATCAGTCAAAGTAACACGGCAGTTAAATTAACATAGCAGTCAAAGTAACATGGCAGTTTAAGTAACATGGCAGTCAAAGTAACATGGCAGTCAAAGTAACACGGCAGTCAAAGTAACATGGCAGTCAAAGTAACATGGCAGTCAAAGTAACATGGCAGTCAAAGTAACATGGCAGTCAAAGTAACATAGCCGTTAAAGTAACACGGCAGTTAAAGTAACACGGCAGTTAAAGTAACATGGCAGTTAAAGTAACATGGCAGTTAAAGTAACATGGCAGTCAAAGTAACATGGCAGTCAAAGTAACATGGCAGTTAAATTAACATAGCAGTCAAAGTAACACGGCAGTCAAAGTAACATGGCAGTTAAATTAACATGGCAGTCAAAGTAACATAGCCGTTAAAGTAACACTGCAGTTAAAGTAACATGGCAGTCAAAGTAACATAGCCGTTAAAGTAACACGGCAGTTAAAGTAACATGGCAGTTAAATTAACATAGCAGTCAAAGTAACATGGCAGTCAAAGTAACACGGCAGTTAAAGTAACATGGCAGTCAAAGTAACATGGCAGTCAAAGTAACATAGCCGTTAAAGTAACACGGCAGTTAAAGTAACACGGCAGTTAAAGTAACACGGCAGTTAAAGTAACATGGCAGTTAAAGTAACATGGCAGTTAAAGTAACATGGCAGTCAAAGTAACATGGCAGTTAAATTAACATGACGGTCAAAGTAACATGACGGTCAAAGTAACATGACAGTTAAAGTAACATGGCAGTTAAATTAACATAGCAGTCAAAGTAACATGGCAGTCAAAGTAACACGGCAGTTAAAGTAACATGGCAGTCAAAGTAACATGGCAGTCAAAGTAACATAGCCGTTAAAGTAACACGGCAGTTAAAGTAACACGGCAGTTAAAGTAACATGGCAGTTAAAGTAACATGGCAGTTAAAGTAACATGGCAGTTAAATTAACATGACGGTCAAAGTAACATGACGGTCAAAGTAACATGACAGTTAAAGTAACATGGCAGTTAAAGTAACATGGCAGTCAAAGTAACATGGCAGTCAAAGTAACATGGCAGTTAAATTAACATAGCAGTCAAAGTAACACGGCAGTCAAAGTAACATGGCAGTTAAATTAACATGGCAGTCAAAGTAACATGACGGTCAAAGTAACATGGCAGTTAAATTAACATAGCAGTCAAAGTAACACGGCAGTCAAAGTAACATGGCAGTTAAATTAACATGGCAGTTAAAGTAACATGGCAGTTAAAGTAACACGGCAGTTAAAGTAACATGGCAGTTAAAGTAACATGGCAGTTAAATTAACATGACGGTTAAAGTAACATGGCAGTCAAAGTAACATAGCAGTTAAAGTAACACGGCAGTTAAAGTAACATGGCAGTTAAATTAACATGACGGTCAAAGTAACATGGCAGTTAAATTAACATAGCAGTCAAAGTAACACGGCAGTCAAAGTAACATGGCAGTTAAATTAACATGACGGTCAAAGTAACATGGCAGTTAAATTAACATAGCAGTCAAAGTAACATAGCCGTTAAAGTAACATGGCAGTCAAAGTAACATGGCAGTTAAAGTAACATGGCAGTTAAAGTAACATGGCAGTTAAATTAACATATCAGTCAAAGTAACATGGCAGTTAAAGTAACATGGCAGTCAAAGTAACATGGCAGTTAAATTAACATAGCAGTCAAAGTAACATGGCAGTTAAATTAACATAGCAGTCAAAGTAACATGGCAGTTAAAGTAACATGGCAGTTAAATTAACACGGCAGTTAAAGTAACATGGCAGTTAAAGTAACATGGCAGTTAAATTAACATAGCAGTCAAAGTAACATGATAGTTAAAGTAACACGGCAGTTAAAGTAACACGGCAGTTAAATTAACATAGCAGTCAAAGTAACATGGCAGTTAAATTAACATAGCAGTCAAATTAACATAGCAGTCAAAGTAACATGGCAGTTAAATTAACATAGCAGTCAAAGTAACATAGCAGTCAAAGTAACATGGCAGTCAAAGTAACATGGCAGTTAAAGTAACATGGCAGTTAAATTAACATGGCAGTTAAAGTAACATGGCAGTTAAAGTAACATGGCAGTTAAAGTAACATGGCAGTCAAAGTAACATGGCAGTTAAATTAACATAGCAGTCAAAGTAACACGGCAGTCAAAGTAACATGGCAGTTAAATTAACATGGCAGTCAAAGTAACATGGCAGTCAAAGTAACACGGCAGTCAAAGTAACATGGCAGTTAAATTAACATGGCAGTTAAAGTAACATGGCAGTCAAAGTAACACGGCAGTTAAATTAACATGGCAGTCAAAGTAACACGGCAGTTAAATTAACATGGCAGTCAAAGTAACATGGCAGTCAAAGTAACACGGCAGTCAAAGTAACATAGCAGTCAAAGGAACACGGCATTTAAAGTAACACGGAACCCAAAGTATGACATGAGTTAAGGAAACAAAGTTGTCACAGTAACACCTCAGATAAAGTTACAAGACAGTCAAAGTAAGATTGGATTTAATGTTACACGGCAGTCAAAGTAAGGCAGGTGTGATATTAACATGGCAGACAAATTAAGGCGTCGGCCAAAGTAACATGACGGTCAAAGTAACATGACGGTCAAAGTAACATGACGGTCAAAGTAACATGACGGTCAAAGTAACATGACGGTCAAAGTAACATGACGGTCAAAGTAACATGACGGTCAAAGTAACATGACGGTCAAAGTAACATGACGGTCAAAGTAACATGACGGTCAAAGTAACATGACGGTCAAAGTAACATGACGGTCAAAGTAAGACAGCAGTTATAGTTACACGGGAGTCGAAGTAAGTCATGAGTTAACGTAAAATGGAAGGCAAAGTAATATGGTAAAGCCAGACAGTATTCTGTCACATACCATATCCCATTGTCCTCTTTATATCATAGATCATATCCCATTGTCACATTTATATCAAAGATCATATCCCATTGTCACCTTTTTATCATAGATCATAGCATGACACCCAAAACTTCGTATACCCATGTGCACATGACATTTTGTTTTTGAATAAATGTACGTGAAAAAAACGGATCATACAAACATATGCTCGTAACACCATCACATTTTCACCAACTTTAACACAACACAACTCACCAAAAACGTATCCAACTTTAACACAACACAGCTCTCCAAATACAATAGTTTCTACTTTTAAAAAAACCGAAGTGATTCGCACAAAAAGTCGCAAAATAAAATGCGTCTATGTGACACCAATCATCGCGTTATAGTGGGGTCCAATGTATTTCCATCAAAGCTGTGACGCACACGACTGAACATTGTTACGTCTTTAACAGCTCCTTGTGTCAGGTCGTCAATGTAAAGCCTCACATGCTCATCATTTCGTCACAACTTACCTTCTGAACATGCGATAAAGTAACAGATAGTCAGTAAGACTAAAGCGAGGCTCAGTACCAACTTCATTTTGTTGTCTTCTCAAGTTAATCTTTTGTCCTGAACTAATTTTTGATTGCGTTTACTGTTCATTAACTTCTGAGACAGGAATTTGAATCAAGCTTAGTACAGACAGAGTCAGCTTTGGGGACAGACATGGGAACGGGAACATGTGTTAATCTTTAGGAATTTAATAAATAATTTGAACATAGTGACACAATAAGCTTACGAACATTGTGAAATAATTAGCCTACCAGCATTGTAACATAATTAGCCTACCAGCATTGTAACATAATTAGCCTACCAGCATTGTAACATAATTAGCCTACCAGCATTGTAACATAATTAGCCTACCAGCATTGTAACATAATAAGCCTACGAACATTGTGACATAATTAGCCTACGAACATTGTGACATATTTAGCCTACGAACATTGTGACATACTTAGCCTACATCATATTAGTCATAACATCTTGGTTTATCATCGAATTTAGCTTCTATGTTGAGTCATCTTTACGTTCCTAAACCTCAGATTTGACAGCAGATTCGTTTAGGGTCGGTTCACACGATCAAATTTTCCTTCAAAGCATTTGACGCAATTCGTGTATGAAGCCTTGTCACAACTTTCAAATTACTATTTGATCAAATTCCCCCCAAAAAAGAAACCACGCACAAAATAGTGCGTTCATCCAACAACTTGACCCGAAATGTGATCGTGTGAACTGAAGCTTACATGACGCTTCCGAATTGGTCGTTTCTGTGGGCGTGCATTTGAGACGTCAAACATTAAGCATTGCAGTCAAATAACACATGAATGTCAACACATGTACACACAAGAAGTAAACAGCTCCTCGCCCTTCTTCTAACGCCTCTAATAAGAATCCAGATTTACTACCTGGCGCCTGGCAGTGGGGATGCTAGAATAGAATTTTACTTATTTAAGTGATTTAGTTAAAACATTTAAAATCAGTTAAACGTCTAGATATTTTTTTAGATTATGAGACTAAAAGACGTACAGACAAAAAAAAAAGAAAGACAGACAGAAAAAAGAAAGACAAATAGACATAATGAAAGATGGAACAATAGTCAGGCACGCAGACAGTCAGACAGGCAGACAGATATTAAAAGGAGGAAAGGCCGAAAAATCTACAGACATACAGACAGAAAGAAAGACAGGCAGACAGAAAGAAAAGAAAGAACGACAGACAGACATAAATAGAACGACAGACAGAAAGACAAAAGGACAGACAGACATGCAGACAGATATAAAAATAGACAGAAATGTAACAAGATAAATGTATAAAATAGATGACGGAATCAACTTTTCAGTGGAAAATTTCGTTAACATGCAATATCCATTTACACTGGGTTTTTAAATTTAAAAAAAACCCTACAAACAAAGTTGTTTTTTTGTATGATTATTTATTTTGTCACGCCCCTGATCTATATTAATATTCTAATGTTCCACCCGCTTTTACACCGCAGATTTATTTCAGCAACTTTTTCTGTAAAACAAAAGAAAATATATTTTGCAGAAAACGTACTTACAATATGTTTCAGTTCACTTCTCAGGCAAATGCTCAGTGGTCCGAAATTTGAAAATTGTTAGTTCTGACCCGTAGTTTGGTGACACCCTGTTGTAGACAATGACAATCTAAACATCTGAAGCTTCAATCTTGGTGGGTCAAGAGGTTCTGGAAAAAAAGATTCTTTTCAAAATATTCATGGCCATCATTCGGAAAAGTGAACAACTCGTGATATTATTGGCTACAACAGGAATGGCAGGCACTTTGCTTAAAGGTAGTAGTACAGTTCATAGTGGGTTTTGGCTGACGGTTCCACTGCTTGATACGTCAGTTCCATCATTGCGACTAATGTCATCTGGATAAATCATTCTGCGATAATCTTCTCTAATCATCATCGATGGAATCACAATGCTTTCAATGCTTGGTTTGCGTTGCATTGAAAAGTTATTGCGTTGAATTATGTGCAAAGAAAAACCATTAAAAGACAAAGTTTGCGTGGTCGGCAGTGACCTTCTACAAACACTGCAAGTTGTTGTAAGACTCACGAGAACCAATATTGTTGAAAGCTGCATCAAATCAAGTAATTCTTTTTTTTTCTTGCGTCTAACCATCAACTTTAGTGTTGGGGCTGTCTAAACTGACTCAATCCAAATATCTGGGATCTGGAGTTCAATCACCCCCAAAGCCAACATCCCAAGATCCCCGGTGTGGATGGCACCCGCTACCCCTGGACGGCAACTCATCTGAGAGATTGCAAACTCTGAATTCAAACCAGGAGTCAGAATGATCGTTGGCCCTCAAAATAAAGAAAAGAAACAAGTGCTGGCCAGGAAGACAGTTTGTACTTCCGATACCTCCTTGCCCGTACTAATTTTTGCGTCTGTATGTGTCCGTATTTTCCACTCGTCGTCTGGCTTGTCCGCATTTTTGGCAGCGACTACTTTCTTGCCTTATTGTTCTTGTATTATTTCTCCAGAAAAGCCCAAGAAATTAATAGTTTCAGCGCCGCCGTGCGGAACATCTCTCGTTGACCTACGCGTTACTTCTACACCTGTGTGAAACCTCGTAAATCCACCTGCGCATGTAAAGGAAATCTTCATCAAGGAAAACTGTTGATAGTGATCTCTTTGATGAGCTCACATATGTGAAGCAATTTTTGTAACCTGCTGGGCTTAAAGAATGGAACTCGCAAAACATTTCTGTAAATCACAAATGGGTGTAAGTATTTCAACATTTTAATGGAAATGATGTACCTTATGTAACATTTTCAACTACTGTTTGAGTTTCATTTAGCCTTACCGGCACAAAATGGCATCCGTGGAGCGAGCTTTCTCGGCGGGATACAACGTTTGGACGCTTGAGAAATCGCAGCTGAAAGTGATCACTCTTGGAGATATTTTGTGGTAACATTGATCTAACGTATCAATTTTATGATATGCTACATGAGAATGGAAATCTGTAAATAGTTATTTTATGAGTCTGCAAAATATTAAAAAATAGTTTGTAACCCCCGTCACTGCCCCCCCCCCCCCCACGGGCTGATATACCAGGCATCCAGAAAATCTGGTAAGCTTATTTTAATAATATCCTTTAATCCTTAGGTAACTCTCTTTTAATAATATCCTTATGTAATGCTCTTTTAATAATATCCTTATGTAATGCTCTTGTAATAATATCCTATGTAATGCTCTTTTAATAATATCCTTATGTAATGCTCTTGTAATAATATCCTTATGTAATGCTCTTTTAATAATATCCTTATGTAATGCTCTTGTAATAATATCCTATGTAATGCTCTTTTAATAACATCCTTATGTAGTGATCTTTTAATAATATCCTTATGTAATGCTCTTTTAATAATATCCTTATGTAATGTTCTTTTAATAATATCCGTATGTATGCTCTTTTAATAATATCCTTATGTAATGCTCTTTTAACAATATCCTTATGTAATGCTCTTTCAACAATATCCTTATGCAATGATCTTTTAACAATATCCTTGTGTAATGCTCTGTTAATAATATCCTTAAATTGACGTTCTTTTCTCCACCATAGTCTACAGCTGGCAGTCGTTGATAAATAAAAGAAATAGCAGAACAGGGTATGTGGAAGCCTGAAACAGAATCCTTCCACATAACCCCTTATCTGCTATCTCCATCACACAGCCTAAACTCAGGCAGTCCTTCATTTGTTATACGTTGATAAAGCAATTCCATCCAGCTTAGATAGTATATGTGAAGTACCCGAAAGATTCATCCGGGGGACCCCTTCTTTTCTTCTTTTTTTTATATTTAAATTAATGTTTTACCTCATCAAATTTAACATGACAGGTGTGAATTGTTGCAGAAGTGGCCTGTTTACATATTGTTAGTTTTCTCTGCTCTACAGAACCGAACACACTTAAAAAAATAATACATGATTTTTTAAAAGCTTTGATGACGTCGTCCGCTCATGGTCAATCTTTTAATGAATTGATCATTAATCCGGAGAAGTCTATAAAGTAAAGCTAAAGCTAAATACATAATTATCATAGGTTTAAGAGTGGCTCCTTATTAACCCTTTACAGTCCGATGCGCCCGAAATGCGCCGATTTTTTCCTTAAGCTTACAGTCCGTTGCGGCCAAACCCGCCCGCTTCGCCCCGCTGCGAGGTTGTTTACTTTCGTTCTTAGCACAGCGGAAATTCATTGCGCATTACTATTTATAGTTCTACCGGAAGAAAGCCTCGTTGTCGGCATTTATTTTGATACTAGTTTGACCGCGGTGTCTTTAGGGGCTGATTTTCTACGATTTTTTTAAAAGTTGCGATTTTTTCGCTGTAAAAAATGGCTATCAAAGCCTTGGATACAATTTTGAAAGAACTTAGGACTAATGAAGCTTCACTATTTCATAAATCTAGTGTCCCTGAAACTGTTTTTTGGTGCAACTTTTGCTTTAATCATTTCTTTGTATTTAGGTATTTTTTATTTTATTTTCTTGCTTATAGTTTATTTTCTATAAATTAATTAGATAAAGAACCTTCATTTAGAATGGAGTTATGACCCTTTGCTTGGTCACTAGGATTAGAAAAGGCTGAATAGGCTTGGACTGTAAAGGGTTAATAAACAATATTGTTTCCAAACAGAGCAGGCTGAGTCGCTCCAAGTTCTGGACTTAACAAACGATCTATATTTATCGCTGCAATTTCATCTACATAAACTAAGAAGAAACCTTTCTAAGTAAATAAATATATACCAGCTTGTCATTATAATCAGGTCACTAAGGTCAGTCAGTACACACGACATAAATACTGGCCAGTCAAACGGTCATTCATACTGTAACAGCATGCTTTTATTAATTATGGATCTACGGTTTCGGGTGGTTGTGCTCAATATTTTAAGCGCCTCATTTTTATCTCTTGAGAAGAGAGCTCTCTAAATTTTTCTTTGGGAATCGAGAAATCCTTCACGGAATAATTAACACAATAATACTTAATTCTTTCGTCGTTTCTACAAAAGACAATAATTAAAAGTTACTCTTTAAATTTCATCTTCTTGAACAGATCTTATTTCTTTATCAAATCTGTCAACTTATTAGATCTGCTAAATCTGTCCGTTTTAGATTTATCACTTAAATCTTGCTCACATCGTCAATTTTTGTTAAATTAGCTTCGTATGAGTTAAAGACAAATTTAGTTCCATTAATATGAGTTAATGACACATTTGTTCCATATGAGATAATGAATAATGTAACACTATATGTGTTAATTACAAATTTGTCGGAGAACACACATAGCTCTATATGAATCTTGATCCTCGTTTAACATGGTCAAAATAGCTCACCAATTTGTAATCCTGACTCAAATATCGTGTTCCGTCAAGCGTTGTCGTACCTTTTTCCGGTACGGAAATGCGCCAAAGGAATTTTGTCAACAGATGAATCTCTGCTTTTCAGTTGAACAATGTATCAACCATACCTTATGATGTGCAAAGGAAAGCTGATTGGTGTGTCAAACGTGTAAAGGCTGAAAATGGCCGAGCTATCTAAACTGACTGACTCAAACGAAAGAGCCGGTGGTCTAGAGTTCAATCTCCACCAGAGTCAACACCCCACGCACCCCGGGTCAATGGGACTCGTAAGTCTTGGACGGCAACTCGTGTAAGAGAGGTCAAACTCCCGGGTGGATGGGACTCGTAAGTCTTGGACGGCAACTCGTGTAAGAGAGGTCAAACTCCCGGGTGGATGGGACTCGTAAGTCTTGGACGGAAACTCGTGTAAGAGAGGTCAAACTCCCGGGTGGATGGGACTCGTAAGTCTTGGACGGCAACTCGTGTAAGAGAGGTCAAACTCCCGGGTGGATGGGACTCGTAAGTCTTGGACGGCAACTCGTGTAAGAGAGGTCAAACTCCCGGGTGGATGGGACTCGTAAGTCTTGGACGGCAACTCGTGTAAGAGAGGTCAAATTCCCGGGTGGATGGGACTCGTAAGTCTCGGACGGCAACTCGTGTAAGAGAGGTCAAACTCGGAATTCAATCGAGGAGCCAGATTTGTCAATGGATTGATCTTAGGCCCTCACGTATAAGAAGAGAAGAAGAAGTAGTTGTAACACAGCAAGTTATGTCACACGACAATATTATTTATTCCTAAGCACGATGGCGTAGGGATTTGATAATAACGAATATCACGAGAAAAAGCAGGAACTAATTTTTGTAGTGAGTGAAGAACTCATGAATTTATGTGTGTAGAGAGTGTGCACGAAATGTATCTGAGAGGGAGGCCATGTCGAATTTTATTATGATGTGAATTTGAGGACAGAATGATGTTCAAAGTGTATTATATTCTTTATACTGTAACTTTGTTAGTTACAATGATGTTACAATGCCAAGGAGTTATTTTATCATTTATAATGTAATAATGTAGCGTGTGAATTATTCAATTGGATTTATTTAGTTCTTCAACAAGTATAAGTACTAATAAGTAACAGGCCGTCCATCACAAGTATCATCGTATTACAGTATTAAATTAATTAACATACATAAAGTATGAACACTTTATGTATTGTTACAGTGGTTTACAAAAATAGATGACTGTGCGTAGATTTCTTAATCCAAGGCTGGTAACTGTATTTATATTACGTATCTAGATTCTACATGGATTGTGCAAAAATGGTCGCAATTGTTTTCTGTTATTTGTACGACATTCTTCCATGCTATGAAAACCTCGAGAGATAATTTAAAATATAATAATTACAAGGATATTAAAAGACAGGGGCGTGTTCGAAGAACCGAGATTTTGGAATATCGAATCTCAACAGTAATCTGTATGCATCTTTTTAACTAACTATCCAATGATAAGCTATTGGGGAACACTCTCCCCAAGGCTAAATAAAAACAAATATTGATTTTTCCTTCGTTTGAAAATTTTTCAACACAAATCCATAATGATTTGAATGAAGGTTATATATATTCTATCAAACAGTTTTTCAAATGTTTTCTAGTCACATCATAAAAAGCTCTCATAAACATCCATAAATGTTTTACAGTAAAAATGATTGCCATCCTTCGTCTGTGCGTGAGAAAATAACTTAAAAGGGTGTATGGAAATACTTTGAGATGCGTTGAAAAATGTCCAAGGTTTGTTTCTATCGCCTCCCCAAAGCCCATCACCTTTGATGTACGTGACACTGTCATTTCTTACCAGACCCAGGTGCATGACAGGCACGGCTATTTCTGTCATAACTTTTTGTTTGCGGAAAAGCTCAGAGGCTAAAATGTAATCGTCTCGCAAGATGTCCGGTATGTAGAAAATGTCCGTCCCAGCGTAGATTATAAAATTGGAATCAAAGTTTGACGAGTAATTTTCTAAAAATCTTTTAGCGAAACGATGAAATCTGTGGTTGGCGCAATCTGTAGAAAGCATGGAGGAAGCGTTCTTTAGCTCAGAAAAAACATTCACTATCGCCTTCTGGCCGAATCGATGATTCCAATGCACCCAGCTGTATCCCGGTCTTGGCTCGTACATATGAAGTTTAGTGAATTGTCTGGGAAACCAAATGTGGTCACGTGGTAGACGGTTGAGATTCCAGGAATTCAGAAGAACGTCTTCGCCAATCTGCAGGTAGCCTCTCACAGGTAGCCTCAGCTTCATGGCGTGCGTCACACACTCGTACATGAAATACCAGCTGTAGGTCATGCCATTAATGTAGGTCACATAGGTCAGACCTAAGCTGTTAGCGTACTGTATAAATTTGTCCAAGGAAGGTCCGCAATAAACAATGTGTTTAAAATACTGTCTATGTATAAATTCCAAATATGGAAGTGTTTTAAACAGACTTTCATAATTTATTACAATGACAAGTAGAATATCATTAATCATGGGTTTAGACGAATGATAATAATACTGAGAAAATGACCTGTTATTCTGACCACACAAAGATCTAATACTTCCTATTACACTATCATTCACCGTTTTCCGTGATGCATGCTGCAAATTCTGACTTGGGACTCCGTAACGTATTTTAAAAATATTTGTGACTGAGGCTCGGTCGAGTCTTGATGATGCTCCAAGTTTTATGAGATCGTTTTTCCAAGCCAGAATTATTTGAGTAAGTTTCATTTCGTTACTTAAACTCATAGCGTCTGCGTTCAAACACTCAATCACTTCCTTGGCTAAAACAAAAGAACATTCTATGAAATCTTCTCCTTTGGGGCATTTAATATCTGGTAAACAGTCCCAATAGTTGTCCATGCCCGTTTTAGATGAACTGGTGTTGAATGTATCGCAAGCATCACTGTAGGGCTTTAAATTGTGTGATTCCCAGTAAGTCAAGTCGTAGTATGATAACGACATGTAAGACATTTTGCTGAGCTGATGTAGCCAGAGTGTTCGAAAAAATTGTGCTACTGGTCTGGCGACTTCTGGTGGAATGAACATCCACATGAAGGAATTCTTATAGAAGAGTGTTGGTCCTGTATTCAAGGGTGCCAGTGTTTTAGGGCCAATAAAAACAGGAGACCCTTGGGAAATTATCTTATCGATTCCCAGCCCATTCTGGATACTTTGGTGACATGAACTGTCAGACAAGATAACACCTTGTCGTATCGATACATTCATTATATCGACTACATAGTAGATATCTTTGTTGGATACATTTTTTATCTGATGTTGATCTGTTAGGTTAAAAAGATGTTTGGGATAAGCACTGACATATCCCCAGTGATGAAAAGGATTAAATATTTCTGATTCGTTGTATAACAGTCCTGATTGGTCTAATTCTGATACAAAAAACCTTCTAGATATATTTTCTACTGCTGTGTTACAATCTGCATCCAAAATGACGTCAGCGCCTTGCTGTATGGCCATGAGATAGCCAAATAATTTTGATGGAACACCGAGGTCTTTAAAGGTGTCCAGATGACCCAGTTCTGTTTGGCAGTCCCTCCAGGTCAGCTGAAAACAGTTTGGTGGCCTGGTTGAATGTAAACATTGAATATTATATTTCTTTAATGGAATTAAAAGAAAAATAAACATATTTGGGAACAATTAAATTGTAAGAGGATATAATATAATGCAATTGATATATGTAATATTTAATCAATTCAGAAAACTGAATTTCTCTCATTTTATCCAGAGGTAAAATTAATCCATTAGGTCATTCACAATTAATCTAGGAACTCCTTTAACAAACTAAAGCAATAGTAGCATATAAGCCAATTATATGATTTATTTAGGCATTGTCATGTTGTTATGTAAATGAAAATAAAAAAAACTTGAATCCACCATTAGATGATTACAAACTTGCTTGTGAATATTTAGCATTTCTGCACGCAAGATATGCACAGTAAACAAAACCTTTAGAATGACTGGTATGACTTTGTGGACGACAATCATCTTTACAGTAATGGTCAGAGAAACCGAGGATGAGTTGAGACTTCAAAATGAACATTCCTAACATTGCGGAAATCGGGACTTAGGACAACTCTCTTTTTTTTCTCTTTCTCTGTCTTTCACCTTATATTCTCTCTCTTTCTCCCATCTCTGTTTCTCTCTCTTTCGCTCCCCCTATCCCTTTCATCTTGTGACAAATTCTTATATAACATCCCAATCAAAACAAAATATATTTAACCCAGTTACTTGCCGACATCCTGTTACATTTCTCTTGTCGTCTGTCACAATCAACACGGTCCAGTCTTCATGACGGGTCCAGCTTGTGACGTCATCGCACGGTAACACCAGGGAGTCCAAGACTATCCACTGTTCTCTTGCACTGCCGTGGATAAATGTGCTGGTCATTAAGGGAGTCGATCAAAATTGAGCCATTTAGTTTCGACAGGTCATTGCTCCGCCATTTCAAATCAAAGTCAACAGTTTTAATTCAATCAAAGTCAAGGCATAATGAAACATGGGCTGTAATCCCCTAATAAAATCATCAGATGGCATGTAGAGTCGAAAAAGAGTTAAGCAATCATGCAAACTTTAAATTTAGCTCAAAAAGACAACTTACTTGTATGGATGGAGAGGTTGTGGGTTGTTATTGGGGGTAAAGTCCTGGAAAAAGTGGAGAAACTGACCAAAGATTCCCCCTTCACGAAATAAATTTGTATTTATTTCTTAGTAATAAAAAAAACAGTGTACATGAACGCTGTTTCCATGCGTTCCTACAGAAATCTAGCCCAAAGTTCTAAAGTTGACTGAAACAATTTGGCAGTGATTTAGTACGAACATATCGTTTCTAAATATCAAAAGATCAACCGAATTTGTAGAATAATTTAAAAACAATGATAAGAATCCAAACTAATAAACACAGCACAAAACAACTTAAGATTATTTTTCAGGTACCGGTAGCGAATAATAAAAATAAAATTAAAATATATTCCCCGCACCCATTGGATTAAAAAAAAAAGCAATTTAATCTGATTATCTGAGTCTTCCTGCATACCCTGAAATTGCCTCCTGTCAATTTTATCTAATTATCTCAGTCTTCCTGCGTACCCTGACATTGCCTCCTGTCAATTTTATCTAATTATCTCAGTCTTCCTGCGTACCCTGACATTGCCTCCTGTCAATTTTATCTAATTATCTCAGTCTTCCTGCGTACCCTGACATTGCCTCCTGTCAATTTTATCTAATTATCTCAGTCTTCCTGCGTACCCTGTCGTTGCATCCTGTCAATTTTATCTAATTATCTCAGTCTTCCTGCGTACCCTGACATTGCCTCTTGTACCCGGCATTAAGGGGGGGGGGGTTTCCCCCATACTAAAAACACTAAGTAGAGCGTTGATTTTTTTAGAATTTAGAACTATTTGGGACCGAACGTGTAGGACATTTATTGTCCAGAAAACCAAACACTCACATGGAATGTTTGCGTTAATGCAGTTAGTGTTTACAGTAATACAATTTCAGGGGCGTGAAAAAAGTGCGCTTTTGCGAGCCTTGAGCGGGACAATCATTTGGATTCTTATAAAGTAGGTTACTTAATTGCATGTTATATCACATCTTTAGCCTTACCCAACATTACTCGATATTACATTTAATAAAGGATTCGTACGAAAAACTTAGTTTTTAGGGGTTGTTTAATTGTTATTATGATAATGTAGCAAAGATCTAGTTTGTGTAGCGTATCATTACTAGCGATGTCAGGAGGCACAAATCTAAAGATGTTCCTCGTGTCAACCCAAATAGTGTCTTATAAGATACCACGTCAGTCCCATTGGAGGTCACAAGAAGATATATTTATTTTTCGGTTGAAACATGAAGTAATTACTTGGCATTGTCTGAGCGATATCTTGTCAGATTTTCTCCCAAGTTATCAGACATAATTCCCGGGTCTGTACCCAGAGGCCATAGATCTATCTGGAGAGTTAGCTTCCAGGTCCAAAACAGCAGGGCACAGCATAGGACGATGACCACTGAGAAAATTCTGAAACCTGTGAAAGTGAATATGGGATAAAACTAGCAGGCATTGTCACATCAATGTTTATTTACATGTACACATCATTGTCAGTGGCGAAACTTCTTTCAAAATTAATATACCTACGTCTTCATTTTGAGGACCAACGATCAATTTATTGATCATTCTGGCTCCTGGTTTGAATTAAGAGATTCCTTCTCTTAGATGAGCTGCCGTCCAAAGCTTGGGATGGTTTTTGCTTGTCTTGACTTTGGTGGGGAATGAACTCCAGACCACCCAGCATCGTTTACTCTGTTTCTGTCTGGTTATTTCGCCCCCCACCTATTTTATCTCTCGTTTTTTAGTTAGGATATATCTATATGTATATTATGTAAATTTGATTTACACTTATTTATATGTCTTTTTGTACTGATGAAGGCATGTGCCGAAACGTTTACTTATGTGTAATGTAAAATTATTATTAAAGCTTAATATATATTGTTATATTGACACAGATTGTTCGTGTCTGTTTAATCTATTTTAAAGCTTTTTCGTATTCCAACACTTTTACGAGCTAATCTGGGTGTATTAAGGCCTTAGTAGATGGGTGTGTAAGTTTGTTAATGCAGACTTATGTAGGGACGTTCTATTAGGCTAAGATGTGACGTGTCACGACAGTGATCGTGGTGAGGTTGAAGTTTTTATTTTACAGGTACTGAAAGGCAGATATTGAAAGGCAGACGTTGTTAGGCAGACATTAAAAGGCAGACATTGCTAGGCAGACATTGAAAGGCAGACATTGAAAGGCAGAGATTGAAAGGCAGACGTTGTTAGGCAGACATTAAAAGGCAGACATTGCTAGGCAGACATTGAAAGGCAGAGATTGAAAGGCAGACGTTGTTAGGCAGACATTAAAAGGCAGACATTGCTAGGCAGACATTGCTAGGCAGACATTGAAAGGCAGAGATTGAAAAGCAGACGTTGTTAGGCCGACATTAAAAGGCTGACATTGCTAGGCAGACATTGCTAGGCAGACATTGAAAGGCCGACTTTGAAAGGCAGACCTTGTTAGGCAGAAGATAGAGGTATTATTTTGGAGCTCTCTCGGTAAGAGTATAATTAATTTTGTTCATTAAAGACTTTCAGTATATATATACAAGGATTTAACAGCGTGCAGTTATTTACACCTGGTCCGGGAATTTTCAGAAAATAACCGGTGGGTCCAAGTGTTAACTTCTCATTTTCTATAATACATGCCGGGCTGTAAAAAACAGTGCTACAGACAGTCCTACCACATAGTCGAGGCTCATTTTTTAATGATATAATATTCACCTGGGAAAAAATTCAAACATTTTACTTGAGTTCAACCGTCACAAATGACGATCACTGCTTGACAGCTTTTTTTTTTACGCACAGTACTATTTATATAAAACATGTGGAGTATGTGGATGACCGGTTGGGAAATGGAAGCAGCCACACCAGAAGCAATATAAATACTGCTGCCCGGGTTAGTCGAGTTTGTTGCGGCGGCGAATGCGCCCAAGCTGTTGTTTTAGGAGAAACATTAAGATGACTGAAAAAAAGGCTCTTACACTGCCCCCCCCCCCAACCACCACCAAAACAACAAAGACCCCAAAAAAGCTAACTTACTTTCATAAATGGTCGTCTTGATTGCACTTATATTGTTTTTTTTTAATGAGGTAACAATGAGAATCTTACAATGCCTCCAATGACTAAACGTGTGTGCACACAAACTTGACTTCAGCGAACAAAATGAAATGACCCCCACCCCCTACCCCAGGGTCTTAAGAAATGTACCAAACGATTAAACGTGGACAGGGCCGACCATAACAATTGCATGGCCCTATGCGAAACGGACTGCGCGGGCCACATTCTGGGTAGAGGATAAGGATAATAAGTGAAAATTAAGATTTTGTATTAGAAAATAAATTCGGAGCGGGGCCTATGAAAGTGCGGGGCCCATTGCAGCCGCATAGGTTGCAATGGTCTAAGGCCGGCTCTGGACATGGACAGTGTCCGCTATCAGAAAGAATAACTTTCAGTTCTTGTTTTTTGAAAAAACATTTTGAATAATTTGCGTGATTCGAGAAAATAAACTAAGATCATTGATCACTTCTTACCATTTTGTTAGATCGATACTTTTCGGTGCATTCTAAAATAGATATAAAAGCTTTTTAAAATTATACGTTCTTATTTACTTTATTTTTAAAAATTTTACTTTGTTTCTTAGCAACAAAACTATGTAAAAAAATTGCTTTATTTATAAAAGGAAATTATATTAGTATTGTATAAACATGGGAACCTATACACGTTACGTGGATAAAAATTTCACTGCATAGATACGCGTGCGATTTACGGGCAACCACTGCACAAAATAACTATAAGAAAAAATCAGACAAAGAAAAGCAAAAGCAATTAATGAAAAGCAATACCTGCTGAAATAGAAATATGAAACAAAACAACTGCCCACACATCAATTACAGAAATCACAAGAAAACGACGTCAACTGGAAAAAAAACAAACCTTGCAATACAACAAAAAAACTACAACAATTACAGAACTTGCAATACAGCAACGAAATGAACAAGAACAGTGAAAAAAACAGCAGAAAAATAACTTAGAGCCCCCGGCCCAAAAAGGAATATTTCAAAATGGATAAGTTTATTCAGAAACCTTTGCTGCGCACAACAACTTACCAAAGTTTTATCGCAGTCGGATGAATGCTACATAAACTCATACGGAAATTATCTTTAGCACATAAATGGGGGAAAAAAATAATTTAGGGCTCCGCCCCCAAATCGGAATATTGTAACATGTCTTTAATAATTCAGAAACATCTATCTATCTATCTATCTATCTATCTATCTATCTATCTATCTATCTATCTATCTATCTATCTATCTATCTATCTATCTATCTATCTATCTATCTATCTATCTATCTATCTATCTAT
The DNA here is from genome assembly GCA_964017045.1 of Omphiscola glabra. Lineage (NCBI taxonomy): Eukaryota > Metazoa > Mollusca > Gastropoda > Lymnaeidae > Omphiscola > Omphiscola glabra. The sequence goes on from OZ024801.1 coordinate 19,302,037, forward strand.
CTATCTATCTATCTATCTATCTATCTATCTATCTATCTATCTATCTATCTATCTATCTATCTATCTATCTATCTATCTATCTATCTATCTATCTATCTATCTATCTATCTATCTATCTATCTATCTATCTATCTATCTATCTATCTATCTATCTATCTATCTATCTATCTATCTATCTATCTATCTATCTATCTATCTATCTATCTATCTATCTATCTATCTATCTATCTATCTATATCTATCTTTGTATCTATCTATCTATTTAACTATCTATCTATCTTTCCATATATCTATCTATCTATCTATCTATCTTTGTATCTATCTATCTATTTAACTATCTATCTATCTATCTATCTATCTATCTTTCTATCTATCTATCTATCTATCTATCTATCTATCTATCTATCTATCTATCTATCTATCTATCTATCTATCTAGCTATCTATCTATCTATCTATCTATCTTTGTATCTATCTTTGTATCTATCTATCTATATGTCTATCTGTCTATCTATCTATCTATCTATCTATCTATCTATCTATCTATCTGTCTATCTGTCTATCTGTCTATCTGTCTAACTATCATCCTATTTATCCAACAATCCATCTATCCATCAATTTATCCATTTATCCAACCATCCATCCATATATCTATCCATCTATACATCTATCTATATATCTATCATTTATTTATCTAAGAAAATCTTCACCAATCACTCTTTTGAAAATTAACTTTTCACTTGTGCAAAACAATTGGGTTTTGATATTCACGGGTATAATTATGTAAATGTACTTACGTTATGTTAACGTCTTTTATTGTCTTAATTGTTAATATGAGAATATAGCATCTATTTTTCACAACTATATTATGATCGGATTTAAAGATATTGTCATCCACGTAAAAATGTACACACCCTATCTCATACCCCCGATGTCTATGTACCTGAAAAGGTGAATTATTTATCAATTTCATTTTGAGGCGTTTTTTGTGCTGCCTTGAGCAAATGAAATTATCGTATTACTCCCCCCCCCCCCCCCCCCCCCCCGCCTTTTTCCTCAGGTGTTAAAAAATAATAGAATCATTCACGGGTTTGTAACCCCCTTACTTCCGTAAAAACAAATTGTGTGCATTTCATATAGTTTTTTTATTATTTGGATGAGTGATAAGTTAATTATTGAATGCTATTTGGCTCTGTAGTTTCGCTTTACTGATTGAATTAAACGGCATTTTCTTATTAAAAGGTAGATTTAAAAGTTACGTTTTTACTTCTTTATATACTTAAAAGTATATTTTTGGAATGAATAAAAAGTAAAAACTTATTAAATGTTAAAAAACAAAGCTAAAAATTTATTTAATTGTAGCAGATTTTAGCAATTGAAAAAGCAATCAATGTTATTTATTAATTTTACTTTTAAGAAGGGGAAAATACATTATCAGTTTAGTCACGCACGGTTATTAAATCAAAGAAACTTAGAGCTGTGACTAAAATAGGCAATTCACACTATGACGTAATTTTTGTATTTATGTAAATCAAATTAATTTTATTTTTATTTCGCAATATTAACAACGCACTAAAGAACACATTAAAAATAACAGATGTTTTTGGCTTTCTTGATAAATGTGATTTCGATGCAATTCTGAATCATAATTTTTTATTAAAAAAAAAAATTCAAAACATTTACATTCGGATAAAATGTTTAAAATAGTTCCATCGTTGTTACTTAAAATGTTTTTATAGTTTATAATAAAAATACTTAAACTTTTACAAAAGTAAAAGCGGATATATAATATTTTTTTCGCATTTAAATTTATTCGATTACCGTATTATAATAGAAAATAACTATAATTGTTTTTAAGAATCCAAACGTATCTAAATACTTTCGGTTCTTTGGAGTTACGGTCAGTATAGCTCATTCTCATTTATATTATTAAAGTGGTCTTATGTAGCGTGGTACCCCAGGCCTAAGGCTGGACTCATCGCGCTTCACATAAAAATTAGCAGAAAGAATAGAAAAAAACAGAACATTTTAAAAACGGTTAAAATACGATAAAAGCAAAAATGCTCACAGAAATACCAAGACAAAAAAGCTAAAAGTAAAAAATAAAACCATGAATAATATTAGCCATAAAAAAAAGAAACCATAGAAATTGAAATTAAAACATTAATTGCTACAAAGAAACAATATGTTTTGTTTAATTTCCTGATACCTTTTCTCGTCCGTCTTATTAATTCCATGGCTAAACTAACAAAACTGTGACTACCCAACAGCGAATGGGTAAACAATGAACGTCGTGTAGGACACACATGTCCAAATCAGCGATACATTGACTTGTTACTTGTCACCACGAATGCGTCACAGAAAAGGGGAGGGGGTATAGGGACGGGCGTTTCCTGCAGGTGAAAACTAGATGAGAACGCGTCGCAATGAACTGTGGACACGTTTATTAAGTTTTGCCACTGATAACATTTTTTTAGACCTTATCCCAAACGTTCCTAATTATGCGTTGTCTGGTGGGCAAACTCATTAGTCAAAAGAGCCAAAAAATTAACAGCAGGACCATTAACAAATTGAGAGTCAAATTTCTTTTAAAGAACCTGTAAAGACCCATGTTTTTCGGAGTCAAAATCGACTTGTGGTCGACTGGCCAAGCCGCACTCAGGTCGCTTAAGAGCCAGCCGCGATTTGCCGACCACTAGTCTAAGGGAAAGCTCGGCAGTACTTCGTGTGTAAGGCGCAGGAAATTCATTTATTTTAACAGGTAAATGAAGATAAATTGCAAAAGACATTAACTAATATATCAAACACTTCTTAGGGGTAAAAGGCACCACAGTGACGCCTCAATATTGATGTCAAGGGTTAAAAAAAACGAAAAAGTGTACCTCAAGTGATATTTGCATTTTATCCACAGCATTTAAAATTGTAGCCGTCTGCAGAGTTGTTGAGTTGACAGTTTTAATGTAGTAAACAAACACAAGGAAATCGCTAAGAGCTTTAGATTTAGAGCTTTTTTGCAACAATTTGTTCTTAGAGAATGATAAACTGAAATCTTTTTTTAAAAATACTATCTCAAAGATACACATGTAGTGCAGGCTCATTACAGCCTCGCAATACATCCAAGTTTAAGTAACTAGCCAAGCACACGTTGGATATCTCTGTATAACTAATGATTTAAAGGTTGTCTAAAATACGACAATCATTCAAAAACATGTGGGATAACTCACATACCTAACAATACACACATAATTATGTTGGAATAACATTTGAAAAATCAACAATGATTAACTTTAATAGAAAACCCAAATTTAGAATCCACGGGGCAAATAATGTAGTCCGTTAATAATATTTAATTGTTACAGAAGTTATTCTTTGTGGATTAGTTTATAGATGTTTAGTTTAAAATTATAATGCCCCACACTTGGGCATGTGTAAATCTTAACCACAGGGCAGTACTTTTACTATCTTAAAATAGCCGTTAGGATTCTACAAGCGCAAAAATCAGGTCTGTTAGTGTATAAACGCAATTACTATTATATTACATTCATTTTATGGGACCGAGCTATAGCTCTTTTTATGGCCCCGGCAAGTACGGTACAGTATTGTTCCATCTGCTGGGCTGTGCCGTAAATCAGACTGTCACCGTGGTTGACTGATGGCAGCCCAGTCATTAGAGTCGGGCACTCGGCTATTAAGTGCTGGACGGTCTCTGGCGCCTGTACACTGTGACTGTAGCTCGGGTCCCGCAGTGAGTGCAACCTATGAAGGTAGCTACGGGTAAGGCAGTGCTGCTTTGTCTTCGTCTGCGTGATGAGTTCTGCTGGTGGCGTTTAAGACGCCACTATTGAACGCCTTTTCGGCTTGTTTTTTTTTTTTTTTTTTTTGTGGCATTTTCCGGTAAAGCTTCCGGGCTGTTTGTCGATTTTGTCAGTCCTTTAGTCATTCCCATAAAAAGAGTTCCTTCATCCAGGCCTGTGGTGTGCAGTTAGGTCATTCGCCTGTTAGATTGTGGCTGGGTTGAGCCTTGATTCGCAAGATAGTCAGCTCTATCTTGCTGGGGGTGGGGGTGGGGGTGGAACCCCGCGTGTCCTGTGATCTATTGAAGGGCCACTTCACCTCCGTGAGACTGTATATCTCGTACGAGTTCCAGAATTGCATTGTCTATTTTCTTGTCCAAAGAGAACCTCTTCATAATTTTTTGAGAACAATGTGAATCGGTGATCACTACGATGGATGGAAGTATTTTACGTTTAGCTAGTTTATGGCGCACTTGTTCCAATGCCATTAATATATAGCCTCAATCTCTGCGTCGATTTCAGTGCTATTTGCACAACTTGGGCGTGCAATCTCCTCATTTGGGGGTATCCCGTTCGGGCTTCTCGCTGGCACAGCATCTTTATACGACTCGATAGTCTGAAGTACGGCCTCCTTTGGCTCATTTAGGGGGTTCTACTTTGTAACTGCTGCGTTTGCCAGGCTCAGACGGACATCTGGCGGTTCGCAGCCATCTTGTAGTGATCTCTCCGGGATCAGGCGTTTTTTCTCCCTGTTTCCTGCTTAAGGGTGATTATTCTCTAGCGAATCAACCGCGTCCATAAAGGAGGGTCTCTTAAGCATTACCCGCTTACCCACAGCTGTTGTAATTGGAAACAAGGTTCCGTCATTCCCATTCGACGGTAACGCTCCACTGTCATTTTAAGATGGCCTTGTCCCAAATGATGCTGAGTGTTTCTATGTCTGACAGTATTTCCACAGTAGCCGTAGGTCCAGGCTCTCTAGAGCTGGTCGGCTTGCAAAGGCCTACACCGGGAGGCTTTATTCCAGTGCACCTATTACGCTTCCGAGGTATAACGATCTCAGAAGACTTGCATCAGCTCCCCAAGTAGTGCTAGCAAGTTTGTTTTTTTTTTACCGGGCCGAGTTTCGTCGTGGCTCCAGCGCCAAATTCACATGCACGGTTGTGAATCTGGAGTTTCTGGTCCAGCTTAATTCCCAATTACGTGGGTGATTTGTCCCATTTTGGCGTTTTCCCGCAGATGTGAAAATTTCTTCTTTGAGAGCATTCCTTCCGTTGGTAACTAATGAGTTGACTGTTTTCTCCGCATTCACCACCAATCTCCATTTTCGAGCGTAGTCTTGTATCTTAGTGAGATCTACTTGCAGCCGGCTCTGCAATTGCCGGATGGATTTGCCAGAGCTCCAGATCACTAAGTCATCTGCAAACATTGCTTTCTTTGTTACCAAATGTAACTGTAAGTCATACACATACGCCAGGAAAAAGGTGCAGCCCAAGGCCGACCCCTGTGTGAGTCTGTCCTTGAGTGCACTTATGTCCGAGAACTTGTCCCCGAATGGGGGGGGGGGGATATCATACGATTTGTAACCACCTGTGCATATTGCATGCATGTTAATCCGAGATGTTGTAACTTTTAGAATAGACATACCCTCCAAACTTTATCGTAAGCTTGCTGGAGGTCAAAGAAAACTGCGACAGTATGATTTGTCATTTGTAGCTCATTGGTGGTACTTTGGATGAATTGTAATAACTGATCCTTAGGCTGTCTCCCCTTTCGGAAGCCCCTTTGGTTGGTTGGAATGCTCTAGGTTCGTTCCAAGAACCAATAAAGTCGTGCGTTGACCACGCACGAGGTGAGAGAAATGGGCCGGTAGCTCGACGGTTGGTCGCTTGACATACCTTCTTTGGGAATTGGGACAATCACTTCTCTTTACCCCGCCTTTTGCGAGACGCACCGTTTTCCAGGTTTTATTGAAAAGGTTTTAAAGTGTAATGTTTACGGTTTTACCCAGATGTTTCAGCATTTCATTACAGACTATGTCGGGGCATGGCACATTTCCTGTTTTGCACTTACTGACGGCCGCATGCAACTCGGCCCTTGTGAAAGGTGCTGTGAAAACCTCTTGATGAGGTCCCATTAGGTGGGCTCTACTTCCAACCTTACGGAGCTCCTTGAAGGCCCGGCCTTCGCAAGCCTCTCTGGACTTTTTGCTGACTGTAGCAAAGTGTGTTTTTTAGCCCTTTGGCTCGTTTAGCACAGCTAGCCTCTGTGCCAGTCGGTATTTTTACGGGACTTATCTTTCTTTGCTTCCACATGCCAGAGAGGCTATCCAAAAACCGCCAGACCTTCCTACCGTCCACAAAGGTTGAAGTTCTTACACATTTTGCCCACATAGACTTTTTCGTTTTAAAGACTTTCGGCGCGAAATTGGGCTGTCAAGCATTTACACAATGCTAGAGCTGCAGGTGTTTTCTTTTCTGTGGCCTTCCTTTGGGCTTTTCACAACCAGCGCCTTTAGAGTTTTATTCCAGTAAGGTCTGAAGGTTTGTCTTCCATTGGTTCTCGAAATTACTCGTCTTGCCACATCGAGAATCTTGCCTATGAAGAGCTCGCACTCCACATTTAGGCCATCTAGCTCTTTAACATTGACTTCTGCCATCTTGTCTTCGGTCTCTGTTAAGAATTGTGCCCAGTTTGCCTTCAACTGCCAGCGCCTACGTTACGATCAACATACCCCAAGTAAGGAGATAAGAAGTTTAAGTCTCCTGCTATAACTTTCCTCTGAAATTCTATGCTATCACCTTTGGGCAGGCTAATATTGTTACTGGGCTTGATGTAGACATAATTAATTCCAAAAAGATTGGTTGTTTTTGAATACTCTGATGGTGACGGTGTCTTTACCTTGGTACTACTTTGCCTCAAGCAGTTCCATCAGTAGGTCATTTTTTACCGTAGTGGCCAGCCCTCTGCAATGCTTACACTTTCAGTCGAACGACTTACATTTTAGAAGTGTTTCCTGGAAGAGTGCTACGTCCAAGTCACACTCGTGTAGTAGCTTTGTGATCTCCGTTCCCTTGTGTCTGATGCCCCAGACGTTCAATTTTATAATCGTGGGGTTTGTGGGATGGGTGGCGCCACGTATGCCATGTCCAGTAGCTCTACCCTCCACCAACCTGTCCACCCACATTGACGAAAGAGGATTTTGGAAGTCCAACCCATGAACGGTATTCTCGTCCCTAGCCAGTCCGTCTCCAAACAGCAACGAAGAAGGCAGCGACTGACTTGCCAGCTCCCCAAACACCAACAAAGAAGGCAGCGACTGAGTTGCCAGCTCCAATAATGATAGTCTAATCGTACGTGCTATGATTTCTCTGAGTTTGGGACGTTCGCTTCCACCCCTAAGGGACCAGGTTTAGCGTCACCTGGTCCCCTCTCCCAAGGAGTCTTTTTGTGGTATTAATAACTTCGGGCGATCTAGTTCACCGTACTGGTCCGTCGCGCCAAGTAGAGGCAAAACCCTTCCTGGCATTGCGAGCAGCAATGCTTATACGATAAACGCACGCACACGTGGGGCTTTACAAGACATGGCAGTGAACGTACGCAATGCAATGCAGAACTCGACTATCGTTTCCTATGTCTTAACGAAAAGATATCAGAGCATAGTATTACATCGCAGCCAACACTATGGGGATCAATTTACCAAAATCAGGTCAATTAACAGGAATTTAATAGACCTACTTATCTGGAAAGGGGGGGGGGGCGGCGGCTGTGTGGAGGGATAAGGATATAACAATGACCACTGTCAGCATAACTAATGTTTTATTCCTCAGAAAGGGAAACCGGTGAAACATAAAGATAAATTACATGAAAAAACTCAAACTTACAACCAAGAACTTCAAAATATTTCATTCGTTTAGCACCAGAAGTTCTTCAAATTTTTTTTTTTCTAAACCACCAACAAACCCTCCCCCCCCCCCCTCCCACCCCGAGTTTTTTTTTTTTTTAAACTGGCTCCGAATGCCCTCCTTCGGTACGTCTTATAAGTTTCTCATATTTAAAATTTTGCACGACCCCCTATGGAATATAATCTCACTAGGTAGAATTGTGTCACACATTTGAACAATGAATAATGAAAATGCAAATAAAAATATTTTTATTTATTCAACAACCAGCCAATATATCCGGCTATCCCGGGATTATACCAGGAAAAAATTCGAAAGCATTATCAGCGTTCTCGTAAATTAAGGACTCAGTCAGAAACACTTCACTAAAGTGCCAACCAATAGTACTTGACAATGCTCGACTCAGCATATTATTATTATTACAAGAAGTTTTTTTTTATAGCGTAGTGCCCCAACGTTGGGCTGGGCTCACCATCTGTACATACAATTTAACAAAAATAATCATTAATCAAACAAAATAAATGTGTATTCGACCAACCACTCCATAACTTTTTTTAAATGTCAAGCCATGGACGGCACCCAACAGTATCGTCTATCGGTCAGAGGGGGGAATAAGTCAGGATAGTAGAGTTTAAAGAGATGTGTTTTGAGTGCAGTTTTGAAGGCTGTGATGGTTGGTATATTGAGAATGTGTAGTGGAAGAGAATTCCATTTTTTGGGGCACAGTAAGAGAAAGATCGTTCACCGTATGTTTTTGTGCGAGTCTTGGGGACAGAAAGAATACGCCCGTCTGCGGAGGGGCGAAGCTGTCGAAGGGGTAAATAGACAGAGAGAAGTTCGGTTAGATAGGAAGGGCAGGAATTCGAGAAAAAGTTATGGCAGATAACAAAGGGTCTGTAATCAATCCGTGCTTGTACAGGGAGCCAATGAAGTGAATGAAGTAGTGGTGTGACGTGATCACGTTTTATTTTGCCTTTAAAACTAGCCTAGCAGCTGAGTTTTGCCAGGGGCCATGCAGAGGATTTTTTGGGACATGGGTAAATCCAAATTTTGCCACCAGCTCCATCCACCATTTTAAAATAAAAAGTATATTATTTATTTGTTCCCCAAATTATCATCAAACTCGAAGTAAATAAAAGGATGTCATGTTCCATTATTTGTTTGTGCGTGAAAATAAAAATAACGGACGTTTCTGCCAGATGTCTTCTCGAATAGACTATAAAAATCAATAAAATACAAAACAATGAACGACAAATAAATTAAAATTTAAAATAAAACGTATGTTTTCGAAGTTCTCAATTAAGTTAGTGTAGCTTAGTGTTCACAGCATAATTGACACCAGATCAAAAGAATGTTTTCTGGAATAGAGAGTGCAAGAAATTCTCAGAACTGTCTCGGACATAATGAACTAAAATTCCTCAATAAACTCATCATAGCTGTCATCTTTTTCAACTGCTTTGAAGTGAGCTGTGAGTCCGCCTAGAACAGAATCAATCATTGGGTAAAAAAAAACGGTTTCTTTTGCATTCACTTCTTAATCTGTTGTGACTTTAGTTTTTTAATGGGGAATGGTTTTGACTTGATTTTTTAATTGGGGGGGGGGGGGGGTCGCCTTTTCACTGCAGGCGTTACTATGAGATATTAATAAGTTGACAAGATCGTTGTCTTACGTATTGTTTCCTCCATATCTAATTAAGAAAAGAAATTTTAAAGGAAATAAAGCAGAACGAAAAAAAAAAGCTATTAAAATTATATGAAATGGACCAATAATACCGTTCCTTAAACAAAACTAACTCTCGAGAAGAACATCCCTCTCCGCCACGTCTCTTTTGAAGCGATAGCCCCTAAATTGTGAAACAATTTGCCTCATTCTTTGAGGGAAATTGAAAAGGGTGAAAAAACATTTAAGAAAAATGTAAAGACTTTTTTCTTTAAATAGATTTTAGGACATGAGAGCGCTGTGAGCATGCTGAAATAGCATGGAATCAAGTATTCAGTCATCATTACATCGTCACTAGTTTCATAAGAGTTATTGACAAAATAGTTCCATAAGAGTTATTGACAAAATAGTTCCATAAGAGTTATTGACAAAATAGTTTCATAAGAGTTATTGACAAAATAGTTCCATAAGAGTTATTGACAAAATAGTTCCATAAGAGTTATTGACAAAATAGTTCCATAAGAGTTATTGACAAAATAGTTTCATAAGAGTTATTGACAAAATAGTTCCATATGAGTTATTGACAAAATAGTTTCATAAGAGTTATTGACAAAATAGTTCCATATGAGTTATTGACAAAATAGTTCCATATGAGTTATTGACAAAATAGTTCCATAAGAGTTATTGACAAAATAGTTTCATAAGAGTTATTGACAAAATAGTTCCATATGAGTTATTGACAAAATAGTTCCATATGAGTTATTGACAAAATAGTTCCATAAGAGTTATTGACAAAATAGTTCCATAAGAGTTATTGACAAAATAGTTTCATAAGAGTTATTGACAAAATAGTTCCATAAGAGTTATTGACAAAATAGTTCCATATGAGTTATTGACAAAATAGTTCCATAAGAGTTATTGACAAAATAGTTCCATATGAGTTATTGACAAAATAGTTCCATATGAGTTATTGACAAAATAGTTCCATATGAGTTATTGACAAAATAGTTCCATAAGAGTTATTGACAAAATAGTTCCATAAGAGTTATTGACAAAATAGTTTCATAAGAGTTATTGACAAAATAGTTCCATAAGAGTTATTGACAAAATAGTTTCATATGAGTTATTGACAAAATAGTTTCATATGAGTTATTGACAAAATAGTTTCATATGAGTTATTGACAAAATAGTTCCATAAGAGTTATTGACAAAATAGTTCCATATGAGCTATGGACAAAATAGTTCCATAAGAGTTATTGACAAAATAGTTCCATAAGAGTTATTGACAAAATAGTTCCATAAGAGTTATTGACAAAATAGTTCCATAAGAGTTATTGACAAAATAGTTCCATAAGAGTTATTGACAAAATAGTTCCATATGAGCTATGGACAAAATAGTTCCATATGAGTTATTGACAAAATAGTTCCATAAGAGTAATTGACAAAATAGTTCCATAAGAGTTATTGACAAAATAGTTCCATATGAGTTATTGACAAAATAGTTCCATATGAGCTATGGACAAAATAGTTCCATATGAGCTATTGACAAAATAGTTCCATAAGAGTTATTGACAAAATAGTTCCATATGAGCTATTGACAAAATAGTTCCATAAGAGCTATTGACAAAATAGTTCCATATGAGTTATTGACAAAATAGTTCCATATGAGCTATGGACAAAATAGTTCCATATGAGCTATGGACAAAATAGTTCCATATGAGCTATGGACAAAATAGTTCCATAAGAGTTATTGACAAAATAGTTCCATAAGAGTTATTGACAAAATAGTTCCATAAGAGTTATTGACAAAATAGTTCCATAAGAGTTATTGACAAAATAGTTCCATAAGAGTTATTGACAAAATAGTTTCATAAGAGTTATTGACAAAATAGTTCCATAAGAGTTATTGACAAAATAGTTCCATAAGAGTTATTGACAAAATAGTTCCATAAGAGTTATTGACAAAATAGTTCCATAAGAGTTATTGACAAAATAGTTCCATAAGAGTTATTGACAAAATAGTTCCATATGAGCTATGGACAAAATAGTTCCATAAGAGTTATTGACAAAATAGTTCCATAAGAGTTATTGACAAAATAGTTCCATAAGAGTTATTGACAAAATAGTTCCATAAGAGTTATTGACAAAATAGTTCCATAAGAGTTATTGACAAAATAGTTCCATAAGAGTTATTGACAAAATAGTTCCATATGAGCTATGGACAAAATAGTTCCATATGAGTTATTGACAAAATAGTTCCATAAGAGTAATTGACAAAATAGTTCCATAAGAGTTATTGACAAAATAGTTCCATATGAGTTATTGACAAAATAGTTCCATATGAGCTATGGACAAAATAGTTCCATATGAGCTATTGACAAAATAGTTCCATAAGAGTTATTGACAAAATAGTTCCATATGAGCTATTGACAAAATAGTTCCATAAGAGCTATTGACAAAATAGTTCCATATGAGTTATTGACAAAATAGTTCCATATGAGCTATGGACAAAATAGTTCCATATGAGCTATGGACAAAATAGTTCCATATGAGCTATGGACAAAATAGTTCCATAAGAGTTATTGACAAAATAGTTCCATAAGAGTTATTGACAAAATAGTTCCATAAGAGTTATTGACAAAATAGTTCCATAAGAGTTATTGACAAAATAGTTCCATAAGAGTTATTGACAAAATAGTTCCATATGAGCTATGGACAAAATAGTTCCATAAGAGTTATTGACAAAATAGTTCCATAAGAGTTATTGACAAAATAGTTCCATAAGAGTTATTGACAAAATAGTTCCATAAGAGTTATTGACAAAATAGTTCCATAAGAGTTATTGACAAAATAGTTCCATATGAGCTATGGACAAAATAGTTCCATATGAGTTATTGACAAAATAGTTCCATAAGAGTTATTGACAAAATAGTTCCATAAGAGTTATTGACAAAATAGTTCCATATGAGTTATTGACAAAATAGTTCCATATGAGCTATGGACAAAATAGTTCCATATGAGCTATTGACAAAATAGTTCCATAAGAGTTATTGACAAAATAGTTCCATATGAGCTATTGACAAAATAGTTCCATAAGAGCTATTGACAAAATAGTTCCATATGAGTTATTGACAAAATAGTTCCATATGAGCTATGGACAAAATAGTTCCATATGAGCTATGGACAAAATAGTTCCATATGAGCTATGGACAAAATAGTTCCATAAGAGTTATTGACAAAATAGTTCCATAAGAGTTATTGACAAAATAGTTCCATAAGAGTTATTGACAAAATAGTTCCATAAGAGTTATTGACAAAATAGTTCCATAAGAGTTATTGACAAAATAGTTCCATATGAGCTATGGACAAAATAGTTCCATATGAGTTATTGACAAAATAGTTCCATAAGAGTTATTGACAAAATAGTTCCATAAGAGTTATTGACAAAATAGTTCCATATGAGTTATTGACAAAATAGTTCCATATGAGCTATGGACAAAATAGTTCCATATGAGCTATTGACAAAATAGTTCCATAAGAGTTATTGACAAAATAGTTCCATATGAGCTATTGACAAAATAGTTCCATAAGAGCTATTGACAAAATAGTTCCATATGAGTTATTGACAAAATAGTTCCATATGAGCTATGGACAAAATAGTTCCATATGAGCTATGGACAAAATAGTTCCATATGAGCTATGGACAAAATAGTTCCATAAGAGTTATTGACAAAATAGTTCCATAAGAGTTATTGACAAAATAGTTCCATATGAGCTATGGACAAAATAGTTCCATATGAGCTATGGACAAAATAGTTCCATATGAGCTATGGACAAAATAGTTCCATAAGAGCTATGGACAAAATAGTTCCATATGAGTTATTGACAAAATAGTTCCATATGAGCTATGGACAAAATAGTTCCATATGAGCTATGGACAAAATAGTTCCATAAGAGTAATTGACAAAATAGTTCCATAAGAGTTATTGACAAAATAGTTCCATATGAGTTATTGACAAAATAGTTCCATATGAGCTATGGACAAAATAGTTCCATATGAGCTATTGACAAAATAGTTCCATAAGAGTTATTGACAAAATAGTTCCATATGAGCTATTGACAAAATAGTTCCATAAGAGCTATTGACAAAATAGTTCCATATGAGTTATTGACAAAATAGTTCCATATGAGCTATGGACAAAATAGTTCCATATGAGCTATGGACAAAATAGTTCCATATGAGCTATGGACAAAATAGTTCCATAAGAGTTATTGACAAAATAGTTCCATAAGAGTTATTGACAAAATAGTTCCATAAGAGTTATTGACAAAATAGTTCCATAAGAGTTATTGACAAAATAGTTCCATAAGAGTTATTGACAAAATAGTTTCATAAGAGTTATTGACAAAATAGTTCCATAAGAGTTATTGACAAAATAGTTCCATAAGAGTTATTGACAAAATAGTTCCATAAGAGTTATTGACAAAATAGTTCCATAAGAGTTATTGACAAAATAGTTCCATAAGAGTTATTGACAAAATAGTTCCATATGAGCTATGGACAAAATAGTTCCAAAAGAGTTATTGACAAAATAGTTCCATAAGAGTTATTGACAAAATAGTTCCATAAGAGTTATTGACAAAATAGTTCCATAAGAGTTATTGACAAAATAGTTCCATAAGAGTTATTGACAAAATAGTTCCATAAGAGTTATTGACAAAATAGTTCCATATGAGCTATGGACAAAATAGTTCCATATGAGTTATTGACAAAATAGTTCCATAAGAGTAATTGACAAAATAGTTCCATAAGAGTTATTGACAAAATAGTTCCATATGAGTTATTGACAAAATAGTTCCATATGAGCTATGGACAAAATAGTTCCATATGAGCTATTGACAAAATAGTTCCATAAGAGTTATTGACAAAATAGTTCCATATGAGCTATTGACAAAATAGTTCCATATGAGCTATTGACAAAATAGTTCCATATGAGTTATTGACAAAATAGTTCCATATGAGCTATGGACAAAATAGTTCCATATGAGCTATGGACAAAATAGTTCCATATGAGCTATGGACAAAATAGTTCCATAAGAGTTATTGACAAAATAGTTCCATAAGAGTTATTGACAAAATAGTTCCATAAGAGTTATTGACAAAATAGTTCCATAAGAGTTATTGACAAAATAGTTCCATAAGAGTTATTGACAAAATAGTTCCATATGAGCTATGGACAAAATAGTTCCATAAGAGTTATTGACAAAATAGTTCCATAAGAGTTATTGACAAAATAGTTCCATAAGAGTTATTGACAAAATAGTTCCATAAGAGTTATTGACAAAATAGTTCCATAAGAGTTATTGACAAAATAGTTCCATATGAGCTATGGACAAAATAGTTCCATATGAGTTATTGACAAAATAGTTCCATAAGAGTTATTGACAAAATAGTTCCATAAGAGTTATTGACAAAATAGTTCCATATGAGTTATTGACAAAATAGTTCCATATGAGCTATGGACAAAATAGTTCCATATGAGCTATTGACAAAATAGTTCCATAAGAGTTATTGACAAAATAGTTCCATATGAGCTATTGACAAAATAGTTCCATAAGAGCTATTGACAAAATAGTTCCATATGAGTTATTGACAAAATAGTTCCATATGAGCTATGGACAAAATAGTTCCATATGAGCTATGGACAAAATAGTTCCATATGAGCTATGGACAAAATAGTTCCATAAGAGTTATTGACAAAATAGTTCCATAAGAGTTATTGACAAAATAGTTCCATAAGAGTTATTGACAAAATAGTTCCATAAGAGTTATTGACAAAATAGTTCCATAAGAGTTATTGACAAAATAGTTCCATATGAGCTATGGACAAAATAGTTCCATATGAGTTATTGACAAAATAGTTCCATAAGAGTTATTGACAAAATAGTTCCATAAGAGTTATTGACAAAATAGTTCCATATGAGTTATTGACAAAATAGTTCCATATGAGCTATGGACAAAATAGTTCCATATGAGCTATTGACAAAATAGTTCCATAAGAGTTATTGACAAAATAGTTCCATATGAGCTATGGACAAAATAGTTCCATATGAGCTATGGACAAAATAGTTCCATAAGAGTTATTGACAAAATAGTTCCATAAGAGTTATTGACAAAATAGTTCCATAAGAGCTATTGACAAAATAGTTCCATATGAGTTATTGACAAAATAGTTCCATATGAGCTATGGACAAAATAGTTCCATATGAGCTATGGACAAAATAGTTCCATATGAGCTATGGACAAAATAGTTCCATAAGAGTTATTGACAAAATAGTTCCATAAGAGTTATTGACAAAATAGTTCCATATGAGCTATGGACAAAATAGTTCCATATGAGCTATGGACAAAATAGTTCCATATGAGCTATGGACAAAATAGTTCCATAAGAGCTATGGACAAAATAGTTCCATATGAGTTATTGACAAAATAGTTCCATATGAGCTATGGACAAAATAGTTCCATATGAGCTATGGACAAAATAGTTCCATATGAGCTATGGACAAAATAGTTCCATATGAGCTATGGACAAAATAGTTCCATATGAGCTATGGACAAAATAGTTCCATAAGAGCTATTGACAAAATAGTTCCATATGAGCTATGGACAAAATAGTTTCATATGAGCTATGGACAAAATAGTTCCATAAGAGCTATTGACAAAATAGTTCCATATGAGCTATGGACAAAATAGTTCCATAAGAGCTATTGACAAAATAGTTCCATATGAGCTATTGACAAAATAGTTCCATAAGAGCTATTGACAAAATAGTTCCATATGAGCTATTGACAAAATAGTTCCATAAGAGCTATTGACAAAATAGTTCCATATGAGCTATTGACAAAATAGTTCCATAAGAGCTATTGACAAAATAGTTCCATAAGAGTTATTGACAAAATAGTTCCATAAGAGCTATTGACAAAATAGTTCCATATGAGCTATTGACAAAATAGTTCCATAAGAGCTATGGACAAAATAGTTCCATATGAGTTATTGACAAAATAGTTCCATAAGAGTTATTGACAAAATAGTTCCATAAGAGTTATTGACAAAATAGTTCCATATGAGTTATTGACAAAATAGTTCCATATGAGCTATGGACAAAATAGTTCCATATGAGCTATTGACAAAATAGTTCCATAAGAGTTATTGACAAAATAGTTCCATATGAGCTATTGACAAAATAGTTCCATAAGAGCTATTGACAAAATAGTTCCATATGAGTTATTGACAAAATAGTTCCATATGAGCTATGGACAAAATAGTTCCATATGAGCTATGGACAAAATAGTTCCATATGAGCTATGGACAAAATAGTTCCATAAGAGTTATTGACAAAATAGTTCCATAAGAGTTATTGACAAAATAGTTCCATATGAGCTATGGACAAAATAGTTCCATATGAGCTATGGACAAAATAGTTCCATATGAGCTATGGACAAAATAGTTCCATAAGAGCTATGGACAAAATAGTTCCATATGAGTTATTGACAAAATAGTTCCATATGAGCTATGGACAAAATAGTTCCATATGAGCTATGGACAAAATAGTTCCATATGAGCTATGGACAAAATAGTTCCATAAGAGTTATTGACAAAATAGTTCCATAAGAGTAATTGACAAAATAGTTCCATATGAGCTATGGACAAAATAGTTCCATATGAGCTATGGACAAAATAGTTCCATATGAGCTATGGACAAAATAGTTCCATATGAGCTATGGACAAAATAGTTCCATATGAGCTATGGACAAAATAGTTCTATAAGAGCTATTGACAAAATAGTTCCATATGAGCTATGGACAAAATAGTTTCATATAAGCTATGGACAAAATAGTTCCATAAGAGCTATTGACAAAATAGTTCCATATGAGCTATGGACAAAATAGTTCCATAAGAGCTATTGACAAAATAGTTCCATATGAGCTATTGACAAAATAGTTCCATAAGAGCTATTGACAAAATAGTTCCATATGAGCTATTGACAAAATAGTTCCATAAGAGCTATTGACAAAATAGTTCCATATGAGCTATTGACAAAATAGTTCCATAAGAGCTATTGACAAAATAGTTCCATAAGAGTTATTGACAAAATAGTTCCATATGAGCTATGGACAAAATAGTTCCATAAGAGCTATTGACAAAATAGTTCCATATGAGCTATTGACAAAATAGTTCCATAAGAGTTATTGACAAAATAGTTCCATAAGAGTTATTGACAAAATAGTTCCATAAGAGTTATTGACAAAATAGTTCCATAAGAGCTATTGACAAAATAGTTCCATAAGAGCTATTGACAAAATAGTTCCATAAGAGTTATTGACAAAATAGTTCCATATGAGTTATTGACAAAATAGTTCCATATGAGCTATGGACAAAATAGTTCCATATGAGCTATGGACAAAATAGTTCCATATGAGCTATGGACAAAATAGTTCCATAAGAGTTATTGACAAAATAGTTCCATAAGAGTTATTGACAAAATAGTTCCATATGAGCTATGGACAAAATAGTTCCATATGAGCTATGGACAAAATAGTTCCATATGAGCTATGGACAAAATAGTTCCATAAGAGCTATGGACAAAATAGTTCCATATGAGTTATTGACAAAATAGTTCCATATGAGCTATGGACAAAATAGTTCCATATGAGCTATGGACAAAATAGTTCCATATGAGCTATGGACAAAATAGTTCCATAAGAGTTATTGACAAAATAGTTCCATAAGAGTAATTGACAAAATAGTTCCATATGAGCTATGGACAAAATAGTTCCATATGAGCTATGGACAAAATAGTTCCATATGAGCTATGGACAAAATAGTTCCATATGAGCTATGGACAAAATAGTTCCATATGAGCTATGGACAAAATAGTTCCATAAGAGCTATTGACAAAATAGTTCCATATGAGCTATGGACAAAATAGTTTCATATGAGCTATGGACAAAATAGTTCCATAAGAGCTATTGACAAAATAGTTCCATATGAGCTATGGACAAAATAGTTCCATAAGAGCTATTGACAAAATAGTTCCATATGAGCTATTGACAAAATAGTTCCATAAGAGCTATTGACAAAATAGTTCCATATGAGCTATTGACAAAATAGTTCCATAAGAGCTATTGACAAAATAGTTCCATATGAGCTATTGACAAAATAGTTCCATAAGAGCTATTGACAAATAGTTCCATAAGAGTTATTGACAAAATAGTTCCATATGAGCTATGGACAAAATAGTTCCATAAGAGCTATTGACAAAATAGTTCCATATGAGCTATTGACAAAATAGTTCCATAAGAGTTATTGACAAAATAGTTCCATAAGAGTTATTGACAAAATAGTTCCATAAGAGTTATTGACAAAATAGTTCCATAAGAGCTATTGACAAAATAGTTCCATAAGAGCTATTGACAAAATAGTTCCATAAGAGTTATTGACAAAATAGTTCCATAAGAGTTATTGACAAAATAGTTCCATAAGAGTTATTGACAAAATAGTTCCATAAGAGTTATTGACAAAATAGTTCCATAAGAGTTATTGACAAAATAGTTCCATAAGAGTTATTGACAAAATAGTTCCATAAGAGTTATTGACAAAATAGTTCCATAAGAGTTATTGACAAAATAGTTCCATAAGAGTTATTGACAAAATAGTTCCATAAGAGTTATTGACAAAATAGTTCCATAAGAGTTATTGACAAAATAGTTCCATAAGAGTTATTGACAAAATAGTTCCATAAGAGTTATTGACAAAATAGTTCCATAAGAGTTATTGACAAAATAGTTCCATAAGAGTTATTGACAAAATAGTTCCATAAGAGTTATTGACAAAATAGTTCCATAAGAGTTATTGACAAAATAGTTCCATAAGAGTTAATTAAATGTAGCCAAATATGTTTTAATTACAAATTTCTGAACCACATAAAAAAAACACATTCTACTTGAATCTGAATCATCATATAACATGATTAAAAAATCTACAATTCATCCCTCTGGCTCAGATATCTCTCTCCATCCACCAAACGTTGTCCACCCTGTATTCAGTACGAAAATTCACCTTTGTGCTAAAGGCGAACGGTGTCGAAAATCGATTAGGGCTGGATGTAGTTTACAAAAACTGATGAAATGTGTGCAGATAGTATTATATAAGGCTGATGACTATATGTTTTTTTTTGCATGTCTAGATTCTACATGGATTGTGCTAAAATGTTTGGAATTGTTATCTGGCTTTTGTTCGACAATGTTCCATGCAATGAATATTGCCTAAGATAATTAAAAATATAATAACAACACTAAAAAGTAAAGACAGAGGCGAGATTTCAGTAAGTAGACTCTAAGCTGTAATTAGTATAACACTTTCTATTTATCCAATGTTAATGTTTCACTCAGGAAAATCGTCTCCAAAGTCGAATAAAAACAAATAACGATTTATTTAGTTTACAAGTTATTCAACAGCAATCCATAATGATTTGGATGAAGGTTATATATTGTTATGAAGAAGACGTGTTTTTATGCACCCTTTGCCCGCTTTCCACGTGCATGACCTCTTACAGTCGAGGCCGTTTTGGGGTGTGGCTAGCGAAACTCTCCCCTTGTTTACAAAGCTTATTATCGTTCGTTCCGGTCAGGAAAATTGTCGAATGATCTAGAGGATGCGGGAAGCAGTGAGACTGTGTATTCTTTTCGAGAATGAAGTAGACTGTAAAAGGCTGAACGACTGAATGAGAGGGAGATCATTTCCTTTATCACGAGACGTGCAGTGTGTCATTATTTAATACTATACAGAGATGTGTTGTGTATAGATTTTCTGTCATTTTTTTTCTTGAACTCATAGTATTTTTACATACAGTACCGGTACCTGCCATACTGTAAGTTAATAATTTTAATCATATTATCTTGTGTTTGAAATTCGTTGAAATTCACAAATTTAAAACGTATTAATTGTAATTAGCACTGACTTTGTGTATCGTTCTATTTGTTATTGTTTAGAAACTTTATAATCATCCTTTATTATGAACTGTTTTGAAACGAGCCAATAGATTAAATAATAGATTAAATAAGCATTAAATTCTCTATTAAAAGCAGTCCGTAATAATATATTCTATCACACTAATTCCAACAGTTTCTAGTCACATCATAGAAAGCTCTCATAAACATTCATAAATGTCTTACAGTATAAATAATTGCCATCCTTCGTCTGTGCGTGAGAAAATAATTTAAAAGGATGTATGAAAATACTTTGAGATGCGTTGAAAAAAGTCCAAGGTTTGTTTCTATCGTCTCCCCAAAGCTCATCGCCTTTGATGTAAGTGACACTGTCATTTCTTACCAGACCTAGGTGCATGACAGGCACGGCTATTTCTGTCATAACTTTTTGTTTGCGGAAAAGCTCAGAGGCTAAAATGTAGTCGTGTCGCAAGATGTCCGGTATGTAGAAAATGTCCGTACTCCCGTAGATTATAAAATTGGAATCAAAGTTTGACGAGTAATTTTCTAAAAATCTTTTAGCGAAACAATGAAATCTGTGGTTGGCGCAATCTGTAGAAAGCATGGAGGAAGCGTTCTTTAGCTCAGAAAATACATTCACTATCGCCTTCTGGCCGAATCGATGATTCCAATGCAGCCATCTGTATCCGGGTCTTGGCTCATACATATGAAGTTTAGTGAACTGTCTGGGAAACCAAATGTGGTCACGTGGTAGACGGTTGAGATTCCAGGAATTCAGAAGATCGTCTTCGCCAATCTGCAGGTAGCCTCTCACAGGTAGCCTCAGCTTCATGGAGTGCGTCACACACTCGTACATGAAATACCAGTTGTAGGTCATGCCATTAATGTAGGTCACATAGGTCAGACCTAAGCTGTTAGCGTACTGTATAAATTTGTCCACGGAAGGTCCGCAATAAACAATGTGTTTAAAATATTGTCTATGTATAAATTCCATATATGGAAGTGTTTTAAACAGACTTTCATAATTTATTACAATGACAAGTAGAATATCATTAATCATGGGTTTAGACGAATGATTATAATACTGAGAAAATGACCTGTTATTCTGACCACACAAAGAGCTAATACTTCCTACTACACTATCATTCACTGTTTTCCGTGATGCAAGTTGCAAATTCTGACTTTGGACTCCGTAACGTATTTTAAAAATATTTGTGACTGAGGCTCGGTCGAGTCTTGATGATGCTCCAAGTTTTATGAGATCTTTTTTCCAAGCCAGAATTATTTGAGTAAGTTTCATTTCCTTACTTTGACTCATCGCGTCTGCGTTCAAACACTCAATCACTTCCTTGGCTAAAACAAAAGAACATTCTGTGAAATCTTCTCCTTTGGGGCATTTAATATCTGGTAAACAGCCCCAATAGTTTAGGTGTCAATGCCCGTTTTAGATGAACCGGTGTTGGATGTATCGCAAACATCACTGAAGGGCTTTAAATTGTGCGATTCCCTGTAAGGTCGTAATATGATAAAGTCACGTGAGACATTTTGCTGAGCTGATGTAGCCAGAGTGTCCGGAACAATTGTGCTACTGATCTTGCGACATCTGGAGGAAAGAACATCCACATGAAGGAATTCTTATAGAAGAGTGTTGGTCCTGTATTCAAGGGTGCCAGTGTTTTAGGGCCAATAAAAACCGGTGACCCTTGGGAAATTATCTTATCGATTCCTTGTCCATTCTGGATACTTTGGTGACATGAACTGTCAGACAAGATAACACCTTGTCGTATCGATACATTCATTATATCGACTACATAGTAGATTTCTTTGTTGGATACATTTTTTATCTGATGTTGATCTGTTAGGTTAAAAAGATGTTTGGGATAAGCACTGACATAACCCCAGTGATGAAAAGGATTAAATATTTCTGATTCGTTGTACAACAGTCCTGATTGGTCTAATTTTGATACAAAAAACATGCTAGATATATTTTCTACTGCTGTGTTACAATCTGCATCCAAGATGACGTCAGCGCCTTGCTTTATGGCCAGAAGATAACCAAATAATTTTGACGGAACACTGAGGTCTCTAAAGGTGTCCAAATAACCCAGTTCTGTTCGGCAATCCCTCCAGGTCAGCTGAAAACAATTTGGTGGCCTGGTTGAAAGTAAACATTGAATTTAATATTGTAAGTGGAATATGAAATATAAATGAATATTTGGGAACAATAAAATTACAAGTGTATATTATGTAATGATCTATATATCTAAATATATATCAACATATATATAGAGCCTTTGCTGTCGACAGCTTGGCCAAGGGTCTAGGCGGAAGATATAGTAGTTAATGTCATTCTGGAAATAATAGAAAGCATACATGCACGAGGTGCAAATGTTTTCCTGCAGTTTGCTTTTGTCACGTTGAGGTGACGCAGCATGCCGTGGCCGATTCCTTTGCGCGACTTGATGGGGGCCTAGCCCCAACCCGATAAGATCACAAATCACATGGGAGTCAAAGCTTAAAGAACAGTTACTCAGAGGCTGGGCAGCAGGTGGCATGTGACGACGTAATACCAGAAAATGCCGCGACCAAGGAAGGGTGACTCCTAGTGGAGAAACGCTACGTAGAGAAATTTGTAACACAAACGAGTACGGACCACTGCACGACACACATTTACATTATATGCCTTGACCCACAAAGGGACCCGAACTGCCGACTCTGTGGGCTGGCTGTCGAATGAGTGGAGCCCCTGTTGGTCGGCTGCCCCGAAAACGGAGAAAGGTCTAAGAGTCAGAACACGTAGATCTGTGTTAATGATTTCATTGAAGGCGAGTTCCCACCAGATGTGGCAAGCCGTTGTCAAAATAACCAGGCCACCAGGTGTGGCAAGCCGTTGTCAAAATAGCCAGGCCACCAGATGTGGCAAGCCGTTGTCAAAATAACCAGGCCACCAGATGTAACAAGCCGTTATCAAAATAGCCAGGCCACCAGGTGTAGCAAGCCGTTGTCAAAATAGCCAGGCCACCAGGTGTGGCAAGCCGTTGTCAAAATAGCCAGGCCACCAGATGTGGCAAGCCGTTGTCAAAATAACCAGGCCACCAGATGTGGCAAGCCGTTATCAAAATAGCCAAGCCACCAGGTGTAGCAAGCCGTTGTCAAAATAGCCAGGCCACCAGGTGTGGCAAGCCATTGTCAAAATAGCCAGGCCACCAGATGTGGCAAGCCGTTGTCAAAATAACCAGGCCACCAGATGTGGAAAGCCGTTATCAAAATAGCCAAGCCACCAGGTGTAGCAAGCCGTTGTCAAAATAGCCAGGCCACCAGGTGTGGCAAGCCGTTGTCAAAATAGCCAGGGCAATAAAAGTGTAACATCGGCCCTAAAATAGAATGTCATGTATTGAACTCTAATAGATCAAGAGGACGAGGAAGACACATAATAAAATTGGTGAAGAAATGTCAAGAAAAATAAGAAAGAGTTGGAAAGAGTAAGATAGGAAGGCCAGAGATCGGGTGGTTTGGACAGAAAAGTGTTAATGGCCTTTGCTCCGCTGGGAGTTGAAAAGCAAAGAAAAAGAAAGAAATTAATTTAGGCAAGGCCACTTCAGCATTTCATATTAAATTCACCATTGGAGGTTACGACCTACTTGTGAATATTTTGTCTTTGCCGTCAGCAAGGTCTACACGAGAAACCAAACCTTGAGACTTTAGAGATCAGTTGGGATAACATAGAGTAAGACAATAACTTTAAACCGGGGGTGATGCAGAGAAGCCACTGGTAAGATGAGACATCCAAGGGAATAATCCTTCAATGGCGGAAATCGTACATACCGTTTTTCTCCTTTTCCTCAGTCTTCTCTTTCATCCTCAACTACTATCTCTCTCTCTCTCTCCCTCTCTCTCACTCACACACACTCACTCTCTCACTATCTCTTCTCTCTCTCTCTCTCTCTCTCTCTCGATCTCTCCCTATACATCTGTTTCTCTCCACCTCTTTATGTCATTTTATGTCAAACTTTACATACTAAATTACGTCTGTAAAAATGACATTGTCAACAAAAACTCAACAAAATCCGGTGACCTTATCACTAAACAACATCCAGTGACCTTATCACTCACCAACATCCAGTGACCTTACCACTTACCAACATCCGGTGACCTTATCACTCACCGACATCCAGTGACCTTATCACTCACCGACATCCAGTGACCTTATTACTCACCGACATCCAGTGACCTTATCACTCACCGACATCCAGTGACCTTATCACTCACCGACATCCAGTGACCTTATCACTCACCGACATCCAGTTACATTATTATCGTCGTCTGTCACAATCAACACGGTCCAATCTTCTTGACGCGTCCAACTGGTGACGTCATCGCAGGCTGCCACCAGGGCATCCACGACTATCCACTGTTTTCTGGCCCTGCCATGGATAGAAGGGGCAGTTTTTAATGGAGTCAGCACGCATACAATCAAAAGTTACACGTTTCGTGGCGTCTGATCCACCCTACTCTATCATTCCGTGGGTCTCTCTACAATTTCGATAGCATCACATTTACGGAAAAAATAAAACATGGGAGTTAATCCCTTTATTATAGCTACAGATTGCGTGCACAAATCGAAAATGAGTTCTGCAATCTTGCAAGATCTGGATCCACAAACATCAATTTCGGCTCATCAAACAATTGACTTGCACGGATTGAGTTATTTTTGAATAAAAAAAGGAGGTTTATATGTTGCGTTTGCTGTTTAATAATTATTCCAAAAAAATGAATATGTTGAATTTAATATTAATATTTTTTTTGTCCACGGAGTAAAACTTGACGTCAGTATGTCAGATGTCAACGGGCTTTTTATTGGCCAGTTCATGTTTCTCATGCCGACTTTCCCACGAGTTTTGTCAAGGCTCAGCCGAGAGTAAAAAATTGAATGAATGTCAATCGAAACGGACCACAAGACTGTGAATTTTATCCAGTAGTTGAAAAGTATCGAATACTTAAGTATCGAATAAAGAGTTTAGGATTTTATCCTTAAATCTGACCACGTGCTGACCGTTCCAAATTATTAGTGCGTGTAATTTGCGTATGATGTGCACATGGTTGGTTTATCCTTGGTGGTAATGGTGAAAGTTTTTTTTTCTTCAAGATAACTGTCCAACAGCAGAACTGAAAATGTGAATATGATTATAAGTATACATTGGCGTACCTTGGCACCAGTATACATTGGCGTACCTTGGCACCAGTACACAGCGGCGTATCTTGGCGCCAGTATACAGTGGCGTACCTTGGCACAAGTATACAGTGGCGTACCTTGGCACCAGTATACAGTGGTGTACCTTGTCTGAATGCCGCTCCGGGACGCCCCCAACCCCAACAAAAAAATACAACCCCCTAACACACTTTATGTGCATAATGTTATATATAAATAGAAAAGAAGCCAGTCAAGTAAACTGATTTAATAAGCGTAGAGCCACCAGCTTTAAAAAATAATAATTTCCACGTTGTAGGAGTATTCATGTGTTTATTCATCTCTTTGTAGCACCTGAAGAACAAAACTGTACCACTTGTGCTACATGAATCACAGTTTGAGAAACACCAGTACGGGTTTGAATCAATAGATTTTGTGAAGCGATTCAGAGTGGGTCTAGCTTTCGTTTTTCAATTTGAAACACACAAGTAATGAAGGTTCTAAATTTTTTCTTTAAAGCGACCCTGCAATGAAAATTGAGCATGTGCCTCTTTTGTTTCCCATTCTTCAATTACTTAAATAAACAACTTGGCCCCCATCCCCCACCCTGTGTATTTTAAAGTGCAAAATATTTGCTAACTAAATTATTTATTTAGAATATTCACTAGCTGATCCCAAGCCGTGGCTCACGTTTCGCTGGAATTGATCCTTGCAATGAATGATTGGTACGGGTGATCAACATATAGTCACATGTCGCATTCAAGATTGCAGAGTAGCAAATTTATATCAAAATATTGTCACATGCCACACACAAGTTTCCAGAGAAACAAAGAGAAATCAACTTATTGTCACAAGTCACATACTATTGTTTTACAAATATCAACAGAAAGTTATTCTACTTGACTCCTGGGAGCGCAAACAAGGGCTCTTTTGGGAAATCGAAATAGTACTTTTGGGAAACCCAAATTTAAAAAGTGCTTTTGGGTAAATAAAGAAAAAATATAGATGGCTTTTGATAACAGTAACACAAAAGAACAACAAAATATGCTTGAGGAAAACAATAATATAAAGAATATTTTAATTGATGCAAACATCCACATATTACCTTTGGCATACCAATTCAATAAAAAATTACTATTAGTAAAATCAGAATAAAATATGATAATGTACTTTAAGTAATAACAATAACAAAATTGTACTTTCTGAATACCAGCTTACAAAATATTCTTTTAGGAATACTGTTGTGAACTGGATTTGTTATGAATGTTTGTTAGGGTTAGTTGTTGATCGTGAGGTCAGAGCGTGAAATTGGTTCGTGCTGAGCTTTAGTGTATGCTGGGTGTTTGTGTGTAAAGATATAAAAGGCGGTGTGTGAAATGATCGTTTGTTGATAAGAGTTGAGAAGAGTCGAGGAGAGAAGCGAGTTAGTCGAGAATGGAGTCGAGAGTAAGATCAGTGCCATTGTGGTGATGTTTGAGCAGAGGACATTTTCGTGAATTGGTTGCTCGCCTGTGTAAATAACTATTTAAGAAATGTTGTATTTTCATCCTGGAGTTTGTGGTTTATATCCTGGGATAGTGTTGTAATCCCTAGATCACGTGGAGTCTACTGACCGTGCAGTAAACGTAACTACTGTGGGATTTGTTTAAAGTGTAAGAATGAAGATCCTAACATGTGAAGACGCAAGGAGGCCGTAACATCTGTGATACTAGACAAGCAAGAAGGCCGTAACATCTGTGATACTAGATAACGAAAGTAGCCCGCAACAAATACTAATATTTTTAAAAAGGGTAATTTGGGGAGTAGGGATAGAAATATGCTACGTTACAAAATACCAGTATGAAATAATACTTGCCTCAAGCAATGGTGACATGAATATAAGCATGACATATTGCAAACGTTGTTTTTTAAAGTAGTCTAAAACTGTACAGCTGTTTCTGGCCAATTTTTTTAGAGGCAACGAAGTGAAATTTCCATAATTCATCTCTTGTGTATATTTTGCTTTGTGATGTGACTGCTTTTGCAGATAACGCGCAAAATATAATTCCCTATAACTATAATAAATGGTTTTTTTTTAAAAATAACGCAACTGCGTCTGGTGCGTATTATTTTCTTCCCTTTTTTCAGAAAATGAAATCGTTTCAATTTAAATATGGTGTAATAAATATGGAGTTTAAAAGTGGTTGTGACATCAGATTATTTAATATAGTTCATGGGCGTGAAATAAAAAGTGTGCTGTGACCCATCATAGGGGGAAGGGGTGTGGCGAAAAATTGGGATTCTTAAATGTGCGTTACTTGAGTTCGTGTTTTGTCAAGTAGCTTTAGTAGATGGGAAGTGCACGCATTGCTGTCGTTATAATAGTCAAGCTAGCAGCCTGCAAGTCGGTAGATTTAGAATAAAGTAAATAAACAGATTAAATGTGCCAAAACCCTTTTTCTCCAATATGTTACACATGAGCCGACAGTCAACGTATTGATTATGGCCCTTGAACAAACATGGAGGTCGAGCAACAATTTCTTTACTTGGTGTTACCTTATATGTCAGTGTGTGCCCAGCTTAACCGGTGGTGTCATATGAAATGTTTTCATGGCTGCAAAGTCATTATTGAAACAATATATTTGTTAAAGAGTGGGACAAAATTTTCAGGGAACTGATCGCTGATGGCTGTGGGTAATATTTTTGTGTCCTTTTCGTTTGATTGGTCAGTTTTAATGTTTTGATGATTGCTACTGGCTAGCTTTGGACGACGAGGTCCTGATTTACAATAATAAAAAAAATATGACATATTAACTACATATTTTTAATTAAATTTTCAAACGGGAGCATTTCTCATGTTCTCAACACAAAAAGCCTTGACTGCATTGAGGTCACATCTCTGTTTAAACAAGTCCCATGAAAAACATTGTGTTGATAAGGTTTTGGAAAGTTTAAATTAGGATATGATTGTGTACTAAATATCCTTTTTATGACACCAATCATTTACATGAACGAGATTTTTTTTTAAATCTTACAATAACGATTTTATCAAATAGACCAAATTTTTAGACGACAAAACAGATTTAGGGGTTTTAAAAAACAGTGGGGGTGGGATTTTTGTTGTAGGTAAACAGATTTTTATGAAGCAAAGATCCACTTTTTATGGCGTACCATAGCAAAGGTGCACTTTTTATGGCGTACCATAGCAAAGGTGCACTTTTTATGGCGTACCATAGCAAAGGTGCACTTTTTATGGCGTACCATAGCAAAGGTGCACTTTTTATGGCGTACCATAGCAAAGGTGCACTTTTTATGGCGTACCATAGCAAAGGTCCACTTTTTCTGGCGTACCATAGCAAAGGTCCACCTTTTCTGGCGTACCATAGCAAAGGTCCACTTCTTCTGGCGTACCATAGCAAAGATCCACTTTTTATGTTGTACCATAGCAAAGATCCACTTTTTATGTTGTACCATAGCAAAGATCCACTTTTTATGGCGTACCATAGCAAAGATCCACTTTTTCTGGCGTACCATAGCAAAGACTAAGGACTCAAGTGGGCCCGAATCTAAAGATACTTTTCATGGCAACCCAAAGATTGTCTTTTAAGATACAAACACTCAAAGCAAAGATTACCATATAGAATATAAACAACTAAAAAAAGCAGTCTAAATATTGTGATATAAGATGCCATGTTATCCCAAAGATTGCCCTATACGATAAAAACTCAACCAAATTGTGTCTTATAAGATACAATTTCAACACAGAGATTGTCTTGTAAGTTACGATGTCAACACAAAGATTGTCTTATAAGATACAATTTCAACACAAAGATTGTCTTATAAGATACAATTTCAACACAAAGATTGTCTTATAAGATACAATTTCAACACAGAGATTGTCTTGTAAGTTACGATGTCAACACAAAGATTGTCTTATAAGATACGATGTCAACACAAAGATTGTCTTATAAGTTACGATGTCAACACAAAGATTGTCTTGTAAGATACGATGTCAACAAAAAGATTGTCCTTTAAGATACGATGGCAACACAAAGATTGTCTTATAAGATACAATCAGCCTCACGTTGCCGGATTAGGATTTCTAGTATTTTTCCACTGAAAAAAAATGAAAAAAATTACTTGTTATTGTTTGAGTGGTATCTTGACGTGCTTTCTCCCAAGTTGTCAGACTCTATCATCTGGTCATATCTCAAAGGCCGTATGGGTGTCTCGTGCTTTGGCTTCAAGGTCAGCAGATGCGATGTCCAAAACACCACGAAACAGCCGATGACAATGAGCAACGAGAACAATCTTAATCCTGTGAACGTCAAAGGACAACGTGTAAGGTAGAGTTATTTTAAATGGTTTTCAATAGATGCCCATCAGTATCAGTACAGTAACGTTGTTGACGCATAATATACCATGTGGGAGTCATAGAGGGACCCCAGCCTGGTGAACAAGGTTGACAACACAGACTTGGTATATTAAGGGTTAGGTAGATTTGCATGTAACTTTTATTTTAATGCAGACAGTTTAAAGCTATTTTAGGCTGCGGCTATGCTGTTTTTTTTTAACAAACGAACGTGTCGGCAGAAGGCCTTCGTCAGCGATGAAGACAGTACAAATCGTGGAAGTCAAAATGAAAAATGACAACAACAAAAAATATATGTCTGATAATGCAGCATAATAACACGACTATGAACTGTATTTCGAAGTCTACTTTTCAATGTCTGCATTTTAATGTCTGCCTTTTAATGTCTGCATTTCAATAATTGTAAAAAATAATAATGACTCTATCTGCAAAGCTCCAACCACAATGGCGACAAAATCCTTTTTTGTTTTTTTATTTTGCTGCGTCTTTTGTAAGATGTGTTTCCCGTCACACATGCTGTATATTTCTGGACCGTGGTTAGTCATTCTGTGTTAATCTTTAACTTTTGTCTTGAGAATGACGTGTGGGTCAACACTGGCAGAGTAACCCGATGCTGTACAATAAAAGTATATCAGATTAGTGTAAAGGCGAAGTGGGTTTGGTGGGTGGCGGGAGCTCTGGGGGGGGGGGGTGATTATAGGATGAAAAAAGTGGGGTGGAGGTGGGTATATAAATTTTAAAAAAACTGGCTTTGCTCAAATATTATCTTTTCTTTCTTCCATAAGGGATATATTAGCGTAATAGTTCTATGATTTTCATCCACAGGAAAATTTCCAACCAGTGTTCCTTTCAGAAATATTCCCCCGGGGGGCATTTCAGATTTTCCGGGGTGTGGGGCAGGTCCAGCTGTCAGTGGACAGAGGCGTAGCTAAGGGATGACAGATGGGACGTAAGTCAATGGGTGCCAGACTAGCGGGGGCATGGGATTAGATGGTATTAACGGGTTGAAAATAATGGGTTTCAGAGTTGGGAGGGGGCTTAAAAATGAATCTTGTTCCCCTGACGCCAAACTCTGTAGATACGCCCCTGCTAGTGTCGTCGAGATAAGGCGGATGGGGTGTTCCACTCATGTTTCACTTTTTCTGTATGTGCACATGTGGTATTTTTGGACAACTGCAGAGTTTGTATCGTGAACGATAGGACGGCAGAAATATCTTGCCACTAACGGCAGCACTAATACTAGCTACGCCACTAGGCAGTGTATCTATAAATACAAAAAATCAGCGATCATTTTCATCGAGAAGTAGGGCTGAAATCGTGAGCGCCGATTAATCTTGATCGGTGGATGGGTTTGGGGAGCCTGCTCCCCAGAAAATTTTTGATTTATTTTTTTGAGTATACTTGAATTCGATTTTACAATTATACCTTTAGAACGGAAGAACATTTTAAGGTTTTTTGGGTGGAATTATTTATTATCCCAGTGCCATATAAATAAACTGAATTCACTCCATTTGTGGCGTGCCCCGGGGTAATCATTAGGCACAAGCTTACAATCAACCCCATGTGCCCCAGGGTAATCATTAGGCAAAAGCTTATAATCAACCACATTCTGTACCATTGAGTCCATTGATCAGCGTGAGGAAAGGGTGCATAATTTAGGACGCTAAAGACAGTCGTACCATTGATCAGCGTGAGGAAAGGGTGCATAGTTTAGGACGCTAAAGACAGTCGTACCATTGATCCGAGGGAGGAAAGGGTGCATAATTTAGGACGCTAAAGACAGTCGTAACATTGATCAGCGTGAGGAAAGGGTGCATAATTTAGGACGCTAAAGACAGTCGTACCATTGATCAGAGTGAGGAAAGGGTGCATAATTTAGGACGCTAAAGACAGTCGTACCATTGATCAGCGTGAGGAAAGGGTGCATAATTTAGGACGCTAAAGACAGTCGTACCATTGATCAGAGTGAGGAAAGGGTTCATAATTTAGGACGCTAAAGACAGTCGTACAAACTCAAATTGCAGGGATGCATTATTTTGTCGCATACTTGAATTTATTGTTTCTTTCAGACAATTTTGAGGTGGCATCTCAAATATTCGGCTGGAAAGTGACATAATTATCCCTAATAATGACCGTAGACATCTTAAATTTCGCACGAGCGGGAAGTAAACTATATTCATTCTGGTTGTGTCACCCTTGAGGGTACGCTTTTGCCCTAGATTATTCTCCCCCCCCCTTAAATCATTATAGTCCCCTGACAGTTTTTAATTAATTCAAAATACAAGAATGCATTTTATCACATATCTGAAATTAGTTGTGTAATATTCTGCACTTAATTGGAGAACCACGGAAGAGATCCTAGTTAAAAATGTAGGTGTCACTTAACATTAACTTTATCGTGTGCGCACAGCAGCCCTCTCGACTGCATGGTGACTCGAATATTTTAGGGGCTTAAAGATGTGATGAGGATATTTTATTAATTATCATCTTTCCATGAATGTTTGGCAAAACGGAAATTGCTTGACCTGCTTGTGTTATGCAAAAAAAAATATAATTTAATTTTTTATTTACATTATTATTAGACATAACAGATGACGCCGCTTTAGTATCTCACTCAGCAGACGGCCTGCAGAGCCTTGTATCCAGTTTATCCGCTGCCTGCAAAGAGTTTGGCATGATCATCAGCTTAAAGAAAACCAACATTATGGCTCAGGACGCTGACTCTCCCCCACTATCTCCATCGACGACTGCGACTTGGATGCTGTTGACAGATTCACATATCTAGGGTCGAACATTTCGAGCACCCTCTCAATGGAGGATGAGATAAGTGGTAGGATAGGGAGGGCCGCAACTGTCATGACGAGATTGAAGAAAAGAGTCTGGTCCAATGCCAAGCTACAACAAGAACAAAGCTGCAGGTATACCAGGCCTGCGTACTGAGCACACTCCTCTATGGATGTGAGTCTTGGACCACATACAACTGGCACGAAAAAAGGCTCAATGGCTTCCACCTCAGATGCCTGCGCCGCATCCTTGACATCAAATGGCAAGAAAAAGTCCCCAACACGGATGTCCTGTCTCAAACAAATATGTGCAGCGTCCCAGCCCTTTTAATCCAAAGACGCCTCCGCTGGCTTGGGCACGTCAAGCGAATGCAACCTGGTCGCATACCTAAGGACGTGCTGTACAGCGAGCTGGTGACAGGGAAAAGGTCAGTTGGACGGCCTCGTCTCAGATACATAGACATTTGCAAGGCGGCTAACATCAACATCTCAAATTGGGAGGACCTGGCGGAGGATCGATCCACATGGCGGGGCATCGTGAAGGAAGGATCACTACGTGCCGAGGAGCTCTACACGGCGGAAGCAGCTGTGAAGAGAGCGCGGAGAAAGGCAAGAAAACACTACTCCACCGCGTTCGTGTGCGGGACATGCACTAGAGACTGCCATTCAAGGATCGGTCTCATTAGCCACACGAAGAGCTGCAACCAGACAAGATAATCTATCGTCTCTCGTAGACGGAAAGATGCCATACATACATACATATTAGAGATAGCCACTCAATAAATAAATGAATTTTCAAAAAACAAAATTCAATTAAAAAGGATTCCATCACTAAAAACATTATTTTATATGCTGTACGCAAATGGAAAAAACAAACTTACTTAATGCTTAGACTACCGTAGTTAATTATTTCATAATTTTAACAAAGTCAAAAAGAAAAAAAAACTTTTTAAAATTTGTCATTTTTATAAATTGCCTATGAACGGCATAACTATTTTAAGAAGATATGAGTTGTTTACAGAGGACATTATATTTACTAAAAAATGTGTGATTTTATCTTTGGGAAATTCGTATGCAAATAAAGTATACATTTCCCAATATTCAGTAGATTGAAATTTTTATTTGGAATTTCAAACTACTATAACTTTCTTAAATTGCCTCTTCGCCATACTTAAAATTTTGTTTATCTAAATGCAAAGAATCTATTTTAAATTGACGAATTAGCAATAAGATTTCTTTTAAACACGTACCAAAAATGGAATTGGCATGATAATTGAAATGCTAGTAAACAAAAAAAATTCTAAGCTTTCCATTGGATTTTCATCTAAAATAAAATTAATAATATAAAAAAATGAGTGCAATGCCAATGGATGGGGGGGGGGGGGGGCACTGTGTTTGTTATTCTGACATTAAAAATTGAAAAGCAGTTGGGAAGTTAATAAAATAAATATCAACATAGTATTTTTTTTTTAATCTGTTATTCAGGAAATTTTGTAACAAAAGTAGGACATTTAAAGACTACAAAAACGCTTTCTATTTAATAATAATTGATGAAACGTGCACTGTTTGTATGCGCCCTTTCAAATTTATAATTAGAAAAAGAAGCTTAATCCCATCATGCAATTTGTAATTAACACCTATCCTTATTTTTAATCATGCTTTTACGATGAGCTATAATTTGAAAACAGATTGCACATGTTTAGTAAGTGACTAACTATTATAAAAATTTTAGTAGACCTTTATAGATATGTAAATGTATTTTAATACACTGTCATTAAAGTCTTTTGATTTGTCAGTTGCAAAAAATAAATAAATATATATAGCGATATATGCAAACAACAGGAAGTAAGACTGGAACGGTCAGTGCGATTTTTATAACCAAATACTATAACTATAACGTGATTAGCCTTAAATATACGGATCATCAAATATATCGAGCCTAGTGATATTTTTATAGATTCCAATAATTGTAAACGGTTAAAGGCACCAGTTACTATGCTTTTTAAAACTGTTTTAAAATGACAATTTAATTTTAAAAATATATATTTATTATATTGTTTTACACATTGTGCTCCGGCTGGGGGGGGGGGGGGGCAGTGCCCTCCCGGAGAGATAGCTGAAAGAAACACTGTAGTGCAAATAATAACTATATTTTTAAATCCAAAAGGCCATCATTCAATTTTTAATTAACTTCATTCCCTACTGTAAATTCATGCTTTTATTATAAAATATAATTTGCAAACATAAAAAGATTGCTCACGTTTGGAGAACTCTTTAAAAGTAAAGACCTTAAACTTGAAGCACATGTAAGTCAATACAATGTTAATAAAGTCTTTAAACTTGCGAGTTGCAAAAAATAATTAAACAAAAAAAACTGGAAGTGACACTTCGGCTCATAATCGGGCTAGGCAAATTTTCAAAATATTGCGATATTTATATTCGATTACTATAAGCTTCTAAGAAGATTTGCCTTAAAATATACGGATCATCAAGTTCCATTAATTGTAATCGGTTAAAGGCGCCAGATTGCATTCTTTTTAAACTGTTTAAAATGACAATTTAGTCGTTTTTAATTTAAAAAATATATAATCGTTCTATTGTTTTTACCCATTTTGCTCCGGGCCGGGAAGGGGGCATTGCCCTCCCGGAGAGATGCCTGAAAGAAACCCTGTTTTCAACACTGAAAAATTCCCAACATAGCTGTTTAGACATCCGAATAATTCACACTTCAGCAGACGAGATTTGAATAGAATTAACATTTTATAATTTGGAGAATGGAAATGGCGGTTTATTGCATTTGAACCATTTCTGTTTTGGACGTTGTTTTGTGTACTACTTTAATTAATCTCGAGGGCCGCATCTCATTGTTCCACAGGGTCATTCAGGTCAAAAATTTATATACAAATTAAAAGCTAAAAAAGGAACCACAACCCAAAAAAGGAACCACAACCCCTAAAAAAGGAACCATAACCTCCCCAAAAAAGGAACCACAACCCCCCCAAAAAAGGAACCACAACCCAAAAAAGGAACCATAACCTCCCCAAAAAAAGGAACCACAACCCCAAAAAAGGAACCATAACCTCCCCAAAAAAAGGAACCACAACCCCAAAAAAAGGAACCATAACCTCCCCAAAAAAGGAACCACAATCCCAAAAAAAGGAACAACAACCCAAAAAAAAGGAACCATAACCTCCCCAAAAAAAGGAACCATAACCTCCCCAAAAAAAGAACCATAACCTCCCCAAAAAAAGGAACCATAACCTCCCCAAAAAGGAACCATAACCTCCCCAAAAAAAGTAACCATAACCTCCCCAAAAAAAGGAACCACAACCCAAAAAAAGGAACCATAACCTCCCAAAAAAAGGAACCACAACCCAAAAAAGGAACCATAACCTCCCCAAAAAAAGGAACCACAACCCCAAAAAAGGAACCATAACCTCCCCAAAAAAAGGAACCACAACTCCCAAAAAAGGAACCATAACCTCCCCAAAAAAGGAACCACAATCCCAAAAAAAGGAACAACAACCCAAAAAAAAGGAACCATAACCTCCCCAAAAAAAGGAACCATAACCTCCCCAAAAAAAGAACCATAACCTCCCCAAAAAAAAGGAACCATAACCTCCCCAAAAAGGAACCATAACCTCCCCCAAAAAAGTAACCATAACCTCCCAAAAAAAAGGAACCACAACCTTTGTGTTTGTGAGTGTGTTTCTGTGTTTTGTTTTGTTTTTTTTTGTTTTTTTTCAAATTTGTGTGTATATTTGTATTGGTGTGTTTATGTATTTGTGTATGGTGTGTGTGTGTGCTTTTGTGCGTGCGTGTTTGTTTAAGTGCGTGTTTGTGCGCGTGAACGTGTGATTCTGTGTGTTTGTGTTAGTCTTTGTGTGCGTGTGTTTGTGTGTGTGTGTTTTGATTTTGTGGAAAAAATATTAGCCTTAACATGTTTAGTGTTACTAAATTTAATGCAATGTAGTTTCAGATACATGCCAGTAATAGTTCTCAAAGAAATGTGTTTGTCTCCCGCGTTCAGTTAAGCTTACTTCATCTAATATGTTTGTCTTCCACGTTCAATTAAGCTTGCTTCATCTAATATGTTTGTCTCCCACGTTCAATTAAGCTTGCTTCATCTAATATGTTTGTCTCCCACGTTCAATTAAGCTTGCTTCATCTAATATGTTTGTCTCCCACGTTCAATTAAGCTTCCTTCATCTAATATGTTAGTCTCCCAAGTTCAATATAGCTTGCTTCATCTAATATGTTTGTCTTCCAAGTTCAATATAGCTTGCTTCATCTAATATGTTTGTCTCCCAAGTTCATTTAAGCTTACGTCATCTAATATGTTTGTCTAGCTACTCAGAGTTAGTCGGTATCGTATAGAACAGGCCTGCTTGCGGCCCGCCCATCACGTCAGTATCACATAGAACAGGCCTGCACGCGGTCCGACCAGCACGTCGGTATCACATAGAACTGGCCAGCATGCGGCCCGCCAGCACCCACTTTGCCGCCACCTTATTATTATTATCTTAATAGCGTTTCCCCTCTATTTCTATTTTCTTTCTGTCCGCAAAAGTTTTCTCATAAGTTATTACGTACTTGCCATACTTATTATAAAATAATCAGCTCTATTTCCCGGAGACGTATTAACATACGAACATAACATGTACTATACTGAAACAAGTCTACCACGAATCTAGTTCTCTTGATAATAC
This sequence comes from Omphiscola glabra, assembly GCA_964017045.1. Classification (NCBI taxonomy): domain Eukaryota; kingdom Metazoa; phylum Mollusca; class Gastropoda; family Lymnaeidae; genus Omphiscola; species Omphiscola glabra. Next base: position 19,339,433 of record OZ024801.1, read on the forward strand.
AAATAAATATAGACCCATTCGTTACATCTTCATTATGTTTGTAGCTGAATTGTTTGCAGACGACAAATTTACATTACGTTTGTAGTTGAATTGTTTGCAGACGACAAATTTACATTACGTTTGTAGTTGAATTGTTTGCAGACGACAAATATACATTACGTTTGTAGTGAATTGTTTGCAGACAACACCTCTTTACCAGCTGCTGTATTGTTGGTTTTGTCCAACCAATGAAAACTATTTTTAAAAAACATGTTAATGAGGTAAATATGCGGTTCACATGACATAAAATGAACACTTATAAAGACAAGTGTAAAGTAATGCTAACTATTACAAGACATCAGCGTTGTGTTACTATTCATTTTGATAAGTATAAAGTAGTCATTACAATTACAGGATATCAGCGGTTGATCAACAATTCATACTGATAAGCCTTTCTATGTTAATAATGGCTCTTTATTGTGTAACATCAATGTTTCCAGAACTGATCATGTTCAATCTCACAGATGTATGGATTTAAAACTGTTCTACCTCAAAAAACTGTACAATTTCCACAAGTTATTAACTTATTCTACAGTGCAACAATTGGAAGCCTACTTAATTTCAATATTACCTGCTGGTGTGGGAATCTTAATGAGAACAAACAAGTCCCTGATTTGGCTAAGAGAATTCACCGAATGGCTGTTTTTCTTAACTAGTTAAATAACTTAATATAGACTAAATTTATTGTGTTCAAATTCTTTTATTTATGTGCTGAAAATGTAAAAGGCATTTCGATTTGTTTGGATCAATATCTCATGATCTCATTACGAAATGGCGTCAGCGGGCCATCGAGTTTAAAGCTCTTTATGTCCTCCCTGGTGCCGGGTTCCCTCGACGCCGGACCGTGCGGGGCCACACCAGAGACCTCCCCGGGCGTGGACCGTCCCCACCAGCAACCGCTCGATCGGGTTTGCCTACGGAGACCCTCCCCGTCCAAAGACTTCTGGTCGACCGAAGACGCTGCGTTTAAAACGTCCGCAGTCCACTTTCCCAGGGGTCGGGACGGTAAATTTACATCCTAAAATCTCCCCCCGCCCGTCCCTGGGAAGCATCGGACACCCTCTAAGAGGGGCTCTACAGTGGGTTTCCACCTCGCCACTAGTTCACGGAATAGCTGGGGCGAAACGGTTGCCTAGGAGCAGCTTTCTCAGGGCTGCGTATCTAGAATAAAAAGCTAGAGACTTCCACCACAGCCTCTCTCCTCATATCCCTTAACGGCAACTTGTCATTATAATTCCTACGTTGTATCTGCCTCTTATTCCACCTGTGAAATATCACAGGTGGCAGCCCTTTAAGAGCTTTTTTATTCCAGCAGGTACCATGCATGCCCTTGTCTGCCACGCGGGACACGCAATGGTGGTTATGTTTCGCGGGTTAACTTCGAGGGTGTTAGTGGCCAACGCTTCCAAATCGGCTAGCCACCACAGACTTGTCCACCGGGAACGTTTGGATCAATAAGAGAATGTTATATTATCTTATCTTAACAATAAATTAGCTGGTACAGTCACACAAGTGACAAATGCGTGGATCTAAGAATAAATGAGAAGTTTTCCATTTTCATCTAATTAACTTGAAAGAGTAAACCATTTCTGAATCCGAGTTTCAGCTTGCTACCATCAGAATTATTACCATGACTTTACACTCCATGTAACCTTCTAGTTCCCAGTCGCTTTTGAGCAAACACATTGCTAACCATGCCCTTGTACACATTGCTAGCCATGCCCTTGTACACATCGCTGACTATGCCCTTCCTTGTACAGTCTAGTATTATTTAGGGATCGGATGTCTGGAATAAATGTATTAGTCATTCCCCCCTTCCTATTTTTCTCTCTCCAGAAAATAGCTCTTTTTCTTTTTTTTTTTTACTTTTTTTGGGTAATCGGGTAATCGGGTAATCCTTCACGAAATGTATTTCTAATTCTCATCCACGTAAATAACTAAAAACAGTTATTGGTCTTGATATATATATTACTTCTTTAAACACTTTCAAATGTTAAAGCTATTAATCCTGATAAAATGTATTTATCCTGTTCTACATCCATTCATTAGTTGTATGTTAACGTTCAACGTTCTCATCATATTAATCATTTTAGTTCCATATGAGTCAATGTTATTTTTAATTTTTACTATTCCTTTACTCAGTATTTCAGTATTATAATTGTTGTTTAAAGAGATGAACAGCCAAAATATTAACAGTATTTAATTGAATAACTCTAAATAAATGTAGTCATCTTTTTTTTTTAATGAAACAAAATGAAAGGAATTTTTTTAGACACGAAAGTGCGTAAAATAGTTTTAAATTATTTCAATTAAAGTACAGGAGAATGTTTTCGAAATTCTGTGCTGCGTAAGCGGCAGCGTTCCCGAGGAGACTTGGGGACGTCCACATAGGGTTTGCCTCTTCGTGGCGTGGTAGACTAGTAGGGTGGACTTGTTCACCCGAAGCAAAAAACCCCGGCCAAACGTATGACTCCCAACGCAACAGGAGTAGCGACTAACATGATTACTAGTTGCTGTTAATGGATATGAGGTTTGGGTGGCGGTCAAAACCCATGCCGATGATTTTAGCTACGCGGCCGTGAGAAAGCCGCTCCTAGGCAACCGTTTCGTCCCGCCACTACTAACGTTCCGACCGAAAGACTCCTTGGGCGGTGGGGGTGTTAACGCAACACTTACCCCCCGGAGTGGAAGCATAACCGTCCTGACCCACGGAGAGTGGACTGCGGACGCTTTAAACGCAGCGTCATCGGTCGACCGGGCTTCCCCTAGGCATAGGGGGGGTTCCCGGCGCCCTTCCGCACGGACTGGCGTCGGGGAAGCCTTCAGTGCGCTGGCTTGTGTGGGGGAGCGCGGGGGGGGGGGGAATTAAGAGCTCGCGCTCGACGGCCCACCGACGCCATCTCCTATGCGACATTTCAATTACAGTAATTTTCCAAAGCCCTTTAGAGAATCACACACGTTCAATAAGAAGCAAAGTTAAGAGACTGACATAATAGTTGAAATAAATAATTTGATTAAAGCCGTTACCATTAAATTTACCTTTATGTAACATTTTAGGCAATTAACACTGCGTGTCTTTAGTGCACGTCAGCACTCAGAGAAAGATATGTAGAGAATGAGAGAAGCTAAGCAAAAGCAGTTTTTGTCTTGATTGATTTGTACAACAGCTGTCAAACTTTTACTGTATTTAACGAAATTATGCACAAAACAACGTCAATAACACCTGGTGTACGGGGGGAATTGGCCCCACTAAAGTACATCTGACTTGATGTGCAATATGTGTCAGCATCACGAGGGGAAGTGGTCTTACTTAAGTACATCTGACTTGATGTGCAATATGTGTCAGCATCACGAGTGGAAGTGGTCTTACTTAAGTACATCTGACTTGACGTGCAATGTGTGTCAGCATTACGGGGGAAGTGGTCCCACCTAAGTACATCTGACTTAATGTGCAATATGTGTCAGCATTACGGGGGGAAGTGGTCCCACCTAAGTACATCTGACTTAATGTGCAATATGTGGCAGCATCACTTCAAAATCATTTATGGTAATCAAGGCTCTGTACCTAATAATGCTTTGTACCAAACAAAGCTCTGCCTCTAACAAAGATGTGCACCTACCAAAGCTCTGCTCCTTACAAAGCTCTGCTCCTTACAAAGCTCTGCTCCTTACAAATCTCTGCTCCTAACAATGCATATAAGCAACGCACTTGATAAGAATCCCAATTAATCCCCCCCCCCCCCCCCCCCCCCCGCTAATTCAGAACAACAACAAAAATATTCCTCACCAAACGCAGTTGCGATCTTTTAATTTTTAAAGATTATAAAATAATATTTTAAATGGAGGTTTTTCGCAGCACTTTTGTTCGCTGCACGCATCTATATATATATAAACGTATGTATTTATGTATGTATATATGGTATGTGCTACTACACCATTCACGTGATTGCGACAAAACTTTGGTTAGTTGTTGTCCACATACCTGGACATTTAACTGTGTCATTACAACGCTTATAAAATGTTCCGTTTTAGGCCGTTGGCCCTTAATTTGTTTTTTTTTTCTTATACGAGCTTTGTAAATTTAATTTCCGTCTGCGCTCCTACACAATTTATTCGAATGCACTAAAACTTTGGAGAGATGTTGCGAGCACGCCCGCAAAGGTTTGGAAATAATTACAACCGTTTTAAAATACTACGTTTTGAGCCAAGGGCCTCATGTTCGTTTTTTTGAGGTTATGAGCTATATAATATAATTTCAAACCGTATGCGCTCCTACACCATTCAAACAATTGCGACGAAACTTTGAAGATTTGTTGTCCATAACTTTGCGCATTGTATTAATTCATTACAATACTTTTAAAATATTCCGTTTTTTGCCTTTCGCCCCAAAATCCTTTTTTATATGAGCTTTGTAAAAAATAATTTTCATCTGCGCTCCTACACCATTTATCCGTATACGCTAAAACGTTGGTGAGATGTTGCGAGCACGCTCTCAAAGGTTTCAAAATAATTACAACCATTTTAAAATATTCCGTTTTCCACCCTTATATTATCTATATAATTATCGTATGCATTCCGATTGCGATAAAACTTTGATGACTTGATATGCGCCCTTCCGGAAATGTTTCTAAATTAAAACAACATTTTACATTATTTCGCTTGGGCCGCTGTCCTTAAATTCGTTTTGTTTTCTTAAATAAGCTTTATCAAAATAATTTCAACAGAGCTATCAACACAAACGCCCTTGAACAAATGCCAACAGACAGCAATTTGTAGAAAGAGCAGAGAAAACACGTTTTTGCATGTTTAGTGTAGAGAGTATTTTTGTTGTTTTTTTTATAAATAAGCTTGAATTTTGTGACGTATTTTAAAATCGGATATGACTTTGTAAACGTGTTGTGACTTTGAATAGCAATGATATAGTAATATATCTATTATATAAGAATGATCTATGCTGACCGTAACTCCAAAGAACGGATACGATTTAAATACGTTCGCATTTTTAAAAACAATCATAGTTATTTTCTATTATTTTACGGAAATCGAATAAATGGTAATGCGCAAAAAATATCATATATCCGCTTTTATTTTAATAAAATTGTAAGTATTATTAATAATATAAATTACTAATAAATTTAGAGTAACAACTAAGGAACTATTTTAAGCATTTTATATGTGTTTGAAAGTTATGAAAAAAAATTAATAAAACAATTATGATCAAAGAATTACACTGTAATCACATTTATCGGAAAAACCAAAACATCTGTTGTTTTTAGTGCGTTTTTAGTGCGTTCCTAATATTTCGTAATAAAAATAAAACTAATTTGTTCTAAATAATCACGCAAATGACGTCAGAGCGCAAATTGCCTATTTATTCAATGCAAAAAGTTCTCTAATTTAATAACCGCGGGTAATAAAATTGATAATGTATTTCCCCTTTCCTTAAAGTAAAATTAATAAATATAATAGATTGCTTTTTAAATTGCTAAAATTTTATAAAATTAAATACAACAAAAGCTTTTTATTTTCAACATTAAAATTTTTTTTACTTTTATTCTTTCCAAAAATATACTTTTATGAAATTTATAAGTAGTAAATAATTACCCTTTAAATATACTTTTAATACGAAAATGCCGTTTAATGCAATCAGTGCAGCGAAAATACATATCCAAATAGCATTCACTAATGCACTTATAACTCATCCAAATGAAAACAAAGCATGTGAAATGCAAAAAATTATTTTTGCGTAAGTAACGGGTTTACAATCCCGTGGATGATTTTATTAATTTCTTTAAAACTCTGTTTGAGGGAGAGGGAAGATGTTTGAAACGATAGTTTCATTTGCGCAAGGCAGCACACTATACGTCTCAGAATGAATTATTGCATAATATGGGGGTTAGGAAATTGGGTGTGTACAATTTTGCGTGGATGACAATTTCTTTAAATGCAATGATATTACAGTTGTGAAAAATAGATGCTATATTCTCATTTTACCAATTGCGAAAATCAATGGCGTTAACAAAACTTAAGTACATTTACAAAAGTATACCCATGGATATCAAAACCCATTCATTTTACAAAAAATAACCAGTTTTGGACGGGGGGGCCCTATAGTAGTTTTTTTTTCTAATATGAGCTATTTAATTATAATTTGCTTATGCGTTCCTATACCAGTCATCTGAATGCGATAAACCTTAAGTGAGTTGTGTGCAGGCCAGCATTAGGTTTCTAAATAAGTACAACCCTTTTACGATATTCCGCTTTGGGCCGGGGGCCTTAAATAGTTTTTTTCCTAATATGAGCTATGTAAATATAATGTCAAAAAGAGCTATTGCATAGTTTGTGTGGAAATAAATTAAATATAAACTGTGACATTTCATGTTGTATATGTGACTTAATAAATAGGTTTCTGAATTAATACAAATATTTCACAATATTCCTTTTGGGGCCTGGGGCCCTAAATTTGTTTATATTTAATAAATGAGCCATATAAATATAATTTCAAACATATCTATTGCATGGGGGGATCAATCGTTACAAGTTTGGGGACTAAATTTCGAAAATTCATGCTTCCCACACGGAAAGCTGCGTGTGGTCTGCTCACGCTTCAAAAAACCTTCTAATTAATTCGAATACCCACCAGACGGAAAAAAATGTGTATATTAAAAGTACTTACAAAAACATTATTAAAACACAAAAACTTTTTTTTCGGTGAGTGGCATTGCAACGCATGTCGGGTACTCGCTAGTTTTAAATCAAGTTTTATTCTTTGTGCTTTCAAACAAAATAGTACATTAGAATCATCACATAGTTCAGGGGCGTGCATAAAGGGGTGCTTTTGGGTTACCTAGGGATTTGAAGTCATGGGTGTTCTTTTATTCATTTTTTGTATAGTAGATTTTTGTGTGGAATGAAGAAACTTAGCGTTGATTTCAAAAGTCCTCTTTTTAAAAGTCGTCGAAATTGTCAAAGATGAATAGTTGAGACGATTAGTTGAGAGAGATCTGTCGAGATGACAGTTGATTAGTTGGACAGAACAAAGTCTGCGAACCAAACTGGACACAAGTACATCAGATGGTCACAAGGGGGGACTCTGAGAGGATGATTTGTCAGAGAAGACAGCCTGGAAACGAAGCCTGTCAACGGGTACATCAGGTCAGTGGGTACATCAGGTCAACGGGTACAAGAGGTCAACGGGTACATCTGGTCAACGTGTACATCAGGTCAACTCTAAGAGGCGGTGTGGGAAAGGACATTACGAATGAGTAAGAGCTGTGTGTTTTGCAGGTACGTTTGGAATGTCCATGTAGAGTAGACCCTGTGTGGTGTTATTGTAAGGCTGCACCTATTGGTATACGTGTACCAGAACTGAGAGGTGGGGATTAAAAATCGATTAAAAATATTTTTGTTGGGTTTGTAGGACATAATTTGGTATCAATTGAAAGAAAATTGAATGTACTATACGTTTGTAAACTTAATTTTTCCTTTTAACTAAAATAAACGACCACAAATGACATCCGAATAGCACTACTCAAAATGGACCCGGGCACGCAGCGCTCCCTTTCGGATCCGGGACGCATTAGACATTTTGTCTTACAAACCCAACAAAAATATTTTAAATCGTTTTTTAATCCCAACCTCTCAATTCTGGTACACGTGTACCTATAGCCACTTCGTTATTTTAATTAAGTACCGTGGTGGAAATGTCAAAACTTGATAGATATTAATAAACGGGTAGAGAAATTTTATGTACGCTCGGGGTAAACTCTATGGTCGGGAGAATGTAGTCTTTAGTTAGGGGTCGTTCGCAAATTACGTCATGCTCAGGGGGGGGGTCGAGAATTTGTGACCAAAAAAATGTGACGTCACATTTTTTTTATTTAAAATTTTCTAAATTTGAAAAATCTATATTCAATTAATTGTAAAAACATTATTTTGAGGTCAAATTTCCTCGGGTATTTTAAGTACCGTGAAACTCAGTCGCTCACACCTTCTGGACCTATCGAAAAATGACGCAAAAAACTGTTTTGGCCGTTTTAAATTCGGCTCGGGGAGGACTTCGTTGTTTTGTGTTTTACGTCACAATTTTCAAATGATACTACATCTTAATCCATCATGGGAAAATGCTAAAGAATAAAATAAAATCTTAGTTTAGTTTTGATAATTTTATATATGTTTTTAATTTTTTAGGTGTTACGTAGCACTAGGGGGCGGCGGAAAATTTGTGACACTTTGAGACAGGGGGAGGGGGTGTGAAACTATCATTTTGGGCGTGACATAATTTGCAAACGACCCCTAAGGTCAATAACCGTGGAATAAGTGCGGTGAGTACTTGGTCGCATCGCGAGGGCTAGATTTGAGCTAAGGGACACTCGGATACATAACAGTGATCATGTTGTTCATATTTTTTCTTAACACGTTTATATGGATTGTAATTTCTCAAATACTGAAAATGGCGCATTGGAGATGGCGTCGGTGGGCTGTCGAGCGCGATCTCTTAATGCCCCCCGGCGCCCCCCCCCCCACAGTCCAGCGCACTGAAGGTTTCCCCGACGCCAGCCCGTGCGGAAGGACGCCGGGAACTCCATCCATGCCTAGGGGGAGCCCTGTCGACTGTTGACGCTGCATTTAAAGCGTCCGCAGTCCACTCTTTCAAATACTAAATATTTAAATAACTATAAAGGCATCGGAAATATTATTCCAAACGTAAATAGCCAGCCTTAAAATGCATTACACCTGCTGTGTTGAGACCGCGGTCACAGGAAAATAATTTTTAAAAGGACACATTTACAATCATCCCAGGAGGAACACGGACGACACCCCATAATAATTCATTGATAAACCATATCCATTCGTATAGCAAAATAAACGTATTTAAACTGAATGACACCTGTTGTGTTGTATATTTAGTTATTGCATAAAATATATTATATATTAATAAGTACGACAATTTATTTTTTAACAGAGTAGATACATTTAAAAAAAATAACACTCATGACTAGTGACCTCCAACCCGAGGCTGAGAACAGCTCAGTCTGTCAATAAATTAAAAAAATTTGAGAACCACTCAATCCATCAAAGTTTATACACCCAAAATAACCCCCCCCCCCCAAACATTGAGAACCAATCAAATAACTTAAATAAAAATCAACTTATAACCCAACAGGAAACATTAATTTTAAAATCCATGTTAAATAATCACACGAAAAGACCACTCAATCCATATTAAAGTATGCACACTACTAGAAACAATTCTTTAAAAATCTTGATCCTCGTATAACAGTGTCAAAGAGATCCACAGTGCGTAATCCTAACTCAGATATCTCGCTCCTTCAAGCGTTTTCAACCCTGTAGTCAGTATGAAAATGCGCCTATCATGATTACAAGTTGCCGTTAAGGGATATGAGGCGATAGGCTGTGGTGGAAGCCTTTGGCCGATGATTCTAAATATGCAGCCCTGAGAAAGCTGGTCCTAGGCAACCGTTTCGTCCCAGCTACTTCGCGAATTAGTTGCGAGGTGGAAACCCACTGTAGAATCCCTCTTAGAGGGCGTCCGATGCTTCCCCGGGACGGGTGGGGGGAGATATTTAGGACGTTAAGCTACCGTCCCGGCCGCTAGGAAAGTGGACTGCGGACGCTTTAAACGCAGCGTCCTCGGTTGACCAGATGTCTCCGGGCGGGGAGGGCCTCCATCGACAAACCTGATCGAGCGGTTGCTGGTGGGGACGCTTCACGCCCGGGGAGACCTCTGGCGTTCCCCCGCACGGCCCGACGTCGGGGAAACCTGGCGGCTGGCATGTGTGGGTGGGCGCCTGGGAGGGCATAAGGAACGCAAGCTCGACGGCCCGCTGACGCCATTTCCTAATGAGATATTTCAGTAAGTAGACTCTAAGCTGTAATTGGTATATCCCTTTCTATTTATCCAATGTTAATGTTTTACTCAGGAAAATCTTTTCCAAAGCCGAATAAAAACAAATAACGAGTTATTTAGTTTAAAAGTTATTCAACAGCAATCCATAATGATTTGGATGAAGGTTATATATATTCTATCACACTAATTCCAACGGTTTCTAGTCACATCATAGAAAGCTCTCATAAACATCCATAAATGTCTTACAGTAAAAATAATTGCCATCCATCGTCTGTGCGTGAGAAAATAACTTAAAGGGGTGTATGGAAATACTTTGAGATGCGTTGAAAAAAGTCCAAGGTTTTTTTCTATCGCCTCCCCAAAGCTCATCGCCTTTGATGTACGTGACGCTGTCATTTCTTACCAGACCCAGGTGCATGACAGGCACGGCTATTTCTGTCATAACTTGGTGTTTGCGGAAAAGCTCAGAGGCTAAAATGTAGTCGTCTCGCAAGATGTCCGGTATGTAGAAAATGTCAGTCCCCCCGTAGATTATAAAATTGGATTCAAAGTTTGACGAGTAATTTTCTAAAAATCTTTTAGCGAAACGATGAAATCTGTGGTTGGTGTGATCTGTAGAAAGCATAGGTGAAGCGTTCTTTAGCTCAGAAAATACATTCACTATCGCCTTCTGGCCGAATCGATGATTCCAATGCAGCCATCTGTATCCGGGTCTTGGCTCGTGCATATGAAGTTTAGTGAATTGTTTGGGAAACCAAATGTTGTCACGTGGTAGACGGTTGAGATTCCAGGAATTCAGAAGAACGTCTTCGCCAATCTGCAGGTAGCCTCTCACAGGTAGCCTCAGCTTCATGGAGTGCGTCACACACTCGTACATGAAATACCAGCTGTAGGTCATGCCATTAATGTAGGTCACATAGGTCAGACCTAAGCTGTTAGCGTACTGTATAAATTTGTCCATGGAAGGTCCGCAATAAACAATGTGTTTAAAATATTGTCTATGTATAAATTCCATATATGGAAGTGTTTTAAACAGACTTTCATAATTTATTACAATGACAAGCAGAATATCATTAATCATGGGTTTAGACGAATGATTGTAATACTGAGAAAATGACCTGTTATTCTGACCACACAAAGATCTAATACTTCCTACTACACTATCATTCACCGTTTTCCGTGATGCAAGTTGCAAATTCTGACTTGGGACTCCGTAACGTATTTTAAAAATATTTGTAACTGAGGTTCGGTCGAGTCTGGATGATGCTCCAAGTTTTGTGAGATCGTTTTTCCAAGCCAGAATTATTTGAGTAAGTTTCATTTCCTTACCTTGACTCATAGCGTCTGCGTTCAAACACTCAATCACTTCCTTGGCTAAAACAAAAGAACATTCTATGAAATCTGCTCCTTTGGGGCATTTAATATCTGGTAAACAGTCCAAGTAGTCGTCCATGCCAGGTTTAGATGAACCGGTGTTGAATGTAGCGCAAACATCACTGAAGGGCTTTAGATTGTGTGATTCCCAGTATGTCAGGTCGTAGTATGATAAAGTCATGAAAGACATTTTGCTGAGCTGATGTAGCCAGAGTGTCCGGAAAAATTGTGCTACTGGTCTGGGGACATCCGGTGGAATGAACATCCACATGAAGGAATTCTTATAGAAGAGTGTTGGTCCTGTATTCAGGGGTGCCAGTGTTTTAGGACCAATAAAAACAGGTGACCCTTGTGAGATTATGTTATCGAATCTTTGCCTATTCTGGATACTTTGGTGACATGAACTGTCAGACAAGATAACACCTTGTCGTATCGATACATTCATTATATCGACTACATAGTAGATGTCTTTGTTGCATACACTTTCTATCTTTTGTTTATCTGTGCGGTTAAAAAATTGTTTTGGGAAAGCACTGACATATCCCCAGTGATGAAAAGGATTAAATATTTCTGATTCGTTGTACAGCAGTCCTGATTGGTCTAATTCTGATACAAAAAACCTGCTAGATATATTTTCTACTGCTGTGTTACAATCTGCATCCAAGATGACGTCAGCGCCTTGCTGTATGGCCATGAGATAACCAAATAATTTTGACGGAACACCGAGGTCTCTAAAGGTGTCCAGATGACCCAGTTCTGTTTGGCAGTCCCTCCAGGTCAGATGAAAACAGTTTGGTAGCCTGGTTGAATGTAAACATGGAATATAATATTTTAAGTGGAATTAAATGAAATATATGAACATTTGGGAACAATAAAATTACAAGTGTATATTATGTAATGATATATATATATGTATATATATATATATATATATATAGAGAGAGAGAGAGAGAGAGAGAGAGAGAGAGAGAGAGAGAGAGAGAGAGAGAGAGAGAGAGAGAGAGAGAGAGAGAGAGAGGGAGAGCATTTGCTGTCGACAGCTTGGCCAAGGTTCTAGTTGGAGGCTACAGTAGTTAATGCCTTTCTGGAATTAGTAGAAGGCATTCATGCACGAGGCGGAAAGTTTTCCTGCAGTTTAACTTTTGTCTCGTTGAGGTGACGCAGCACAGCACGTCGGGTCGATGCCTTTGCTCGAGAAGATGGGGTCTAGCCCCAACCCGATAAGTCCATGAATCATATGGGAATCAAATCAGTGGCTCAGAGGGCGACTCCTGGTGGAGAAACGCTACGAAAAGAGATTTGTGACACAAATGAGGATAGACCACTGCGCGACACACATTTACCGCCATGACCCACATAGGGACCCGAACTCCCGACTCTGTGGCCTGGCTGTCGAATGAATGGAGTCCCTATTGGTCGGCTGCCGCGAAAACGGAGACGGGGGCTGAGGGTCTGAACACGGTGACCTGGGCTAATGTCAAAATAGCCAAATGTTCTTTGCTCCACCGAGACTTTAAAATCAATGAAAAAGAAGAAGAAGAATAAGGGTTGGATTTAGACAAGGCCATTTAGGCATTTAAAATTCAATCTCCATTGCCTAAATCTTTCATCATCAATTAATCTGACTTTCTCTATCTCTCTCTCTCTCTCTCTCTCTCTCTCTCTCTTTCTCTCTCTCTTTTTCTCTCTCTCACACACATACACTTTCTCTCATTCTCTATTTCTGTCTCTCTCCATCTGTCGATACACATCTGTTTCTTCCAACTCCTCTATATCATTTAATGTCAAAAAAATTGTTTTTTACATAACAAAATATCGGAGAGGCCTGCAAAAATGACCTTGTCAGCAAATAGCTCACCAAAATCCAGTGACCTAATCACTAACTGACATCCAGTGACCTAATCTCTCACTTACATCTAGTGACGTAATCACTCACCAACAAACATTGACCTAATCCCTCACCAACAAACATTGACCTAATCACTCACCAACAAACATTGACCTAATCACTCACCAACAAACATCGACCTAATCACTCACCAACAAACATTGACCTAATCACTCACCAACAAACATTGACCTAATCACTCACCAACAAACATTGACCTAATCACTCACCAACAAACATTGACCTAATCACTCACCAAAAAACATTGACCTAATCACTCACTGAGATTCAGTGACCTAAACAAGCAACAACCAAACAGTGACCAAATCAATCATTGAGATGCAGTACCATATTCACTCTTCGACATCCATTGACCTAATAACTCACCGACATCTAGTGACCTAATCACTCACCAGCATCAACTAGCCTAGTCAGTCACCAACATCCAGTAACGTAACATCTAGTGACCTAATCACTCACCAACAAACAATGACCTAATCACTCACTGACATCCAGTGACATAATCCAAGACATCCAGTGATGTAATCACATACCGACAAATAGTGACCTAATTACTCACCGTCATCCATTGACCTAATCACTCACCGACATCCAGTTACATTATTATCGTCGTCTGTCACAATCAACACAGTCCAGTCGTCTTGGCGCGTCCAACTGGTGACGTCATCGCACGCTACCGACAGGGCATCCACAACTATCCACTGTTTTCTGGCCCTGCCATGGATAGAAGTAGCAGTTTTTAATGGAGTCAGCACGCATACAACAAAAGTTAATATGTCTAGTATCGTCTGATCCCCTCTACTCTATCATTCCGTGTGTCTTTCTACAATTTCGATGGCATTATATTTACGGAAAAAATAAAACATAGGAGTTAATCCCTTTATTTTAGCTGCAGAATGCTTGCACAAATCGAAAAAGAGTTATGCAATCATCCAAGATCTGGATCCACGAACAGTAATTTCGGATATAAAACAATTGACTTGAACTGGATTGATTTACTGTTGAATAAAAAAAAAGCGAGATTTATAAGTTGCATTTGCTGTTTCATAATTTTTCCACAAAAACTGAATGTGTTGAGTTTAATATTTAGATCTTTTGTCCACGGAGTAAAACTTGACGTCCGAATGTCAGACGTCAGAATGTCAGACGTCAGAATGTCAGATGTCCGAATGTCAGATGTCTGAATGTCAGATGTCGAATGTCAGATGTCCTAATGTCAGATTTCAGAATGTCAGATGTCAGATTACAGAATGTCATACGTCAGAATGTCATACGTCAGAATATCAGACGTCAGAATGTCAGATGTCAGATGTTAGAATTTCAGATGTCAACGGGCTTTTTATTTGCCAGTTCATGTTCCTCATTCCGAATTTCAGATGTCAGAATGTCATATGTCAGAATGTCATATGTCAGAATGTCAGATGTCAGAATGTCAGATGTTAGAATGTCAGATGTCAACGGGGTTTTTTATTTGCCAGTTCATGTTCCTCATGCCGAATTTTCCCACGAGATTTGTCAAGGCTCAGCCGACAGTAGAATGAATGTCAACCAAAACGTGCCACAAGCCTGTGTGAATTTTATCGTCGTAGTTGAGCATTTTATCAATAAAGCTGACCACGCGCTGACCGTTCCCACACATTAGTGCGTGCAATTTGTGTATTATGTGCACGTGAGTCAAACGCGGTGGTAGTGGTAAAAAGTTGTTGTTGTTTTTTCCAGATAACTGTCCAACAGCTGAGCCGAAAGTGTCAATAAGATTCCCTGTATACAGTGGCGTAGACGTGTCTGAATGCCATCCCGGGCGGGCTCCCCAAGAATGCAAACCCTTAGAACACTATATGCATTTTGTTATATATAAATAGAAAAGAAGCCAGTCATATGAAAGGATAAAATACACGTAGAGCAATAAGCCTGAAACAGGACAATTTACCACGTTGTAGAAGTATTCATTCGTTTTGCATGTCTCTTCAAAATCTGTGGAGCAAAAAAGTAACACTTGTGCTACATGAATCACAGTTGAGAAACACCAGTATGCAATGCTTCTTTCAGACATTTTCCCCCGGGGGCATTTCAAATTTTCGGGGTGGGGGGAGCTGTGCCATTTGCCAGTGGCCAGAGGCGTATCTAAGGGGTGGCAGATGAGACATTTGCGGGGCGGGGGGCAAAAGGGCATTTGATGGTGTTTAATAGTAAAAAATTATCATTTTCAGATTTGAGAGGGAGGGAGTAAAAATGATATTGTCCCCTGAATCCCAGACACTGCTAGCGTCGTCGAAATAAGTCGGATGGTGTGGTCCAACCAGGTGTCACTTTTCTTTATATACAGGTGTGGCATTCTCGGACAACTGCAGAGTTTGTACCGTGAAAGGGAGGACGAAAAAAATATTTGCCCGCCTATGGCGCCACTAATAGTAGCTTTGCCACTAGGCAGTGTAAATGTCGATACCAAAGTCGGCGATCATTTTTATCGGGAAGTAGGGGCGGAAATTGAGGGCATCAGTGACTCTTGATCGATGGAGGGGTGCCCGATCCAGATAAGTTTTGTTATTATTTCAAAATCAAGAGGTGTATTTTTGAGTATACTTGAATTCAAGGTTTCTATTTTACTTTTTGGACAGGGAAGGACATTTTTAAGGTTTTGTATGAGGCATTATGGCGCCCCGGGCAAATAGGTGGGGCAAAATAAATATAGGCTACGTATTTTTTTAACCTCTGTTATTCAGAAAACTTTGTTACAACATTAAAATAACAAAGAAACACTTTCGATCTAATAGTTGATGAAATAAGCACTTTTTGTATGCGCCCATTAAATTCTTAATTTTAAAAAAGTATTTAATTTTTTTTTTAAGTTTCCATTTTCTATAACTCAACACACATGGGATCGATTAAATTTATAGTTATGCAAATAAAAATATCTTGTAAAGACTTATGCCGTCATACAATGTATAATTAACACTTATCCCTACTTTAAAAGTCGTACTTTTATGATGAAATTTAATATTTGATACATAGCAAGAACTATTATTACAATTGTAGACCTTTAAATTGATGTAAAGGTAATCAAATATAGTGCTATTTAAATCTTTAAACTAGTAAGTTGCCAAAAAAAGTTATGAAATACAAAATTACCGTTATATGCGAACAACGGGAAGTAACTCATCGGCTAATTATCTGGAGCGGCCAGTGCGATATTTATAATCGATAACTATACCACTTTAACAAGATAAGGCTTAAATATACAGATCATCGAATATATCGTGCGAAGCGATATTTCATAGGTCCACTAATTGTATAAGGTTAAAGGCACCAGATATTAATCTTTTTAAAACTGTTTAAAAAATAGAATTTAGTCGTTTTTAATTTAAAAAATATATAATCTTTATATTTGTGTACACATTTTGCTCCGGTGGGTACTTGACTTTCCCCTGGAAGGGGAGGGGGTACTGCCCCCGGAGATATGGCTGAACGAAACCTTGCCAGTATGTGCATGAATCAATAGAATTTGTTAAGCGATTCAGAGTGGGTCTTAATTTCTTATTTCAAATTGAAACACACAAGTAGTGAAGGTTCTAAATTTTTCTTTACACTGACCCTGAAAAGAAAATTTAACATATGCCTCTTGTTTCCAATTCTTCAATTACTTAATAAAAAAAAACTCCACAACCCCCCCCCCTCCCCTATACCAAATATTTAAAACACTTGTGTATTTTTAAAGTGCAAAATGTTTGCAAACTAAATTAATTATTTTCACCTTTGGATTGGACTCTTAAAAAAAGAAAAATAAGCTATTGTGTATGGTGATGTTTCTTTATTGTAAGATAAGTTAAGGCAGTGCTTGTCAACCTTCCTAATGCTGTGACCCTTTAATACATTTACTCATGTTATGGCGACCCCCAACCAAAAAATTATTTTCATCGCTACTTCATAACTGTAGAGTAGATGTGTTTTCCGATGGTCTTAGGCAAGCCCTGGGAAAGGGTCGTTTGACCCTCAAAAGGGTCGTAACCCACATGTTGAGAACCACTGATGTAAAGAAACAGTTTCTCGTGTTGATATTAGACTCATTCTTGTCAACGGCCGTCCTATTGGGAAATATATATTTTTTAAAAATCTATAGCTATATTCAAATATTTAAACCACTGCCTCTCGGCAGATTCAACCCTTCCGCTTTTGTGCGTGTGTGTTCCGGCTGCCAATCATTTTAAGGTCGGAAAGATCCAATGTTTGTATCTCTCTACACGTCTACAGCTTGTTACATACAGCACAAATAAAACTCAGCCTTTGTGCTGAAGTGGACAACCTGATATGTCACTTTCTGACCTGATCGACAGCTACGAAGCCGTGGCTCACGTTTAGTTGGCATTGATCCGTGTAATGAATGACCGGTACGGGAGATCAACATATTGTCACAAGTCGCTTACAAGCTTTCAGATAAACAAAGTTAAAGCAATATAGTGTCACAAGTCACAAACAAGTTTCCAGAGATACAAAGAGATATCAATATATTGTCTCGAGTAACATACTATCTTGCAGAGAACGGACAATGGTGAAAACAGCTCAAAAGTGTTTAGTTAATCTGTTTTACAAATCTCAACACAAAATTCTTCTTCTTGACTTCTCGGCGCTCAAACGAGGGCACTCTTGGGAAGTCAAAATAGTAAAATTTAAAAAGTGGTTTTGGTCAATAAAAAAATAGAGCTTTTGATACTGACAAGACGAATATAGATTTTTAAGAATTACTAACAATAAAATATACATTGGGAAAACAAGAATATAAATATTATTTTAATTAATGCAAAAATCCAAATATAATTTTTGGGCACACCAATGCAAAATAAAATATAGTAATGTACTTTAAGAAATAACAACAAAAAATTGTACTTTTTGAAATCAAGCTTACAAAATATTTTTTTGGAATACTTTGCGTTTAAAATGGTAATTTTGGGAGTAATAATAGAATCATGTTACGTTAGAAAATACCAATATGAAATAATACTTGCCTCAAGCAATGGTGACATAAAGATAAGCATGACATGTAAGAAAACGTTGTATTAAGAGTAGTCTAAAAATGTACATCTGTTTCTCGCTAATTTTTTAACCAACCTCCTTTTTTAGATGCAACGAAGTGCAATTTCCATGCATCTCTCATATATATTTTGATTGTGATGTGACTGCTTCCATTTCCAGATAGCGCGCAAAATATAATTCCCGTAAACTTCGCTAAATGATATATTTTTTTAATAACGCAACTCTGTTTGGTGCGTAATATTTACCTTCTTTTCGGAATATGAAATCGTCTAAATTTAAATATGGTGTAATAGATTTTCAGTTTAAAAGTACTAGGGACATCAGAATATTGATATAGTTCATGGGCCTGAAAAAAAGTGCACCATTATTTGGCTAGCTATAACTTTGTAAATGGGAAGTTCACGCATTGCTGTCACCCAAGTTTAGCGGGCTATGTCTAGTAGATGAGAAGTTCACACATTGCTGTCGCCAAAGTTTGGTGGGCTATATCTAGTAGATGGGAAGTTCACGCATTGCTGCCGCCAATGTTTGGTGGGCTATAACTAGTAGATGGGAAGTAAATGTATTGCTGCCGCCAATGTTTTGCGGGCTATATCTAGTAGATGGGAAGTTCACGCATTGCTGTCATTATAATAGTCAAGCTAGCAGTTAGCAGGTCGGTAGATTTAGAATAAAGTAAATAAACATATTAATTCTGCCAAAACCTTTTTCTCCAATATGCTACACATAAGCCGACAGTCAACGTATTGATTGTGGCCCCTGAACAAACATGGAGGTCGAGCACCAATTTCTTTCATTTGTGTTACCTCATATGCCAGTGTGTGCCCAGCTTAACAGGTGGTGTCATATGAAATGTTCATGGATGTAAAGTCATTATTGAAACAATACATTTGTTAAAGAGTGGGACAATATTTTCAGGTAACTGATCGCTGATGGCTGTTGGTAGCAGTTTTGTGTCCTTTTCGTTTGATTGGTCAATTTTAATGTTTTGATGATTTTAATAGTTAGCTTTGGACGACGAGGTCCTGATTTAAAATAATTTTAAAAATCTTATAATAGCAGCACATTTTAAATTAAATTTTCAAACGGGATCATTTCTCATGTTCTCAACACAAAAAGCCTTGACTACATACCAAAGTCACATCGCTGTTTGAACAAGTCCAGGAAGAACACTGTGTCGATAAGGTTTTGGAAAGTTCAACTAATTAGAATAGGACTGCGTGTTAAATGTCCTATATAGGACTGCGATTTAAATGTCCTATGTATTGCGCCAAGCATTTACTTCAACGAAATTGTTTAAAACACGCAATCACGACTTTATCAAATAGACCAAATTTTTAGACAACAAAACAAATTTAGGGTTTTTAAACAAAGTGGCGGGGTGATTTCTGTGGTAGATAAACATATTTGTATATAGCAACGACCTGCTTTTTATGGCGTACCATATCAAAGGTCCAGTCTTGTCCAGTATTGTGACTAGGGATTTAAGGGGGCCCGAATGTCGAGATATCCCCTCATCCAACCCAAAGATTGTCTATAAGATACAAACACTCAACGCAAAGATTGTCTAATAAAATACAAAGTCAGCCTAAGTATTGACCTTATAAGATACATTTTCAACCTAAAGATTGTCTTATAAGATACAATGGAAGCGCACATAGTTGAAATAAGATGCAATGTCATCCCAAAGATTTTCTTATAACATAAAAACTCAACCCAAAAATTGTCTTAAAAGATACAAAGTTAGCCTAGTGTCTTATAAGATACAATGTCAATGCAAAGATCGTCTTGTCAGAGACAATGTCAAAGCAAAGATCGTCTTGTCAGATACAATGTCAACACACAGATCGTCTTGTCAGATCCAATGTCAACACAAAGATCGTCTTGTCAGATACAATGTCAACACAAAGATAGTCCTGTCAGATACAATGTCAACACAAAGATCGTCTTGCCAGATACAATATCAACACAAAGATCGTCTTGTCAGATACCATGTCAACACAAAGATCGTCTTGTCAGATACAATGTCAACACAAAGATAGTCCTGTCAGATACAATGTCAACACAAAGATCGTCTTGTCTGATACAATGTCAACACAAAGATCATCTTGTCAGATACAATGTCAACACAAAGATCGTCGTGTAAGATACAATATCAACACAAAGATCGTCTTGTCTGATACAATGTCAACACAAAGATCGTCTTGTCTGATACAATATCAACACAAAGATCGTCTTGTCTGATACAATGTCAACACAAAGATCGTCTTGTCTGATACAATGTCAACACAAAGATCGTCTTGTCAGATGCAATGTCAACACAAAGATCGTCTTGTCTGATACAATGTCAACACGAAAGATCGTCTTGTCTGATACAATGTCAACACAAATATTGGCTAGTACGTTACAATGAGCCCTGTGATGCCGGATGACTGTTGCAAGAACATACTTGTTATTGTTTGAGTGGTATCTTGCAAGGCTTTCTCCCAAGGTGTCAGACTCGATCTTAATATCGAATCTCAGAGGCGGTATGGCTGTCTTGTTCGTTGGCTTTGAGGTCAGCAGATGAGATGTCCAAAACAGCAGGGAAAATTCAATGACGATGAGCAACGACAACAATTTGACGCCTGTGAACGTCAAAGTACAAAGTTTAAGGTAGATGCCCATCATTATCAGTGCCGTAACGTCGTTGACTCATTATACCAAGTGGGGGTCATAGGGGGACCCCAGCCTGGTGAACAAGGTTGACAACACAGACTTGGTATATTAAGGGTTAGGTAGATTTGTATGTAAACTTATTCCAATGCAGACTTTAAAAATGCAGACATTTTAGAGTTATTTTGTGCCGCGGCTATGCTGTTTTATTAACAAACGAACGTGTCGACAGAAAGCCTTAGTCAGCGACGAAGACAGTACATTTCGTGGAAGTCAAAATGAAACATGGGAAAAAAATCAACTCTGTCTAAGAGGACGGCAAAATAATACCACTTTTATCTGCATTTCGACATCCTCATTTTAATGTCTGAATTTTAATGTCTGAATTTTAATGTCTGAATTTTAATGTCTGAATCTTAATGTCTGAATTTTAATGTCTGAATTTTAATGCCTGAATTTTAATGTCTGAATTTTAATGTCTGAATTTTAATGTCTGAATCTTAATGTCTGAATTTTAATGTCTGAATTTTAATGTCTGAATTTTAATGTCTGAATTTTAATGTCTGAATCTTAATGTCTGAATTTTAATGTCTGAATTTTAATGTCTGAATCTTAATGTCTGAATTTTAATGCCTGAATTTTAATGTCTGAATTTTAATGTCTGAATCTTAATGTCTGAATTTTAATGTCTGCGTTTCAATTATTGTAAAAAAAAAAAAATTATAATAATTCTATCCGCCAAACTCCAACCACAATGGCAACAAAATTCTTTTTGTTTTGTTGCGTCTTTAGTAAGATTTATTTTCCCGTTACACGTGTTCGATATTTCTTGCCAGTGCTTAACTTATTCTGCGTTAATGTTTAAATTGTGTCTGTCAGGAGAATTGATTCTGTACGATTGGAGAGTATCAGAGCATTTTAAAGGAGAAGTGGGGGGGGGGGTGGGGTGTGGGTGTGGAAGGAGCTGTGGTGTGACTAGAGGCTGAAATAAAGAGGCGTTGTGTTGGAGGTGGGCATGAATAATAATACTGGATTTATCTCATATTATCATTTCGTTATTCCATAAAGGATATATTATCATAATAGTTCTGTGATTTCCCCCCCCCCTCCCAAAACAGGAAAATTTCAAACATAGCTATTTACGCATACGAGTATTCTACACTTCAGCGGACGAGACTTCAACAGAATTCACATTTTATCATTTGAAGAATGGAAATGGCGATCTATCAAATTTTGCCTTTTTTTTTTTTTTTTTAACATTGTTTTGTGTATTACTTTAATTAATCTCGTGGACCGCATCTAATTGCTCCACAGAGTCATTCAGGTCAAAATTAATCTACAAAATTATAACCTTAAAAAAAGAAACGCAAGCCCAAGCATTGATAAACTTCAGATCCATTTTTAAACGCCATCAAGCAGGAAAAGCATGCGGGTCTCTTCAAGACAACTATTGATCGGTTATAGAGTACCATTTAAACCAGTTACAAATCAATAACTATAACTACTGATATATCCAGCAACTTCCCGAGTGCGACTGAAACTGCTGAGGCTATCTTAACTTGGGAAAAGTCTGTCCAGCCATTAAAAATCTCACTATCACCTCATCGAATATCAAAAACAGTACTTACTATCGAGCTATATTCAATTAAATTTTTGGGGAAAAAATGTACCTGCCTATAGTATTGAATACTGGGGATCAGACACATGGTGAATGATTTAAGGACGAATGTCGTTATTTGTTGTTCTTTCTTTTTGCTTATTTTTTGTTTGTGTGTTTCTTTCCTTCTTTGTTTGTGGGTGTGTGTGTTTGTGAGTGTTTTTATGTGTGTTTCGCCAAGTGTATGTATATGTGCATTTGTGTGTATTATGTACGTGTTTATGTGTGTGTTTGTGTGTGTTTGTATGTGTGTTTGTGTGTGTATTTGTGTGTTTTGTGTATTTGTTTGTGTGTGTATATTTGTTTGTGTTCGTGTGTGTGTGCGTTTGTGTTTGTGTAATTGAGTGTTTGTGTAAGTGCGTATTTGTGCTTGTGATCGTGTGTATTTGTTTGTGTGTAATTTTGTGTGATTCTGTGTGTTTGTGAGTTAATATTTGTGTGTTTTGGTTTTGTGAAAAATAAACATTGTCTCGACATTTTTAATTTTACTAAATGTGATGCTATGTAGTTTCAGATGCCAACAGTGGTTCTCAAAGAGATATGTTTGGCTCCCAAGTTAAACTGAGATGACTTCTTCTAGCTACTCAGAGTTGGTCGGTACCGAGATGACTTCATCTAGCTACTCACTCAGAGTTGGTCGGTACTGAAATGACTTCTTCTAGCTACTCAGAGTTGGTCGGTACTGAGATAACCTCATCTAGCTACTCACTCAGAGTTGGTCGGTACTGAGATGACTTCATCTAGCTACTCACTCAGAGTTGGTCGGTACTGAGATGACTTCATCTAGCTACTCAGAGTTGGTCGGTTTCACAAATAAGATTATAAAAGTATCTGTTCCATTTCTTTGAAACTAATCGACCCACGAACATAACATTTGCAAACTGAAAAAAAGTCCATCTGTGACACAAATCTAGTTCTCTTGATAATATAAATAAATATAAGCCTATCCGTTACATCCTACATTATGTTTGTAGTTGAATTTTTTGCAGACAACACATCTACATTAGGTTTGTAGTTGAATCGTTTGCAGACGACACCTCTACATTAGGTTTGTAATTGAATTTTTTGAAGGCGACTCCTCTTTACAGGCTGAAGTTTTTGGTGGTTTTGTCGAACCAATGAAAACACTAAAAAAAACAACACTTTAATAAGGTAGAGCTGTAGTTCACATGAAATAAAATGAATGCCTATCGCGACTAGTGTAAAGTATTGCTAACTACTACAAGACATCATCGGGGTTTTGTTTTTTTACTATTGATCTTGATTAGTATTAAGTAGTGATCACAATGACAGGACATCGGCGGTTGATCAACAATTCATACTGATAAGCATTTTTGCTATGCAAACAATGGCTACTGATTCCATAACTGAGTAGAGTCAGTCAAAGAAATGGATGGATTTAATAATAAATTAGCAGATTGAGTCACACAAAGTTAATTGCAAATGAAGTTTCAAATGAGTTAATGACAAAAACCTTGTTATGGATGAAAGTTGTTATTTATTTTAATTATTAATGTGCTCAGTAGTTCAATATTATAATTTCTTGTCTCAAAAGATGAACAGCCAAAATATTAACATTATTTAATGGAATAAACTATAAATAAATGCACACAAACTATTTCAATAAAAGAAAACGAAAGGAATTTCTTTAGACGCGAAAGTGCGTAAAATAGTTTAGAGCTATTTCGATTGAAGTAAAAAGAGTGTTTTAATGTTATTAATTTTCCAAAGCCCTATAGAGAACTGCACACGTTAAATAAGAATCAATTGTTTGAGACTAACGACCTAGTTGAAATAACTAAATTGATTAAAGCCGTAACCATTAAATTTACCTTGAACTGACATTTTAGGCAATCAACGCTGCACGTCTTCAGTGCACGTCAACACTTAGAGAACGCGATCTCGAGAGAATGAGAGAAACGAAACCCAGGCAGTTTTTTTTGGTGGATTGATTTGTACAGCAGCTGTTAAACTTTTAGTGTACTTAACGAAATTATTCACAAAACAGTGTCAACAACACGTGTCGTACCGGGGGGGGGGGGGGGGGGGAGTGGTCCCAATTAAGTACAGCTGACTTGATGTGCAATGTGTGTCGCCTTTACCAGCATCAATTTAATATCATTTATGGAAAGCAAGGCTCTGCTCCTAACAATTCATATAAGCAACGCATTTGATAAGGATCCCAATTAGTGTCCCCCCCTCCCTTTTTTTTTCAAGTTCGCAAACATACATGTTTCTCCAGCCCGTAAACTATATTAATATTCTAGAAGAGCAAATATATATGTTTCTCCAGCCCGTAAACTATATTAATATTCTAGAAGAGCAAATATACATGTTTCTCCAGCCCGTAAACTATATTAATATTCTAGAAGAGCAAATATATATGTTTCTCCAGCCCGTAAACTATATTAATATTCTAGAAGAGCAAATATATATGTTTCTCCAGCCCGTAAACTATATTAATATTCTAGAAGAGCAAATATATATATATATATATAAAGCAAGGCGAAAGCAAGGCTACACATAAAACAAGGCTTCGTAACAGCATACTAGCGCTCCTAGCGAGAGAAATCGTGAACAACACATTCAGGAGATACGCAATACATGCTATTTTGACATAAAACCAATTCAAATATTTCAAAAAATTTGTGAAAATTATTTTTGAAGCTATTTAATTCTCCTAAAAAAATTAAAAATAAATTAGAAATAAAAATAAATGTGTGACGTCACACATGGCCTGACCCCCCCCCCTCCCTTCTGTCACAAACTGTCACATTTTCTTACACCCCCTCTCCCCTCTGGAGCGTGACGTACTTTATGGACTGCCCCTATGTTTTTATGTCTGTAAATGGGTCGATCAACGGCGAGAAAACCAAACAAATCATAGCAACTAAATTTGCAATTTGTTATTCTGTATTACTATATAGTACAGTGCATTTAAAAAGAAATTAGACGAAAATTTTAACGTGTGAACTGAAAAAAAAAAGATTCGACCGAATTTTCGTTCGATCAAATTTCCGTCGATAAATTTTCCATCGACGAAATTTCTTTCGAAAAAATTTCCAGAAACCATTATTTGTAATATCCATTTTATTTATAATCTCCCTTAGTTAACCGATTTTTTAAAAATAATGTTCAAGTCTCGCAGTGTGATGGTTTCTAATAATTTATTTGATGTTTAATAAATTAATTTGCTTTTTTAATTAATCTCTTGTAGTGTGATATTATATTACATTTTTTTTTAAATTAGTGGCCTGGTTTGTTTTGTTTTGTTTTTAATTAATTGTCTTGTTGTGGGATGGGTTGTTTTTAATTTAAAGGTCTTGTTGTGGGATGGGTTGTTTTTAATTAAAGGTCTTGTTGTGGGATGGGTTGTTTTTAATTAAAGGTCTTGTTGTGGATGGGTTGTTTTTAATTAATTGTCTTGTTGTGGGATGGGTTGTTTTTAATTAAAGGTCTTGTTGTGGGATGGGTTGTTTTTAATTAAAGGTCTTGTTGTGGGATGGGTTGTTTTTAATTAAAGGTCTTGTTGTGGGATGGGTTGTTTTTAATTAATTGTCTTGTGGGATGGGTTGTTTTAAATTAAAGGTCTTGCTGTGGGATGGGTTGTTTTTAATTAAAGGTCTTGTTGTGGGATGGGTTGTTTTTAATTAAAGGTCTTGTTGTGGGATGGGTTGTTTTTAATTAAAGGTCTTGTTGTGGGATGGGTTGTTTTTAATTAATTGTCTTGTTGTGGGATGGGTTGTTTTTAATTAAAGGTCTTGTTGTGGGATGGGTTGTTTTTAATTAAAGGTCTTGTTGTGGGATGGGTTGTTTTTAATTAAAGGTCTTGTTGTGGGATGGGTTGTTTTTAATTAAAGGTCTTGTTGTGGGATGGGTTGTTTTTAATTAAAGGTCTTGTTGTGGGATGGGTTGTTTTTAATTAAAGGTCTTGTTGTGGGATGGGTTGTTTTTAATTAATTGTCTTGTTGTGGGATGGGTTGTTTTTAATTAAAGGTCTTGTTGTGGGATGGGTTGTTTTTAATTAATTGTCTTGTTGTGGGATGGGTTGTTTTTAATTAAAGGTCTTGTTGTGGGATGGGTAGTTTTTAATTAATTGTCTTGTTGTGGGATGGGTTGTTTTTAATTAAAGGTCTTGTTGTGGGATGGGTTGTTTTTAATTAAAGGTCTTGTTGTGGGGTGGGTTGTTTTTAATTAAAGGTCTTGTTGTGGGGTGGGTTGTTTTTAATTAAAGGTCTTGTTGTGGGATAATTTATCAAGCATTTTTTAATGTGTTCTTTTTTGTTTGTATAAAATTTGAGGGATTGAGTGGCTCTCAAAATTTTGTATAAGTAAATGTTTTAAAACAGTGATCGAACTAATTAAATTTGTTTTAAAATGTATTGACAGATTGAGTGATTCGATTTCACAAGGGTGTTTTAATTTATTTATTCACAAAAAAAAATTGTGGTAATAATGTTCGGACTATTGAAATAAAGGTATTAACATTTTAAATAATATTTTCCATAAATCATATTTATTTAATTACATGATCAAAATTCGTAATAATCTTCATATTTACGACATCAGGATTTACAATCCACGCATATTCATAAAACTTCTTTTTTTAAAGTCGTCTATGAAAATGTCCTCTAAGTCGAATACATGAACAGTTGAGTGAGATAAGTTGAGACGACAGTTGATCAGTTGGACAGAACATAGCCATGCGAACCAAACTGGCCACAAGTAGATCAGATGGTCACTAAGGGGGCTGTGAGAAGATGATTTGCCAGAGAAGACACAGCCTGGAAACGAAGCCTGTCAACGTGTACATCAGGTCAACGTGTACATCAGGTCAACGTGCACATCAGGTCAACGTGCACATCAGGTCAACGTGCACATCAGGTCAACTCTAAGAGGCGGGAAAGGACATTACGAATGGGTTAGAGCTATGAGTTTTGTTGTTTGCTAGTAAATGGGGAATGTCCATGTAGACCATGGGTGGTGTTAGTTTAATTAAGTATTGTGATAGAAATATCCAAACTTGATAGATGTTAATAAGTCGTCCGGGGTAAATGTTATGGTCGGGAGAATGTAGCAGGTCAATAACCGTGGAATACGAGTGGTTGGTACTTGGACGTAGCGCGAGGGTTAGATAATAATATAACCTATGGGGACACTCGGATACACAACAGTGATCATGTAGTTAACATTTTTATTTAATACATTTTTATGGATTGTAAATTCTTGAATAATAAATACTTAAATAACTATGATTGAATCGGAATTATTATTCCAAACGTAAATAACCCGATTTAAAATGTATTAAACCTGTTGTATTGTGACCGCGGTCATAGAAAAAGAATTTTAAAAAGGACACTTCGACTAAGGAGTGGCAGATGGGTCATACGTCCCTGGGTGCCAGACTAGCGGGGGGGGGCAAAAATGGGCGCAGATGGTATTAATTGGTTGAAAATAATCGGTTTCAGAGTTGGAGGGGGGCGTAAAAATGAATCTTGTCCCCTGACGCCAAACTCTGTAGATACGCCCCTGCTAGTGTCGTCGAAATAAGGCATCATTTTCATCGAGAAGTAGGGCTGAAATCGTGCGTGCCGAGAAATCTTGATCGGTGAAGGGATTTGGGGAGCCTGCTCCCCAGAAAATTTTTGATTATTTTAAAATCCAGATTATTTTTTTTTTGTATATACTTGAATTCGATGTTACTATTATACCTTTTGAACGAAATAACACTAAGTTTTTTTTTGGAGGCATTATTTAGTCCAGTGCCATATATAAATGGAATTCACTCCGTTTGTGGTGTGCCCCAGTGTAATCATTAGGCAAAATCTTATAATCAACCTCATACTGTACCATTGATCAGCGTGAGGAAAGGGGTGCATAATTTAGGACGCTAAAGACAGTCGTACAAACTCAAATTGCAGTGATGCATTATTTTGGAGCATACTTGAATTTGTTGTTTCTTTCAAACAATTTTGAGGTTGCATTTCAAATATTCGGGTGGAAAGTGACATAATTATCCCTAATAATGACCAAGACATCTTAAATTTCGCACCAGCGGGACGTAAACTATATTCATTCCAGCTGTGTCACCCTTCAGGGTACGCTTTTGCCCTAGATTATTCTCCCCCCTTAAATCATTATAGTCTCCAGACAATTTTTGATTGATTCAAAATACAAGAATGCGTTTTATCACATATATGAAATTATTTGTGTAATATTCTACACTTAATTGGAGAACCACCGAAGAGATCCTAGGTAAAAATGTAGGTGTCACTTAACATTAACTTTATCGTGTGCGCTCAGCAGCCCCTTCAACTGCAGGGTGCCTCGAATATTGTAGGGGCTTAAAGATTAGGATATTTTATTAATTATCATCTTTCCATGCAGGTTTGGCAAAACGGAAATTGCTTGACCTGCTTGTGTTATGCAGAAAAATAATAATTAAAAAAATTAATTATATAACTACATAGTTATGTGGCTTTAATTTTTTATTTACATTATTATTAGAAAGCAAGCAAAATTCAATTAAAAAGGATCCATGACTAAAACGCACTGCAAACATTATTTTATATGCTGTATGCAAATGGAAAAAAACAAACTTACTTATAATTATAATGCTTAGACTACCTTAGTCGAAAAAGAAAACAAAACAGGTTTATTACAAAGGTCTATACATTTTTATGAGTTTTTAAAACTAGTCATTTTTATAAATTGTGACCCTCCACGACAAAATGAGTCGCTTCTCACCTGATGGCCATTTTGAGATTTTTATATATTCTTATATATCTTTTAATTCTGAGTTCAACGGTGAAAACCGCTTGAAAATCGGACAGTAACATTTTTAGTTATGAATATTTTATTGGAGCCACTATCCAAGTGCTGATTTTGAGAAAAATTGATTTTACTTAATATATTTTTCGGACTAGGAATTTCCTTAGCAACCGTTTATGGATTTTGTTTAAATTAGGCACACTTATTCAACCCTTTTTACTCCGTCAGTATCATCCAATGCTGGTGTTTTAAAATACTCTTGTATAATATTTTCAACACTTTCCAAATCTTTTTCATCGTTAACATTTGCATTTCTTGCCAAATTAAGTGCTTTAGCAATAGTAATGTCTTCCGTAATGGAGGCAGCCATGTTGAAAAGTTAAGCGTAAACACTCGCTCAAGTTGGTTAGAAAAAGTCACGTGCTAGTATCGTTCAATGAAAAAACGGCTTTCCCTTCCTAGTGACAGCATTATTTACATTTTTTTCCGAGAACACCTTTATTAATTTAAGCCTTTTGGTTGGTTGATATTTTTATAGCATACGTGTACGTTAGACATTAAATAATAAAAGGGAGAATACTCTTTCCAATGATGCCAAACATGGCGAGTTAGCTCGAAAGGATTATGAAGAAAATAGCGTTAAAAAAAATTCAAATATGCTCAATTTTACGCAGATTTTACGTGAAAATCTAACAGGGTATTATTTTTAAAGTAATTTTTAAATAACTTATAGATTTAATTTTTTAAAAATAATATTATAGATGTGTTCAGAAATGAATAAATAATTACAAATAATCGAAATCCCAAAATTGATCCTTTTTGACCCAAACACATATTTTTGACTCTAGCTCAAAATAGGCCGAGGTGAGAAGCGACTCATTTTGTCGTGGAGGGTCACAATTGCCAATGAACGGCATAACTATTTTAAGAAGACATGAGTTGTTTACAGAAGACATTATATTTACTAATGTGTGATTTTATCTTTGGGAAATTCGTATGCAAATAAAGTATAAATTTCCCAATATTCAGTAGATTGACATTTTTATTTGGAATTTCAAACTACTATAACTTTCTTAAATTGCCTCTTCGCCATACTTAATTTTTTTTATTTAAATCCAAAGGATCTATTTTAAATTGACGAATTAGCAATAAGAATTATTTTAAACACGAATCAAAAAATGAAATTGGCATGATAATCGAAATGCTAGTTCACAAAAAAAAATTCTTAGCTCTCTACTAGATTCTCATCTAAAATAAAATTAATAATATAAAAAAATGAGTGCACTGCCAATGGATGTGGCACTTTGATTGCTATTCTGACATTAAAAATAGAAAAGCAGTTGGGAAGTTAATAAAATAAATTTCGGCTTAGTATTAAAAAAAACAATCTGTTATTCAGGAAACTTTGTAACAAAAGTAGCACATTGAAAGCCTTGTAACAAAAGTAGCACATTGAAAGCCTTGTAACAAAAGTAGCACATTGAAAGCCTTGTAACAAAAGTAGCACATTGAAAGCCTTGTAACAAAAGTAGCACATTGAAAGCCTTGTAACAAAAGTAGCACATTGAAAGCCTTGTAAAAAAAGTAGCACATTGAAAGCCTTGTAACAAAAGTAGCACATTGAAAGCCTTGTAACAAAAGTAGCACATTGAAAGCCTTGTAACAAAAGTAGCACATTGAAAGCCTTGTAACAAAAGTAGCACATTGAAAGCCTTGTAACAAAAGTAGCACATTGAAAGGAAAAAAAACGCTTTCAATTTAATAATAATTGATGAAACGTGCACTATTTTTATGCACCCTTTCAATTTTATAATTAGAAAAAGAAGCTTAATGCCATCATACAATTTATAATTAACACCTATCCTTATTTTTAATCCTGCTTTTACGATGAGCTTTTATTTCAAAACAGATTGCACATGTTTAGTAAGTGACTAACTATTATAAACCTTAGACCTTTAAAGGTAAGTAAATATATTTTAATACATTGTCATTAAAGTCTTTTGATTTGTCAGTTGCAAAAAATAAATAAATAAATATAGCGATATATGCGAACAACAGGAAGTAAGACTGGAACGATCAGTGCGATTTTTATAACCAAATACTATAACTTGATTAGCCTTAAATATACGGATCATCAAATATATCGAGCCTAGTGATATTTTTATAGATTCCAATAATTGTAAACGGTTAAAGGCACCAGTTACTATGCTTTTTAAAACTGTTTTAAAATGACCATTTAATTTAACTTGATTAGGCTGAAAGAAACCCTGACGGGTAAGCAGATTAGTATCGAAAATCTGTTAGGGCTGGAAATAGTTTGCAAAAATAGATGACTGCGCCTAGATTTCTTAATCTAAGGCTGGTATAGCTGTATGTATATTACGTATCTAGATTCTAAATGGATTGTGCTAGAATGGTCGCAATTCATTTTTTGTTATTTGTACGACAATCTTCCATGCAATGAAAATTTCGAGAGGGAATTTAAAACATAATAACAAAAATGTAAAAAGACAGGGGCGTGTTCGAAGAGACGAGATTTCAGTAAATCGTCTCCCAACTGTAATTGGTATACTACTTTTTATTTATTCCATGATAATCATAAGAAAATATGGAATTACAAAAATATAGCCCCCCAGCATCAAAATCAGGCTGATGCGCTCATTAGTCCTCTCCATTTTCTTGTATGCTTGTGAGTCCTGGACATTAACAGCAGAAATTGAAAGGAAAATAAAGGCGATGGAGATGAGATGTTTCATAAACATTCTTGGAATCTGCTATAGAGACCATATTAAATCTAATAAACAAGTGAAAGAAAGGGTTCTTTCTTGGGCATTATGATCACCTCCTGGTGACTGTAGAAAAAGCGCAAACTGGAATGGTATGGCCACATATGTATGTGACAAGAAAACAAGGGCTCGCCAAAGAAATCATACAGGGCATAACGAGAGGAGGGACAAGAAGAGGAAGACAGAGAAAAAGATGTGAAGACAACATCAAAGAGTGGACAGGATTAAAACTAGGCGATGCTATGCGTAGTACAGAAAACATAGAGGAATGGAGAAGGATAGTTTTCATGTCATCTGGGGCGCCCCAACGGTCCAAGGACTAAGGGTCATGATGACTGTTATGATGATGATGAATCTTGGAAGAAAAAAAAAAGTGGAGGGGGGGTCTTCTGAAAAGCTAATGCAAACCAATTTTTATTTTCCTTCGTTAGAAAAATAAACAAAAAATCCATAATGATTTGGATAAAGGTTATATATATTCTATCAAACAGTTTTTGCAGTTTCTAGTCATATCATAAAAAGCTCTCATAGACATTCATAAAAATATTTTAGAGTAAAAACATTGCCATCTTCAGTCTTTGCGTGATATAATAATTTAAAAGGTTGTATGGAAATACTTTGAGATGCGTTGAAAAAAGTCCAAGGTTTTTTTTCTATCGCCTCCCCAAAGCCCATCGCCTTTGATGTACGTGACGCTGTCATTTCTTACCAGACCCAGGTGCATGACAGGCACGGCTATTTCTGTCATAACTTGGTGTTTACAGAAAAGCTCAGAGGCTAAAATGTAGTCGTCTCGCAAGATGTCCGGTATGTAGAAAATGTCCGTCCCACCGTAGATTATAAATTTGGAATCAACTTTTCCCATGTAATTTTCTAAAAATCTTCTGGCGAAACCATGAAGTCAGGATTGGCGTAATCTGTAGAAGGCATGGATGAAGCATTCTTTATCTCGGAAAATACATTCACAATTGCCTTCTGGCAAAATGCGTGATTCCAATAGTGCCATCTGTATCCAGGTCTTGGCTCGTGCATATGAAGTTTAGTGAACTGTTTGGGAAACCAAATGTGGTCACCTGGCAGATAGGGGTCACCTGGCAGATAGGGGTCACCTGGCAGATAGGGGTCACCTGGCAGATAGGGGTCACCTGGCAGATAGGGGTCACCTGGCAGATAGGGGTCACCTGGCAGATAGGGGTCACCTGGCAGATAGGGGTCGCAAAATCGGTTCCTTTTGCCAAAACCGGTATTTTCGATATTGAAATTTAAAAATACCGGAATCCTGGTATTTTCTGTATTTTCGATATTTAGATAATTTTTAGTCGAAATTCGAGATTAGAGTTGAGGATTAGTCTATTTTTACCAATTTATCAATGTCTCCATCCGTTGGTCTGGAAGTATAATCCTAAGCCTGAAGTTACTTTTGTATTTCAATTTCTAATTGTCTTTTAAGTGGCAGTGTATCTTCAAGTTCATCATGCTCAGATCCAAGATGTTCAATTTCATTGTTCAAAGATATTTCCAATGAGGAATCCGCTGTCTGACCAAGCTTTTGAATATCCACGATATTCGCATCTGGTCGCAATCTGGCCTTAGAAATAAGTCCAAGTAATCACTGGAATGTGCAGAATTTAATTGAGAGTGAAGGCCTGAAGTTGTTCCTCCAAATGTTTTAAATATCTTGTTACATCTAATACATTTAGCTGAGAGATTGTCTGTAGCTTTCAAGAAATAAAGCCCCACTGATAGTTTCATATGCTTTTAAAATTTAGGTTTATTTTTTTCAGGGTCCATTTCTTTCTATCAATCCTGGGGGAAAAAATATTTTAAAAAGATTATTAATTCAATCGAATTGGTTTGACGTGTAAAACTTTTTTAATGTTTAAAATTGTCATGTAAATGCTTGACTGAGTACGGTACAGACAAAGTGGGACATTCAGACATGTACATTTTGGCTAGGTACGGTACAGACATACTGGGAAATTCAGCCTGAGACAAAATAGCTCGAAAATCAATTATGAGTTGAATGTAAATTATTAATATTGTTATCACAAAATAGAAGTAGCATTATTTTTTTGTGTCTTAAACTTAAGGTATTGGATTATCAAAATACGGATTTACCATATTTTTAATGTGTATGTTTTTTAAAATAATTAAAAGAAATCAAGTAATCAAATTTTTTTTTTAAATTAAAAGTTGACCCCGTGATTTGAGTAATGTGCCATAATAAGGGATTACCTCCTGTACATGCAGGTCGCGATTCGTCTCCAATTACACACTACACAAGCACGATGAAAAAACAAAACTAATCACAACGTCATGATTCTTGACAAATAAGAGACTACACAGATCGTCGGCTTTCTTTGAACTTGTGACACGTGGTGTGATGGATTTGCACATCTCATAAAATATTGCTATGTCTTGCTTTAACTACGACGTGGAAACTAAGAAAAACTGCTTTAAAAAAAATTGAAAAAGAAATCCTGGGATTATCGAAAATCCTGGTTTTCATAAATCCAATCCCGGTATTTTCGAGCATGAATTATGGTCCGGTATTCCAGTATTTTCGAAATTCGGGATTCCGGGTTGCGACCCCCTACTGGCAGACGGTTGAGATTCCAGGAATTCGGAAGAGCGTCACGCCAAACTGCAGGTAGCCTCTCACAGGTAGCATCAGCTTCATGGCGTGCGTCACACATTCGTACATAAAAAGCCAACTGTCCGTATAAATTCCATATATGGAAGTGTTTAAACAGACTTTCATAATTTATTCCAATGATAAGTAGAATATCATTAATCATGGAATTAGACGAATGTTTTTCATACTGAGAAAAAGACCTGTTATTCTGACCACAAAGAGATCAAAAACTTCTGCCAATACTATCCTTGACGTATTCTGTGATGCTACTTGGAAATTCTCCCTTTGGACTCGGTCACGTATTTTAAAAAATTTTTGACTGAGGTTTGGTCGAGTGATGCTCCCAGTTTTATGAAATCGTTTCTCCAAGCTAGAATTATTTGAGTAAGTTTCATTTCCTTACTTTGACTCATCTCATCTGCGTTCAAACACTCAATCACTTCCTTGGCTAAAACAAAAGAGCATTCTATGAAATCTTCTCCTTTGAGGCATTTAATTTCTGGTAAGCAGTCCCAGTAGTTGTCCATGCCAGGTTTGGGACCTGTTGGATCTAGCGAGAAGGGGTTTGGGGTCGTGAGTAATGTGATGTATAAGAAATGGTGATTTTAAAACAAGATCAAGCCTAAACCATCGCTAGCAAAAACCGTCCGTCTTAACTGTGGGATTTTGTGGTGGAGAGGGGTGGGCGCGAGGCATTTAAGGCAGTTAGACACTGATTAGCCGTAGTGGGACGGGGTATTTACAGCGTCTGGTGAGACGGGGTATTTACAGCAGTTAGACACTGATTAGCCGTAGTGGGACGGGGTATTTACAGCAGTTAGACACTGAAAAGCCGTAGTGGAACGGGGTATATACAGCAGTTAGACACTGATTAGCTGGTGGTGGGACGGGGTATATGCAGCAGTTAGACACTGATAAGCCGTAGTAGGACTGGGTATTTACAGCATTTAGACACTGATTTGCCGTAGTGGGACGAGGTATTTACAGCATGACACTGATTAGCCGTAGTAGGACGAGGTATTTACAGCATTTAGACACTGATTTGCCGTAGTGGGACAGGGTATTTACAGCATTTAGACACTGATTTGCTGTAGTGAGACGGGGTATATACAGTGTATTTGTCTATGAGTGGGCCTAGACGTGATTTATTTGTGCAAGCACTAATGGTGGATAATATAGAAGCAT
Organism: Omphiscola glabra; assembly: GCA_964017045.1. Taxonomy (NCBI): domain Eukaryota; kingdom Metazoa; phylum Mollusca; class Gastropoda; family Lymnaeidae; genus Omphiscola; species Omphiscola glabra. The sequence continues at coordinate 19,375,343 of OZ024801.1, forward strand.
TGGAGCTTGAAAGATAGGTTGAAACTCGATGGTCGTAGTTGGTATCGGTCTGTTCGCAATAAATCTTAGAATTCAAATTATCGTTTTCTGTGTTGGAAGTCATTCGATTACAGACTGCTGACAGGGTTGGCCTGGGGGTTAAGGGACATTTTAATGGCAAAGAGCTCACGTTAAATTTTGATCTAATAACTAGTGGTATCCAAGAATAAACACAAGGTGATAAAAATTCTTATTCATGGATACTGTTAACGAACGCGAGGCATTTAAGGCAGTTAGACACTGATTAGCCGTAGTGGGACGGGGTAGATACAGCGTCTGGTGGGACGGGGTAGATACAGCGTCTGGTGGGACGGGGTAGATACAGCGTCTGGTGGGACGGGGTAGATACAGCGTCTGGTGGGACGTGGTAGATACAGCGTCTGGTGGGACGGGGTAGATACAGCGTCTGGTGGGACGGGGTAGATACAGCGTCTGGTGGGACGGGGTAGATACAGCGTCTGGTGGGACGGAGTAGATACAGCGTCTGGTGGGACGGGGTAGATACAGCGTCTGGTGGGACGGGGTAGTTACAGCGTCTGGTGGGACGGGGTAGATACAGCGTCTGGTGGGACGGGGTAGATACAGCGTCTGGTGGGACGGGGTAGATACAGCGTCTGGTGGGACGGGGTAGATACAGCGTCTGGTGGGACGGGGTATTTACATTCTATTGCTTAAATTTTCCTGATTATTGCATAAAAAAAGGGTGCAAACAATTTTTTTTAAGACAGCTGCTATTCTTTGGTCTAAAACTGATTATATATTTTATTTGTTAAAGTGCTGTGGGTTTTAAAAAAAATATTTGACATCTCTTTAAATAATAAAGTATGCTTCAGAATAGGTTGAATTCAAACGGTATGACAGAAATAGATTTAACGCCATATGTGACATCACTTTGAGTAGAGGGCCATTTTATAAGTAGATCTACTAGTAAAACATTCTGGACGTCGTATTAAAAGGGGTGGAGGTGATTTTTTTTAAGGCCGGCGCCTCCTGTAAATGTTTAAAAACTTTAATACTCGGCTCATTGTGTGTTTTATAAACACACATCATCATCATCATCATCAGGTCCCGTAGTCCTTCGACCGTTGGGGCGCCACAGATGACATGTACACTATTCTTCTCCATTCCTCTCGGTCTTCTGCCCTACGCATAGCATCGCCTAGTTGTAATCCAGTCCATTCTTTGATATTATCTTCCCATCTTTTTCTTTGTCTTCCTCTTCTTCTCCCTCCTCTAGTAGTGCCCTGCAAGATCTCTTTGGCGAGCCCTCGTTTTCTGGTCCCTACACAGTGCTAAATAAGGATAATTTTCTGTTCGAAAATCATGGCTTGACCACTCCATTCCACATCTGAATGGCTTGACCACTCCATTCCACCACTGCATGGCTTGACCACTCCATTCCACCACTGTATAGCTTGACCACTCCATTCCACCACTGTATGGCTTGACAACTCCATTCCACCTCTCAGTTTACCCTGTACTTCAGATGGGACTCATGACCCTATCCTTTAGAAGAGGCTCATGGCCCTGTCCTGTAAAAGGGGCTCGGTGCTCTGGCCTATTTGACCCTTAAAAGTAAGTTCAGCAATATCAAAACACTGTTTTACGCACCTTGTCCTCGGGATGTCTGTTTGAGTTAATTATAAAACTTGAGCCATCATCTACAATGTTATTTAACGACATTCGATAATCTTTCTTCAAAGTTAGAGAAAATTATGGAAAAAAAATCAGTTATGTTATCTTCTCATAGAATATTAAAACTCATCATCATAAAAAAAATAGTTTTCAATTTCTTAAAACTTCATAAAAACATTCGATAATCTTTCTTCAAAGTTAGAGAAAGTTATGGAAAAAAATCAGTTATGTTATCTTCTCATAGAATATTAAAACTCATCATCATAAAAACATTCTATAATCTTCTTTATGACTTGCTATGAAAGTGGAAAGGAAATTTCCTATAAATGTTTAGAAACATACATTAAAAAAAAAAAATTTCACTCTTCATCAACAGACACTTCACTTCACCGACAGAGGCTTCACGAAAGACACTTTAGAAGGAGGTAACTTCTCGGGGTCACAAACGATAATTGATAACTGACATGTCCATTGTTATTTCCCTTCCATACTATCAAATCTAGTCATTTAGTCGTTTATTCATTTAGTCTTACGGATAAGACTAAAACACAAATCACGCTCTTAACAACGTTCGACCCAGATGACCGTTTCTCGTATTTTGACATAGGGTCAGGGCAGGCGACAGAGGCTGGCAATACCATTAATATAGCCAAATAGTGTTTAATTTCCTGTCAAACTTATATTCGGAGGTAGGTCTACCAGATCCCGTAATATATTCTGAATCGCATTTCGTTATTAATCGCAAACTATTTCAGTTTTAGTTAATGTATTAGAACTTACTTTTCTTTTTAATTAGCTGCCTGATTACCGTCTGAAAATTAATCTATTTTTTTTTCATCATACAGTCTTTCTGAGAGCGTATGGCTCATTTAGATTTAAGATTTTATGTTTGTTTGTTGTTTTTTTAAGTTGAAGTCTTTGAAATTAGCAACAATAAGTGTTTCTCATCAGAGCAATTCAATTATTTCAGTTTTTAATAAATGAAATTTGTTTATGCTAGGCGATTGAATAAATAGCCGTTATAAAGTGTCCCATTTTGACCAGTAAGACCAGTTCCCGCTCAAGGAATAGGTACATAAGGCAGTTGACTATGACCTAAAGTATCTTGGAGTCTCGCGGTCATAGAGGAATCACGATTCCAAAATTGTTACTGAATATTGAAATATCTTTTAAAATTTAATGCGCTTGAAAGGTGAAGTGTTTATGTTTCCCAATTTTTATCCATGATCATCGGTCATGTTGACTGCAGGGTTTCTTTCAGCCATCTCTCCGGTGGAGATACTGCCCTCCCCCCGGGGAAAGTCAAGTGCCCCCTGGGGCAAAATGTGGACAACAATATAACGATAATATACATTTTAAAAAAATAAAAATGAAAAACTTGTCGCTTTTAAACAGTTTTAAAAAGAATGGTATCTGGTGCCTTTAACCGATTACAATTACGGGAATCAATGAAATATCGCTACGTTCGATACATTTGATGACTCATATATGTAAGGCTAATCTTGTATTCGATTTAAAATATCGTACTGGCCGCTCCTATTTATACGCTGAAGCCTAACTTCCCGTTGTTAGCACTTTTCGCTATTTTTATTCATTCATTTTTTGCAACATCACAAAGTTAAAGACTTTAATAATTTGGTATTCAACTACCGAGTGGCTTAGCTAGGGTTGGTGTCACCCTGTGCGGTAAATTCACGGTGTAAACCACCCCCCCCCCCCACCCCGACTTCCAGAATAGATTTCTTCTTGTTAAAATAAGTCGACAGTATAACAGTTACAAGAACAAGCAAAACATTAATTGAAGGTCAGGAGGTCAATGTATTTAAGAAATGTAGTAAGATTAAGTTATAGTTATTTTTACATTATATTTACTTTATTTAAAATGTTCCTTTCCTTTAAAGCTGCAAATCTGTCAAACACTAGACAATTGGTAGTAGAGCCAGATCAGAAATCCTTGACTGTCCTATGGTGGATCTTAAATATTTCTTCTGCCATTCTCTTCTTACACCTTAATCTTCTCTCTTCCGAAATTCCATAATGTTATGATTTTAATAGTTACTTTTCAATAACATGTTCCACCCTTTGACAGCGGTTCTCGGGCAGAAATAATCTTAATACCTCTAGGTTGGTCACAATTTTTTCAAGAGTAAAGCCTTTAGTCTGCAGATTCTGATGAATAAGATTGACTTCCTCAACTAGATCAGCCCAAATGTAAAGGTGCCAGATAAGCGTGAAAGCACAGACAGCGTGTAAAAGACCATGTGTTGTATGAAAATAGTGGTCAGATGTTAAAGTGTGGGGCTAGTGACGATTCAGCGAAAACATAATTCTTTTTTTTTAATATTTCTGGGTTTCGATTAATTTGGTTTAAAAAAACTTAGAATTTTTTTTTATAGTAAATTTAAATTAATTATTTAAAATTGTTTTAAAATTTTGTAAAATATTATTTTGTGAACCCTATGAATGGTATTAAGTACTTTTTAAAATGTTTTTACTTTTTACCGATTCGATTCATGTACTAAGAACCGCAGGACCACGTCGTATTTGATATTAATGGAAAGCTTTATTTCTAAGACTTTAGATAAATATAGCTTCCTGTAGCTTGTGAACGTTACCAAACACTTCAATTGGAGTTGAATCATGGTCAAACTGGTGTTTTTTCTGACCTAATTATGGAGACCTTTATGGAGATGGGATTCACAGTGTTTCTCTGCCTTGCTTTGAAGAGAATATCTCACTGGCTACTCATCTTGGAGTTGGAAGGCCTGAGGCAATAAACGCAAGTGTGTCAAGTGTTGTCGCCTCAACTGCTCCTTTTGGTACCTTGTTCCAGTCCCTGATTGTCCAGGAAGTAATAGTTAACTAATACTGAATTATACAGCGCTTCATTTTCTTCTTCTTTTTTTTTTTTTTTTATTTCTAATGCGTCTTTGAACATCTCCCAACATTTGGACTGGTTAGATGTGTGGAAAATGTACGTGTGTTCGGTTATCCTTTTATGAAATTCGTCAGACCGAGCAGTGTGTGCTCTGTAAATATGCACTTTTTCATTGGGTTTCACCCCTGAGATGGTGTCACCCGTGGCGTTCCGCACCCCCTAGCTACGCCAGTGAAATTGCCTTTACATCAATATCAAGGTCTACAATTCTAATAATAGTTCTTGCTAAGTATCAAACATGCGCAATCTATTTCCGAATTATATTTCATTATAAAAGCAATACTTTTAAAGTAAGGATAAGTGTTAATTATAAATTGTATGATGGCATTAAGCTTTTAAAAAAATATTTTTATAAGCATAATTAGTACTCGTATCCATGAATGTTGAGTTTTATCAAATGAAAACTTTTTTTTTAAAAAAGGTAAGATATATGTTTTTTTTTAATTAAGAATTTAACGGGCCCATTCAAATAGTGCACATTTCATCAATTATTATATCGAAAGTGTATGTCACATACGGGTTTTCCCTTTAAATGTGCTACTTTTGTAACAAAGTTTCCTGAACAACAAAGGTTTAAAAAATTCTATAGCCTATATTAATTCGACTCCCAACTGTTTTTTTTTATTTTTAATATCAGAAAAATAAACAAACTGTTTCATCTAGTTGCACGTATTTTAAAAAATTAATATTTTTCTCTAGCTCAGAATCTATCAGAAAGCTTTAAAAAATTATTATTTTTTTTAGATAATACAAAATAAAATAAAAAAACACCACAAGATATTTTGAGCTAGCATTTTAATTATCATTCTAATTCCATTTTTTGTTGGCACTTGTTTTAGAAAAAAAAACTATTCCTAATTTGTCAATTTAAAATAAATTATGTGGATTTGGGAATATAATGTTTTCCGTGCCTCATTCGAAGGATATCGTTTTGTAGTTGGTTTTTTTTTTTTTTTTTTAAATTCTTCGTTGACATTGACAACATTGCGTTACAATGACGTCTTTGGAATTTTCTAACACGTAAGGGTTGTTGTTTAATTTCGATTTATAAGTATCTCTTGTTTCCTGTTTTGTATCGTCTGCCGAAAAACGCATCTAGCAGAAACGTCCGTGTAATTGTCATGTCTTTTAAGTTCGATTCTAAACATATCTTGTTTCTATATTTCCCTTTGTTGACTATGCCATTATTTGTTAATCCCACGTTAACTATCCCATTTCTTAATACCATGTTAACTATCCCATTTCTTAATCCCACGTTAACTATCCCATTTCATAATACCATGTTAACTAACCCATTTCTTAATCCCATATTAACTATACCATTTCTTAATCCCATATTAACTATACCATTTCTTAATCCCATATTAACTATACCATTTCTTAATCCCATATTAACTATAACATTTCTTAATCCGATATTAACTATACCATTTCTTAATCCGATATTAACTATACCATTTCTTAATCCGATATTAACTATACCATTTCTTAATCCGATATTAACTATACCATTTCTTAATCCCATATTAACTATACCATTTCTTAATCCGATTTTAGCTATACCCAGGCCCATCACGTCATTTTAGAAACCCCCCCCCCCCCGGGCTTTTCTTTGGTGTTTGTTAATTTGTTATTAATGCAATTTCAAATATGTTCTATTAATTTCCTTTCCACATCACAACTTTGTGCCCCTTAACTATTTGAGGCCCCTTGAAGCAGCATGTGTTGCATGGCCCACAAGCCGGCTCTGATTATATCAATTTAGAACACTGGGATTATACTTTTAATTTACGTCCTATAATCTCCATGAATCTCCCTCACATAATCCATGATTAACAAATACGTGATCGATCCGCTTGTTTTCTTATTGAGCACCAGTAAGATCCAGAAAAGGGTGAAAAGTTACATTTTATCAGTACACATTTGAGGAGAAAGGGGGGGGGGCTTGGGGATCCAGTTATAATAGTATGATACTTAATAATAATAAAGTATATTTGAAAATCACGCTTCATCCCCAAAGGCTCAAAGCGCGGTACAAAGTCAATCAGATTAAAAGAGAGAAATGAAACAATCTATATTATAACCTTTACTGTAGCATTTACATTTTGCCAACGCACATTTTTATCAAACATTTCCAGAGTTAGATTGAATCTAATCGCCAAAATAGTCCAGCAAACATCATGCCTGTAGCGCTGTTTTTTTTAGGTGACCTCAAACTCAAATCAACGCCCTGGGACAGTGCAGGGCTCTGGTAGACGTCTGTTTAGCGGTTTGTACAGTAAATGGGAATACTATGTAAGTACTGCAGGTGATGTGTTGGGATCACAGCCATCGACATATACAGTGTACAGAAAGCCACCAGACGCTGTTAAAATTACCTATGGTATTAAATTACATGCATGGATGAGATTGAGTCTATCTGAAACCTCCTAAAGTGGATGAGGTATAAGATAACGAGCATGTTGATTTTTGTGGATCGTTTTGACTTATCACTAAGGCTATTTAGGATGATTTGGAACTCTTGTTTTGGATATATATATAGATGGGAACCTAGCATGATTGATATTTAAATGGATGGTGACATATAATAATTGACATATAGGTGGATGGGGACATATCACAAGGATATTTTTTGGATGGGGATATCTCATAATGGATATATAGCTGGATGAGAACATATAGTGATGGATAATTAGGATGATGGACTAGTTCTTTATAAATATTTAGGTTTATAGGTCATATTATAATGGATATGTTGGAGTCTGGTGGTAAAAATCACGCTCTGATTGAAATCAACTTAATTATAGGAACGATTGTGGGATTAATTTCCTTGCTTAAGATGAACCAGGTGTGACTGTTAGTCATTAGTTATTAACCGTTAGATCTTTTTCCCTCAAATAGAAAAACATCCTCATTCTCTACATAGTACCCATGTCCCGTACTGTTACTTATATAGTAGGCCCCAACACCAAAGCCACTGTGACACACCACCAATACGTCACACAGACTTAAGATCAACTGATCCAAGGCAGCATCCCCAAATCCTTCACATATGTCGTTTCCGCTTCGTTGACGATCTGTGTGGAATATTTTTGCGCCATAATCAATAAACCTTCTCCCAAACTTGTTGTGAGCTCTGATTCGAATGTTGATGTAGTCTGTTGCGACGAAAAACATGGCGTTGCCGTCTGTGTCTTTCGACAACATAAATTTGTGTATAGTTGGTATTTCGCTTAAGCGGACCCTAACATAATGACCGTCCATGGGTATTGATGGGTTACCGCCCATTCGGACATGCGCACAGATGAGTTTCGAGTCCCCAACGTCATATAACGATTTTATCTCTAATGTCTTGACTTGAAACGGAGACATCAGACCTTTCCTGCCTAAAAATCTACTGCCTAAGACGCGCTCTAAATTCGTCATGAGTTTTGGAGAAGGCTGCATCAGTTCATGCCAGGCCCAGTGGAATCTGTCGCGCTTGTCTTGTAAGCCGTTCCACTGTTCCATGAGTTTTGAATAAAATGGGTTGGCGCACAGAGGTTCAGATATGTCGTAATTTGTTCTAAAATAGATTACTCTCTGTGGATATTTTGTGTTGAAATCCCCTTCACTCAACTGTTTCATGAACTCATCCCCTTCCTTACAAAACGTCATGAAATAGAGAGTATTTTTATCACTGGGCGGTTCTAACTCCGTCATGTTAGGCTGCCATTGGTAGTTTCTGGGTATGTAAAAATGGTTAAAATTACAAGGACTCGACATGATCATGTAAAACTGACGATTGCTGAGTCTGGCTAATAGGAAGAAGGACGTAATTGTTCTCTGCCTGTCACCGATGCCACCACAAAGTCCGTGGTTGTCGCAGATATACACCAGATATCGCTTTTCTGCTCCATCTGGCACCTCCGGTTGAGAAATAGAAGGGGGCAAAACTCTTCGTGCAGACGAGGTGGGTTTAATTTGTTGCGTCCTATTTTGGGGTTTCCTGTCGAATGAAACTTTGTTGTCATCAAATTTGAAATCGAAATGTACGGTCGGAATCGTTTCTTCTATAAATGATAACGGTTCTGGAGTTGACGTTTGATTCTGTGTTGTTTCTGATAACTTGTGTTCCATCGTGCGGTCGTAGTGTAGATAGACCACAACTAGTGTAGCAGCAAACACGGCGGTGTACGCCAGCCGGGTGGCAGTCCCTCTTGTCGAAAACTAAAAAAAAAAAAGCAAGAAAGAAATATATTGTATTAAGTTTTTTTTTAATAATAAAACATAATTTTAAAACTCATTTACCCCCATTAGATGTGGCATGGAAACGCCTGAAAAGTGTCCAACCCGCTCATTTGCCAACCTCATATAAAATATACCAGTAGAGTCAAAACGGTTCTAAAATAAATAATGTATTTTACTTATTTAAAAAAAAAAAATAAATAAATAAATATTGTGCAAGCAAAAAGATTTTTTAAATGTCTAAAAAACAGAAACTCGCTTCCTGTGTCCAGCGCAGCGGTTCTCAACCTTTGAGTCACAACCCTTTACACAGGGTGTCGCCTAAGACCATCGGAAAACACGTATTTATGAAGTAGTAGCGAAAATAATTTGTATAGTTTGGGGGTCACCACAAACTGAGGAACTGTATTAAAGAGTCGGGACATAGGTAAGGTTGAGAACCGCTGAATCAAAACACATCCGCTGCCGGATCCCCAAATAAAAGTGTTGTCGCCTTGTGTTGACGCATGTCTGTATTTTGCAATAAATGTCGACTAACAAGTATGTGTCGACTAACAAGTACAAAAAATATATATTTATATGGATCAGAAGACGGCCGTTCTAAATAGCCTTTGCGATCCTATAAATATAAATATTATTAAGAGATCTTTTTGTATGCAACAGTTAGGAATGCTCTGTATGCAACAGTTGGGAATGCACTGCATGCAACAGTTGGGAATGCACTGTAAGAATGAGATACGAACGCCAGCCTTACGTGTGTTGTAATTTAAATTTTCCACCACGCCAAATTTTGCACTTCGCTATGTTTTAACCCCAGGTAAATGCTGTTCTCTTCACCGTTTTCTTAAACAGGCGTATTGCATGTGGAGAAGATTATTTTCAAAATCTCCGACGACCCACTCATAAACCGACGACCCACTCATAATCCGACGACCCACTGTCAAGGATACCAGAATCACTGTTGGTCGTGTCGACGATTATTTGGTCAGTGAGCTGTATTATTGTGGCCAAATGGCCATCGGATGACAGGCAATGTATGTTAGATACAAGTGTGTACCTCCAAGGCGTGAGATCAAGACAGTTCAATTGTTGTTGATTACAGAGAGAGAGAGAGAGAGTTCAATTGTTGTTGATTAGAGAGAGACAGAGAGTTCAATTGTTGTTGATTAGAGAGAGAGAGAGAGAGTTTAATTGTTGTTGATTACAGAGAGAGAGAGAGAGAGAGAGAGAGAGAGAGAGAGAGTTCAATTGTTGTTGATTAGAGAGAGAGAGAGAGAGAAAGTTCAATTGTTGTTGATTACAGTGAGAGAGAAAGTTCAATTGTTGTTGATTACAGAGAGAGAGAAAGTTCAATTGTTGTTGATTACTGAGAGAGAGAGAAAGTTCAATTGTTGTTGATTACAGTGAGAGAGAGAGGGAGAGAGAGAGTTTAATTGTTTTCGATTACGGGGAGAAAAATAGTTCAATTGTTGTCGATTACGGAGAGAAAAATAGTTCAATTGTTGTCGATTACAGAGAGAGAGAGAGAGAGAGAGTTCAATTGTTGTTGATTACAGAGAGAGAGAGGGTGGAGAGCGTTCAATGGTTGTCGATTACAGAGAGTTCAATGGTTGTTGATTACAGAGAGAGTTCGTGGGAGAGCGTTCAAGAGAGTTCGTGAGAGAGCGTTCAAGAAAGTTCGTGAGAGAGCGTTCAAGAAAGTTCGTGAGAGAGGGTTCAAGAAAGTTCGTGAGAGAGCGATCAAGAAAGTTCGTGAGAGAGCTTTTAAGAAAGTTCGTGAGAGAGCGCTCAAGAGAGTTCGTGAGAGAGCTTTCAAGACAGTTCGTGAGAGAGTGTTCAAGCGAGTTCGTGAGAGAGCGTTCAAGTGAGTTCGTGAATGTTTTTGAATAGGCTGTGTTGTTATGAGGATTATTGAAACCAGATGGATATGTTTGACCTTGGACAACGTTGACAGTAATACTTAGTGCATAGGGTGACAGTGTTCTTGTTTGACCCTGGACAACGTTGACAGTAATACTTAGTGCATAGGGTGACAGTGTTCTTGTTTGACCCTAGACAACGTTGGCAGTAATACTTAGTGCATAGTGTGACAGTGTTCTTGTTTGACCCTAGACAGCGTTGACAGTAATACTTAGTGCATAGTGTGACAGTGTTCTTGTTTGACCATAGACAGCGTTGACAGTAATACTTAGTGCACAGGATGACAGTGCTCTTGTGTACCCTAGACAATATTGACAGTAATACTTAGTGCACAGGATGACAGTGCTCTTGTGTACCCTAGACAATATTGACAGTAATACTTAGTCCGCTGGGACAAGCATATTAACAATGTGTGCAACCATGCAAACAGGACCCTAAGGTTCTTAACTCCAATGTAAAAGAAAGAGCCTATAAAATATAAAGCCTTTGTCCGACCGCTTTTAGACTACTCATCTTCGGTCTGGGACCCATTCACCCAGAAAAGCATCGATAGGTTGGAAGCGGTCCAGCGACGGGCAGCACGCCTTGTCCTGAACCACTACAGGGATACCTCTGGTGCTGGCAGCATGCTGGGAAAACTTGGCTGGTCACCATTGGATGAACGACGACGACTATCCAGGCTCTCCATGATGTACAAGATCAATAATGGGATATTCCACTGCTCTGGCATTAAACAGAAACTCGTCCCTCTCCCCCATAGACAGCGACGAGGCCATGGCAGGCAGTTCCGGCTCATACCAGCGAGAACACAGTACAGGAACTGCTCATTCCTGCCAAAGACAATCAGGGACTGGAACAAGCTTCCAAGAGAAACAGTTGAGGCGACATCACTTGACACATTTGCGTCTATTGCCTCAGGACTTCCCAACCCCAGTTATGATGCCCTCGCTGAGTAGCCCTTGCAACCAGTGAAATATCCTCTTCAATACCAGGCACAGAAACATTGCACATGTCATCTACATACATAGGAGCCAGAACGATCAATACATTGAACGTGGGCGACTAATATATAGAAGTAGAATATACCATCAATATACTACCAAATACTACCAAATACTACCAATATACTACCAATATACTATAATGTACTACAATATACAACCAATATGCCACCAATGGACTACCAATAAACTACCTTTATACAAACAATATACTACCAATATACTAGTAATATACTACAAATGGGCTACCTAAATACTACCAATGAACTTCAATATTATACTATCAATATGTCATCATTATGTTACAAATATACTACCAATAAACTATCAATATAAACGTTTATATTACCAATATACTACCAATGGCCTACCAATATACCTTTATATTACATGATACCTTTATACTTTATACTACCAAAATACTACCGATGGGCTACCTACATATTGCTAATGGACTTCAAAATACTATCAATATACCATCATTATACTACCAATATACTAACAATGGACTAACAATAAACTACCTTTATACTACCAATTTACTACCAATGGGCTACCAATATATTACCAATGGGCTATCAATATACTACCAATGGGCTACCTATATACTACCAAGGGGCTGCCAATATACTACCAATGGGCTATCAATATACTACCAATGGGCTATCAATATACTACCAATGGGCTATCAATATACTACCAATGGGCTATCAATATACTACCAATGGGCTATCAATATACTACCAATGGGCTATCAATATACTACCAATGGGCTACCTATATACTACCAAGGGGCTATCAATATACTACCAATGGGCTATCAATATACTACCAATGGGCTACCTATATACTACCAATGGGCTATCAATATACTACCAATGGGCTATCAATATACTACCAATGGGCTATCAATATACTACCAATGGGCTATCAATATACTACCAATGGGCTATCAATATACTACCAATGGGCTACCTATATACTACCAATGGGCTATCAATATACTACCAATGGGCTATCAATATACTACCAATGGGCTATCAATATACTACCAATCTGCTATCAATATACTACCAATGGGCTATCAATATACTACCAATGGGCTATCAATATACTACCAAGGGGCTGCCAATATACTACCAATGGGCTATCAATATACTACCAAGGGGCTGCCAATATACTACCAATGGGCTATCAATATACTACCAATGGGCTATCAATATACTACCAATGGGCTATCAATATACTACCAATGGGCTACCTATATACTACCAAGGGGCTGCCAATATACTACCAATAATCGTCAATGGATTACTCACTAGACAGTACAGAAAGAGTTAAGACTTAGTTCTAGCATTCATATTTAATATGTCAACCATACCGATCCCATTGGGTGATATGTCAGGTCATGCTAATCCCATTGGGTGATATGTCAGGTCATGCTAATCCCATTGGCTGATGTGTCAGGTCATGCTAATCCCATTGGCCGATATGTCAGGTCATGCCGATCCCATTGGCCGATATGTCAGGTCATGCTAATCCCATTGGCTGATGTGTCAGGTCATGCTAATCCCATTGGCTGATGTGTCAGGTCATGCTAATCCCATTGGCTGATGTGTCAGGTCATGCTGATCCCATTGGCTGATGTGTCAGGTCATGCTAATCCCATTGGCTGATGTGTCAGGTCATGCTAATCCCATTGGCTGATATGTCAGGTCATGCTAATCCCATTGGTTGATATGTCAGGTCATGCTAATCCCATTGGCTGATATGTCAGGTCATGCTAATCCCATTGGTTGATGTGTCAGGTCATGCTAATCCCATTGGCTGATATGTCAGGTCATGCTAATCCCATTGGCTGATGTGTCAGGTCATGCTAATCCCATTGGCTGATGTGTCAGGTCATGCTAATCCCATTGGCTGATATGTCAGGTCATTTCGATCCCATTGACTGATATATCAGGTCATGCCGATTCCATTGGCCGATATGTCAGGTCTTGTCGATCCCATTGCCGGATCAGAAATCTTTGACTATTCTAATGGTGGATCGTAAAATGTTCTTGATAAGCCTTAGTTTTGAAAAACTCCGCTAACATGAAGCCACAGACACACAGATCGTAAGAAACAATTGAAGGCTTAGCGAGTCTTAAAAGAGATTCAAGGAAGTCCCATTCATCTATGACAGTGGTTCTCAACCTTTTTAATGCCGCGACCCTCTAATACAGTTCCTCATGTTGTGGCGATCCCCAGGAACAAAATTATTTTTGTTTCTACTTCATAGATGTACAGTATGTGAGCTTTCATATGGTCTTAGGCGACCCCTGGGAAAGGGTCGCGACCCACAGGTTGAGAACCGCTGATCTATGAATTTCAAAGCATCAAATAATGCAAAGTGCTTAACTTTGTGAAATTCAATATCAGCTGCCTTTAGGTGTCTTCCAAGCCTTGGTGTTTCTTTAAAAGCTCATCTGAATATGAATATCCATGAGACCAAGCAATGGGTGCTTTATAAATATGCAATTTTTCAATTTGGTGTCACCCCCTGGGATGGTGTCATACGGTACGGTCCACACCCCTGCACACCCCAAGCTACGCCATTGTGTGCACATACACAGTTTCTAAAAGAAAACGTCATAGTCTGTTATAAAAATAATAAGACATTTAAAATCCATTGTCATGAAGATTGATTTTCTTAGTGTCACCGATTATAAATACAAATTTATAAAGTTCTACATTTTAATTATTCTATTTTTACTCATATTTCCCCCCATGGCGGAGTCTTTAGCTACTCACAAAAAGTTTTCAAAAACAGGCAAAATTTTGTCAGAAACAGCCAAATTTTGTTAAAAACAGGCACATTTTGTTACAAACGGGCAATTTTTATTACAAAGAGACAAAAGGTTTTCACAAACAGACAAAAGGTTATCAAAAGCAGACAAAGGGTTGTTATAAACAGACAGAAAGTTGTCACACACGGACAAAAAAATTTTACAAGCAGACAAAATGTTGTGACAAACAAACAAGAGTCTTCTCACATGTATTCACAAGCTTGCCCCTAACAGATAAGAGGTTGTCACAAAGAGACACATAATTAGGTCAATATTTATAAATAATATATTTTTAATACATCCGCTCCAATGAATCAAAATTTCTGGTTGTTATTGTTCATAAAATTCAATTCAGATTTATATCAAGGTCGGGTCAATTTTTGTATAGCACAAAAATAATTTCTTAATGTGCTAAAGACCCATCCATAAATGACGCTATGCAAATGTTGCCGATTTTGGACACCCATCCCGCCATTCGTCACAAATCTTCACAAAAAGTATACCCCCCCCCCCTTTTTTCAATTATAACGTGACGAATCTCTGCGAATTCTCCCCCCCCCCCCCCCCCGCCCCTTTTTTTTTTTAACCTATAAAAATTCAATGTCTCCACTACTGTACTTTACATTCGTCTGTTAACTTCTATCCGGAATTGTTGTCTGGTGACATTGTTGAAAATTTTATTATCTGGTTTGATATACACTGCTGTGTGAGTTCACCTGCTGGATATCAAATTACCGCGCATGTGTCAGAAACATTTCACAAGAACAGTGGTTCTTAACCAGTGGTAAAAGTACCTCCCCAGCCCTGAGCTGTGGAAGACCAGAAAATTGTATTGGCTGTCATAGGGCTCGTCATTTAATGACGGAAATCTATTAATAGAACTTCTGTAATCATACAGGTACTCCGGTCGGACAAAATGTCAACACTGTTCAGTACTACTATGTTAGCGAAGAGAAGAGGCCCTTAACCTAAATAAAACTCTTTAACAACTATATTTTACGAAATATTTTACACAATTTTTCAAATGCTATTTGTTGAAATAGGACTTTATTGCGCGTACGGCACACGCAACAGTGACTCTAGATAAAAAGGATCGTCCGAACGATATACTGAAATACACTATTAGCTGCCATCTTTTACGAAATATTTGTCCGACGTTCTAAAATTAGTAACGCTACGGCGGTTTCATGTACGAGAAATGACAAACCCTTGCTAGTTGTTGCTGCTTTTAAAACAAAATTAATACGTTTGTATGCATTTTGATTTACATCAGTAAAGGTATTTCTTGTGAATTTTGTTTTGCGCCTTACTTGTATTGGTAATTGTTTTCCTTGTTTATAAAGCGTTAATTAAGGGTTAGGGGTTAGGGTTAGGGGTTAGGGTTAGGGGTTAGGGTTAGGGGTTAGGGTTAGGGGTTAGGGTTAGGGGTTAGGGTTAGGGGTTAGGGTTAGGGGTTAGGGTTAGGGGTTAGGGGTTAGGGTTAGGGTTAGGGGTTAGGGTTAGGGGTTAGGGTTAGGGGTTAGGGTTAGGGGTTAGGGGTTAGGGTTAGGGGTTAGGGTTAGGGTTAGGGGTTAGGGTTAGGGGTTAGGGTTAGGGTTAGGGTTAGGGTTTAGGGTTAGGGTTAGGGTTAGGGGTTAGGGTTAGGGTTAGGGTTAGGGTTAGGGGTCAGGGTTAGGGTTAGGGTTTAGGGTTAGGGTTAGGGTTAGGGGTCAGGGTTAGGGTTAGGGTTAGGGGTTAGGGTTAGGGGTTAGGGTTAGGGGTTAGGGTTAGGGGTTAGGGTTAGGGTTAGGGGTTAGGGTTAGGGGTTAGGGTTAGGGGTTAGGGTTAGGGTTAGGGGTTAGGGTTAGGGGTTAGGGTTAGGGTTATAACGATAGGAATCCCACCATTTATTTTAATTAAAGAAAGAAAAGTATGATAACTAAACAATTAAAATATGTTCATCATTTAATTTACACGGTTGGGTGTTTGTGTTTAAACGCATTTGGCCTGTGGCGCTGCAAAAAGGCTAAGAATCCTTGAGCATTCACGTGGTGGTCTTAATTCTATGACTCCCGTCTCCATATTTTGACATAAATTATCTCGACTGTCAATGTCACTGCGCCCTATTTTCTCCTCCTCCGTGGCGTCCTGTAACTTGATAAAATGCGATTTTTCGGACCTCTCATGCCTGTACTGATTCTCTCAGTGGTCGTAGTTTGAAAATAAAATAATTTTACTGTTTAAAGAGAAATGGAAAAAAAGTGTCTGTAAATTAGGATTATTAAGTGCAATACTTACTTATTATTATATTCCGCTTTTCGTGTGTGGTCACACTGCTTAGGTCGCCCCTCCCCCTCGTCACACATAGTCAAAACAATTTGAGCTCCCCTCCCCCCACCCTTTTTTTTTAAATGCGTGACGTCCTTTATGGATGGTCCCAAAGGTTATTTGAATTAATTTTTTTTCAAGATTTAATTTGTCGGGCTTGGCCGGGGGGGGGGGGGGGGGGGGGGGTTAATGTTCGTGTTAGTATAACGATAGGAATCCCACCATTTATTTTACTCAGAGAAACCTTTAACCATTTTTCCATGACGTAACTAACTTGAATGTCGACACATTTAAAATGATAGATTTTATTTCAGGAAACAATGTATTTAAAGAATAGCTTACTTATTTCAAATAACTGGAATGATCTTTACAGCTGTGATGCATTTTAAAACAGGAAAAAAACATCGAAAAAAAACAACAGCAAAAAAAAAACATTTTAAATAGCCAAACTGGTTTATACTTACCGGATAAAGCATATTTGCTTTGACGAAATAAGAGCGACTGTGTTAATTAAAAACTTTCTTTTAATTCCTTGATCAATGAAAAAAAAACATTTATTTAGCCGTGTTTCCCATGAGCTGAGTCCAAAAACAACAGAAGCAACGTAGGTTACTTTAGGCTGCCTCATATCGCGAGACCTTCTTGTCGCGTGAATCTGTTATCAAACACATACGCCAGTGCCTGATTATTTCGTAAGCCAATCAAAGCTCGACATCGGAAAAAAAAATCGATTTCTTTTTTTTTTCAAGTCCCGCCTCTACTACTGGGAATGACATCCCAAACCAAACCCACAATATCACAATGGCCATCCCTTCACATTGACATTTTTATAGCCTGTGAGTTGGCCAAATTTTACGACGACGAACATTCCTCAAAGGATCGAGACTCGCGCTCTGCCCAGTGGGGTTAATGTAAAAAATGCGGCTAAAAGAACGGCTGGTACAGAACACAAAAAACAAGTAAGAGAACCCAGGGTTAAAACTGTACCTGGAGTTGTCCCATTAATCCCCCGGCACCTTTCTCCACCAGAACATTTCGTGCCCGAATTGGCCTGATCGGCCACCTGGGCACCCAGATTCAGCCCCAGCAACATGACGTGTGTTTGAAATTGTCATGATCGATTTTGGACACATGCCTTACTACTGCAACGTGGAGTTAAAGCGTGCACCACTTGTTTCCCACTTTTTTTTATATACTGATATCATCGATTACATGTGCAGCGTTGTGCCATTGCCCACCTCTCCCTCGATTGGAGAAAGGTTGTTTAGTTTCTAATTTCTTCTAAAGAATGCTATGGGGTGAACCAATTTCTAGACATTTTTCCCCTCCCTGTGAATAAGCCGGCAGGTTTCCCAGCCAGAAGTGATTTTTTCGCTAGATTTCCTAGACACGCAACATACACTTACGAGACTTAATATACTTATAGGAGTCTTACAACATTTCACTCTTTGTGTATGTGTGTATAGATAAATATATGTATCTTTCGAGCAGTATACTTGTTCACTTGATGTGCTGTAAGCTAAAAATAACGTTGTTTACTGTTTTGTATTCTGTATTTATATAAATTTAATAGTATAATTAAATTGAAATTTTTTAGTATCGCTATCTTTAGTATTTAGTTTTTCTTCGTATGCTGGTCTGAAGTACGTGTTACGTATTGTTCATCTGATGAGTCAAATCTTAAAACATATCAAATTTGCAAAATCACATAGTGGTACGTAAAAAAATCATTAAGCAATCTCATAACAATAAAAAACATGCCCATAACATTTCCATAACATCACAAAACATGTCAGTAACATCACAAAACATGCCCATAACATCACAAAACATGTCAGTAACATCACAAAATATTTCCATAACATCACAAAACATACCATTTACATCACACAACATGCCCATAACATCACAAACCCACACTTTAAAATTTTAACCAAGTCCATAACATATAACAAAGCTAGCTCATAACATCAAAAAACCATCTCACGATGAATTTAGTACATAAATGGACACTCGTGACATTCTTTATCCATTAGAGAGCTGGGTGGCCGAGTTCTTTGAACCGAGTCAATCCGAAGTGCTCAGTGGGTTTGTGTTGCTAATCCCCAGCCTAAATGAAGGCAAAAAAATGACAAAAACGCGGAGATTGAGTCCCGTAGGCGCTTTGATTTTCCAACAACTCCTGCGTGGAACGCCCTTAAAGAGCAGAATGTGACACAAGAAACGCTGCTGGCGATGTCCACTGCAATCTGGCGATATCCACTGCAATCTGGCGATATCCACTGCAATCTGGCGATATCCACTGCAATCTGGCGATATCCACTGCAATCTGGTCTATTTTCAGTGGAATTGAGTGGGGATGACGAAATGCGCAACTCTCCCTCAGTAAAAACAAGATACAGTTCAAGTCAAGGCTACTACTCAGGCAATTGATGAGTGGGAGGAAGTTGGCTTGAGAGAGTAGTCGGGGCAAAGGACGCACAATAAACATAATCGAAGCACAGCGAAAGAAAATATGTTTGTGTAAAAAAAAAAAACTTTAGCTATGTCATTTCATCATGTTTGAGTTTAGGACTTAGTATTAATTGCTCACCTACACTATAAAGCAAACTCCCTCCCTAAGTATTTGCTCAGCTACTCTAAAGCAAACTCCCTCCCTTTGTATTTCATCAGCTACCCTAAAGCCAACTCCCTCCCTTAGTATTTCATCAGCTACCCTAAAGCCAACTCCCTCCATTAGTATTTGCTCAGCTACCCTAAAGCCAACTCCCTCCATTAGTATTTGCTCAGCTACCCTAAAGTCAACTCCCTCCCTTAGTATTTGCTCAGCTACCCTAAAGCCAACTCCCTCCCTTAGTATTTGCTCAGCTACCCTAAAGCCAACTCCCTCCCTTAGTATTTCCTCAGCTACCCTAAAGCCAACTCCCTCCCTTAGTATTTCCTCAGCTACCCTAAAGTCAACTCCCTCCCTTAGTATTTGCTGAGCTACCCTAAAGCCAACTCCCTCCCTTAGTATTTGCTCAGCTACCCTAAAGCCAACTCCCTCCATTAGTATTTGCTCAGCTACCCTAAAGCCAACTCCCTCCCTTAGTATTTGCTCAGCTACCCTAAAGTCAACTCCCTCCCTTAGTATTTGCTCAGCTACCCTAAAGCCAACTCCCTCCCTTAGTATTTGCTCAGCTACCCTTAAGCCAACTCCCTCCCTTAGTATTTCCTCAGCTACCCTAAAGTCAACTCCCTCCCTTAGAATTTGCTCAGCTACCCTAAAGTCAACTCCCTCCCTTAGTATTTGCTCAGCTACCCTAAAGCCAACTCCCTCCCTTAGTATTTGCTCAGCTACCCTAAAGCCAACTCCCTCCCTGAGTATTTCCTCAGCTACCCTAAAGCCAACTCCCTCCCTTAGTATTTGCTCAGCTACCCTAAAGCCAACTCTCTCCCTTAGTATTTGCTCAGCTACCCTAAAGCCAACTCCCTCCCTTAGTATTTGCTCAGCTACCCTAAAGCCAACTCCCTCCCTTAGTATTTGTTCAGCTACCCTAAAGCCAACTCCTTCCCTTAGTATTTGCTCAGCTACCCTAAAGCCAACTCCCTCCCTTAGTATTTGTTCAGCTACCCTAAAGCCAACTCCTTCCCTTAGTATTTGCTCAGCTACCCTAAAGCCAACTCCCTCCCTTAGTATTTGTTCAGCTACCCTAAAGCCAACTCCCTCCCTTAGTATTTGCTCAGCTACCCTAAAGCCAACTCCCTCCCTTAGTATTTGCTCAGCTACCCTAAAGCCAACTCCCTCCCTTAGTATTTGTTCAGCTACCCTAAAGCCAACTCCTTCCCTTAGTATTTGCTCAGCTACCCTAAAGCCAACTCCCTCCCTTAGTATTTGTTCAGCTACCCTAAAGCCAACTCCTTCCCTTAGTATTTGCTCAGCTACCCTAAAGCCAACTCCCTCCCTTAGTATTTGCTCAGCTACCCTAAAGCCAACTCCCTCCCTTAGTATTTGCTCAGCTACCCTAAAGCCAACTCCCTCCCTTAGTATTTGTTCAGCTACCCTAAAGCCAACTCCTTCCCTTAGTATTTGCTCAGCTACCCTAAAGCCAACTCCCTCCTTAAAACACAAGTTATTCCTAAATCAGTGATGATTTGTATTAAATACTTTATATTATCTTTGATTTTGTTAGTGTCTTTCTTTCATTCTGTCTCTCTTCTTAGGTTTTACTTGCACTAAGTTTGATATAAAAAAAAAAACCACTCCCATACCAACAATGAGATGCTACAATCACATAAGTGATAGGTCACGTACAATCACATAATGCAAACAAAAATACATATACAGGGTTTTTACGAAAAACTTTGGATTATGGATTGTTCCATTGTGGATCAATTCCACGGCGTGATATATTGGATATTTGACTTGCTCAAAACTAGTTGGTAGATCTTAAGTGAAGATTAATTTAATTGTTTGCTACAAAATACATTAAACTGGCTTCAGTGTACATCAACTTCGGTGTTTATTAACTTCAGTGTACATTAACTTCAGTGTACATTAACTTCAGCGTACATTAACTTTGGTGTTCATATGCTTCAGAGTAAATTAACTTCATGTTCAATAACTTCAGTGTACATTAACTTTGGAATTCATTAACTTCAGTGTACATTAACTTGATGTACATTAACTTCAGTGTACATTAACTTCAGTGTACATTAACTTCAGTGTACATTAACTTCAGTGTACATTAACTTCAGTGTACATTAACTTCGGTTTCTTTTGACAATTTTCAAATTATATTGAATCTCACAAACAAATTTTATTCATCCTTGTGAATCTTCTTTTAAGACGTTCTCGAATGCACCTGTTTACTAAACATGCAAAGAGTGTCCCTTATATCCAACCTTGCATGTCAAAGAAGTATCCAACACTTTTTAAGTCAAAGTTATGTGTATATAAAGAAATGTACAAATAGTAAAACTTGACTTGTTCTAGCACAGTGGTTCTCAACCTTCCTAATGCCGCGACCCCTTAAAACAGTTCCTCGTGTGTTGGTTAGCCCCAACCATAAAATAGTTCTCTTCGTAACGTAAATAGGTGTTTTCCGATGGTGTTAGGCGACCCCTGTGTAAGGTCCAAAGAGGTCGCGACCTATGGGCCGAGGACCGCTGTTCTAACACAATAATATTTAAACTCACCCGTCCAAACATGGCAGTTTAGTTGCAGTTTAGTTGCAGTTTAGTTGCAGTTTAGTTGCAGTTTAGTTGCAGTTTAGTTGCAGTTTAGTTGCAGTTTAGTGGCAGTTTAGTGGCAGTTTAGTTTCAGTTTAGTTGCAGTTTAGTTGCAGTTTAGTGGCAGTTTAGTGGCAGTTTAGTTGCAGTTTAGTTGATTTTTAGTTGCAGTTTTGTGGCAGTTAAGTTGCAGTTTAGTTGCAGTTTAGTTGCAGTTTGGTTGCAGTTTAGTTTTAGTTTAGTTTTAGTTTAGTTTTAGTTTAGTTGCAGTTTAGTTGCAGTTTAGTTGCAGTTTAGTTGCAGTTTAGTTGCAGTTTAGTTGCAGTTTAGTTGCAGTTTAGTGCAGTTTAGTTGCAGTTTAGTTGCAGTTTAGTTTTAGTTTAGTGGCAGTTTAGTGGCAGTTTAGTTGCAGTTTAGTTGCAGTTTAGTTGCAGTTTAGTTGCAGTTTAGTGGCAGTTTAGTTGCAGTTTAGTTGCAATTAGTTGCAGTTTAGTTGCAATTTAGTTGCAATTTAGTTCAAATTTAGTTGCACTTTCCCCGACGAGCGCAAAGTGTGAGTGGCGCTGTGGCTTTCGCTACTGAAAAATTAAATGACCTTATCAGCACTCCACACGTTTTATTGTAACCACTGCCTTCAAACCAGAAACAATCAATTCCATTTTACAGTTATTTTGTGCTGTATGGCTTGCCCAAAGCCGTTTGATGTGTTGCAATGAACTTTATGTGTTGCTATGAACGCTCGACCAAGTAGCAAACAATCGATTTTGTGTGTGTGTGCTTTTTTGATGAAAAAGTACTTTTATAAGCAGATGTCGCTCTATAGGAGCGGTTCTCAAAATTGTTCCGACCTTTTGGGTCAAAGACTCAACATAATTTCCCCCTCACCCCGCCCCCGTCTTACTATAATATGGTCATTCTCAAAATAATAGATTGCAAGATTCTTGAAGGAAGATATTTAAACATCCAACCAGCCACCCACCCAACCAGCCACCCATCCACCAGCCACCCATCCAACCAGCCAACCATCCAATCAGCCACCCATCCAACCAGCCACCCACTCAACCAGCCACCCATCCCATCCAGCCACCCACCCATCCACCCATCCAACCAGCCACCCATCCAACCAGCCACTCAACCAGCCACCCAGTCAACCAGCCACCCATCCAACCAGCCACCCACCCAACCAGCCACCCACCCAACCAGCCACCCACCCAACCAGCCACCCACCCAACCAGCCACCCATCCAACCAGCCACCCACCAAACCACCCAACCAGCCACCCACCCAACCAGCCACCCACCCAACCAGCCACCCACTCAACCAGCCACCCATCCAACCACCCACCCATCCAACCAGCCACCCATCCAACCAGCCACCCATCCAACCAGCCACCCACCCAAAGTTTGAAATTTAAGAATTTAAAACTAAAATAAAAGTTATAGGGCAGCTAAACTGTATTTTCTGAGCAATCCCTGGATTTCATCATGTGATTTGCTGAACATTGTAAAGAATAACTGAGCTATTGGCGAACTTGTAAAATATCGTTATCGATATCTTTAATAAATATTCTAACAATATTTAACAATGTTCTAACAATATTCTAAAAATATTCTAACAATTTTCTAACTATTATTTAACGGTAAATTGTTGTTTTAATAATATTCATCGTGAAATCCTTTATTAAATATCAATACCTTGACCCACATAATTTGATCAAAGTGGGGGGTTGGCAGGGTTCGGGGAAGGGTAGACAAAACCTGTGTGGGGTCTAAGTTTGTAGGTGCGTGATATTAATTTTACAAGCAGAAACTTAATTCGCTATGTCCCTATTTTATATTATTTCTTTTCTTAGAGCAAAGCCGGAAGACCACACTGAAACAGTGAAATCACTGTCAAACAAATAAAGTGTCATGAAGGCACAAGGAGCTTTTTTTTGTAACCACATCCCTCTGCACATAATTACAATTTCAATTTGCCTCTACAGCCGAAAAGTCTTGGACAATATTTCTTAACCTCTGGTACCGCTCAATTTTATTTTCGCAGAATATGACCCCCCCCCCTCCCTCCCCCCCGCCCAACCCTTTATTTTTTTTTCAAACTTCACCAACTACCTACATCGTGAAATGGATGCATAAGTTATAACTCAGTCTGTTATTTCTATTTTTTTTTTTTTTTCCGACTATATTTAGCAAATCAAAATGGTAGACAAAAATCTTACACTCACTTTTCTGTCCTACTTCAAACGGGATTTGAAGTTAATCACACTCGATTTGGCTAAAGCAGCTTTGAAATTAATCCAACTTGATTTGGCTAATATAGCTGTAACATTTATATATGTAACTTGTATAGATGGAGGCGATTATGGTTCAGTAAAGCTACTCATAAATTTTAGCTATGTATGTTTAATGTAAGCTATGGCTTGCCGTTACTATTTCAATAATTCATTCCACTCCTCAAAAACTGTCTCTGTCTCTCTCTGTCTCTCTCTGTCTCTCTCTGTCTCTCTCTGTCTCTCTATG